>PVLA01003307.1:0-219536 GCA_004027455.1 Hydrochoerus hydrochaeris
AAACTCAGTTACAAATGAAGGAATGATGAAGGGCTGACCTTTGCCAAATTAACCTCCTTTAGCCTAGGTTTATTTGTAAAGTCAACAATTCAGAATTTGCTCTTCCAAACCAGAAGTTTTTAGAAGTGCCTTGAGCTGTACTTTAGCTTGGACCATTTTACTTTTGTTAAAGTATGAAGGTCTAGCCCCAGGCATGCTTAATCAAAATTATAAAGCTTGGTGGGGGCTGTAGCTCCTTCATAAAGCAGTTGCTTAGTATGCATGAAGCCCCAAGGTTGAGCCTTAGCACTAGAGGGGAAAAATTACCTGTCTAAAAATGTCATTACTTATATTTCTCATATTTTCTTATATTTTTCTTATAATTTCTTATTTTTTCATAATAATGAAAGTGTAGCAATACATTTACTGTAAGTTGAAAGTAAAATGTAGGTTTAGTATACCTTACATCACAGCCCAGCCTTTCTCCAACATGCTTAAAACTCTTAACATTAGCTTTCAGTTGGGCAAAATAATCCACCACAAAGCCTGCTTTGTTTAATAGAGTGTTGAATATCTCACATAATTTATCACATATGATATGATATTTATCATATCAAAAGTGAAAAACAGAATGGATACATGGGTATGCTTTCAGACCATCATAAATTTGACATGTTGTGGGTTGAACTATCTGTCATGAGTTTGGGACCATCAATATTGCCATGGTTGACAATTCTTGGTTTATGGCTTGGCTGTGGCAGAGTGGGGCATTCCCGGGGTATTTTGATTCTTTGCCCTGCTGAAAGACCACTATGCCACTTGACGTGTAGATTCATTCTAGTATTCTGTGGCTATATCCAACTCTTCTCATTGTCTTTGGGATTGACTACTTTTTGGTTGATCTTTTTATCAGTCTTTATTATACATAATGTTTTCACTTTTGATACCAAATTTTGTAAGCATTTCATTACTTTTTTGCTGTGTTTTAGCTTCCTTTATTTTCACTTTATATAAATACTTTGGTTATGTTCTCTGTACTCATTTTTAAGGAGCTTTACATTACAAGACCGTCAGCAGTGGAGAGATTTCAAAAAGTAGAATTTTTTGATAGTATCACATGGGAATGATTGGGGTTTTGTCTTTGATAAAAAGATCTTTTAATCAAAACTAATTTAGACAACTAGCAGTATTGACTTTTAAAAAAGAAAGTTTGCTGATGATAAACAATCTTTTCAGGAGCTTTTGAGGATACTTCTTTTGCTTCCCTAATTGATCTTGTCAATGAGAACACTCTGAAGGCAATAAAAGAAATGGGTTTCACAAACATGACCGAAATCCAACATAAAAGTATTAGACCACTTCTGGAAGGCAGGTATGATTAATAATGATGGTTGGGAATTAATGGCTATTTCTAGGGTTGTAAGATTGTAAAGAAAATATCAGTGTGTTGTATTAATTCTACAGTGTGTGTTAGGTCATGTATTTAGCCTGTACTGGAAGCTTCTGGTTATCTGATTCATGAAGAAAAGTGTCCACTTCTCCGTAGCGTGGTTCTTATCTTTCAGTTCGGCATATAAACCCAAGGGGGTGGTGTTGATGTTAGGGGAGGCACGGACTGGGTATTCATGTTCTAGCTTAGTGCCTAAAGCTTGTGTGTAGTTCATGTTGAGTGTTCGGTAAGTAATTACTGAATGGGTATCCCCCCACCCCTTTTCTTTAATTTAGGGATCTCTTAGCAGCTGCAAAAACAGGCAGTGGCAAAACCCTTGCATTTCTCATCCCCGTGATTGAGCTCATTGTTAAGTTAAAGTTCATGCCCAGGAATGGTAAGTTTTCTATCATTATATTGCTTGAAATTTATTATGTCTTTCAGGGACTCTTGGGTTAACTGACCATCTTCCTTTGTTTGCCATTAGGAACAGGGGCTCTGATTCTGTCTCCTACTAGAGAACTGGCCATGCAGACTTTCGGCGTTCTTAAGGAGCTGATGACTCACCATGTTCACACATACGGCTTGATCATGGGTGGCAGTAACAGATCTGCAGAAGCGCAAAAACTTGCAAATGGGATCAACATCATCGTGGCCACGCCAGGCCGCCTGCTGGACCATATGCAAGTAGGCCGCTGGTACACAGTGCTTCTTGGGGGCTTATATGAAATGTAAACCTGACAACTGACAATTTTTTTTTCCATTTGTTTTGTTAGAATACCCCAGGGTTTATGTACAAAAACCTACAGTGTCTGGTTATTGATGAGGCAGATCGTATTTTGGATGTTGGGTTTGAAGAAGAATTAAAGCAAATTATTAAACTTCTGCCAAGTAAGTAGATAGCATCTGTATGTGGCTTGCAAAGTAGAATAAGTGCTAGGTGTTCCTATAGGAAATTTGTTAGGATAATAGCAAATGAAATAGGTATACCAGTTGATCTTAGAGCTAAACTAGAATAGAATACAGGCATTAGACTGTTGATTTTCTTTAGCTGTTTGAGATTATAATGCAAGTTGAACAGTCTTATGTCTCATCCCCTCCTCTGACATCTTACTGCTTCCTACCTTACTTGATTTCTCCCAGGTAGCCAGTTTAATTGCCATCTGTGTTATATTTGATTTCTGCATTAGCTCACCTATAATCTTGCCACATTTTTAAGCTGTTTATTTGTAGTAAGGCCACTGAGCCATTCGTTGTATGATTTTTGTCTTAAAGCTGTATCGAAGTATAATTGACATAGTAAGTTGTTCATATTTAAAAATCTACAATTTTTGATGCTCTTTGGCACGTTTACCCCTTGGAAGCCCTCTCTGCAATCATGACTGTGTCCTTCACCTTCAGAAGTTTTATCCTTAAACCCCTTGCAGTTCCACCTGCTTCCCTTCCTCACACATTCTTTCTCCCTGGAGACTGCTGACCTCTTTACTGTCATTGTGCACTCTTATGTACATCTTAGTTATCAAAGTTACCAAAGTTTGTAGTATTTGTTTAGTCCATAGTAACTGTTTGTAGAGTGAAGTAATTTAAAAGATTCTCTAGAAGACGAGGATTATTTTCACACGTCTGTTTCAGTACGCAGGCAGACCATGCTCTTTTCTGCCACACAAACTCGAAAAGTTGAAGACCTGGCAAGGATTTCTTTGAAAAAGGAACCATTGTATGTTGGCGTGGATGATGACAAAACTAATGCCACAGTGGATGGTCTTGAGCAGGTACTTTCTCAACATTGGGTGTTTCCTTGTAGTTGTTCAGAAATCACCCCAAAAAGCAAATGGACTAACTTTGAATTCAAACAGAAGTTGAGTGTTGAATCTCTGGCTCTCCTGGTATAAAATGCCATAAACTCTGAATAATTTGGTCAGTTCTCTGCTGTGTTGATGCTGCTTGTCATATGAAAGGTTTTTTTTTTTTTTTTTGTCTTTTTGAGACAGGGTCTCACTATGCAGTTCAGGCTGGCCTTGAGCTCGCTTTGTAGCTCAAGCCAGTCTTGAACTTGCAACAGTCTTCCTGCCTGAGCCTCCTGAATGCTAGGATTATAGGTATGTGCTACCACACCCAGCTTTTGGAAGATTTTTTTTTTTTATTAGTACCAGGGATCGAACTCATGACCAAGTGCTTGCAAGGCAGGCCCTTATGCAGCTCAGCTAAATCCCCAGCCCTTTTTTGTTTGTTTGTGGGGTTTTTTGTTTGTTTGTTTGTTTGTTTGTCTTTTTGAGACAGGGTCTCCATATGCAGTTCAGGCTGGCCTTGAGCTCACTTTGTAGCCCAGGCTGGCCTTGAACTTGAAATGATCCTCCTGCCTCAGCCTCCCGAGTGCTGGGATTACAGTTGTGAGCCACCATGCCCAACTTGGGAGAATTATTAATCACTGTCAGGTTTAAATGCAGTAAGTAGAAAAGGTTTCCTTAGCCTCCATAACATTCAAGGTGAGGTGAATAATAAAAAGATATTTAGGAATGCCTAGCTGTGAAGAGTAAAAGAGGTGACACATGCTAATTGGGTTGACAAAAATAAGAACTTTAAGATTGAGTCTTAAGGTGAATGTTTTCCTAGGAACTTGTACCTTAGAAATTTTCAGTTGGTTTAGTTTTTAAATGCTGCAGAAAGGGCTGAGTTAAAGCTCAGAGGTGTCAGAGCACTTGCCAGCATGTGCAAGGCCCTCCGTTCCATCTCTAGCAAAAGAAATAACATCCATCCATGCTTTGGAAATGCCTCATGGTACAGGGCTGTTTTTGCCAGTGTTCTCCATCAGTATTGGTTTATGAACCTGCAAATGTCACTTGACTAATTGTATCTGTTTACCCAAACCATTTCTAGGGATATGTTGTTTGTCCCTCTGAAAAGAGATTCCTTCTGCTCTTTACATTCCTGAAGAAGAACCGAAAAAAGAAACTCATGGTCTTCTTTTCATCCTGTATGTCGGTGAAATACCACTACGAGTTGCTGAACTACATTGATTTGCCTGTCTTGGCCATTCATGTAAGTGATTGTAAGGAGTTCATTTATAAGTAAGTGAAGCTGTGAAGTTCTGTAGACTGTGGGAGCAGAGTCATTGCCTCTCTTCTAAGTGTAGTTTTGAGTCATTGGATCATGTTGGGAGATCAGTCCTATGGAGCAGGAGCTCTGCTGCACGTGGGAGGGATGACTGCAAAGGAGTGGGACACCATCTTCTCCAGGGCTTGCAGTCCACTCGGGGAAACAGGACATAGACCAGGAAGTGAGCTGGAGATAAAGTGGTGTAACAGGTCCACACCCAGAGATCCCAGAAGCAACTCACAGTGGAGTTTTTCTTTAGGGGAAGCAGAAACAAAATAAGCGGACAACAACATTCTTCCAGTTCTGCAATGCAGATTCGGGGATACTGTTATGTACGGATGTGGCTGCGAGAGGGCTAGATATTCCTGAAGTCGACTGGATCGTTCAGTATGACCCTCCAGATGACCCTAAGGTAACTGGCCTCCTGAGGCGCCATCGGAATGGCTGGTGTTAAAGCATGTACTCACTGTCCTGCTTCGCCGAGAAGCACATTGGTGTCTGTAAGGATTAGGCAGCCACTCTGCACAACTACTCTGTAGTTCATTGCCTGGGACACCGCAAGCCCAGAAGGGATGTGCAGTGAGTCTAAGAGGCATCAGTGGGTCTCAAGGGAACGAGGTTAGAGCCTTGGGGTGACTGCTGTATCCAGAGCAACAGAGGTCTGAAGGTAGTAACTTGCTTGAGAAGGTAGATAAAATTCCGTAACATTTGTGATAGAGTAAGCTTCATTAAGAACTGTTTTCAGCAAGCAATGGGCACCAGTAAGTTGACATTTTTTAAAGCCATTATGCAGACGAGTTACACTTAGTGCTCATGTATTCGGTCACAGAGGTAATGTAATCACGGCGTGCAGCCGTGGTCGTTGAGCTGTTGGCATGTAGGGCTAATGATGGCAAAGGGTCTTCTGTCCTAGCCCCGAGGTGAAGTGAGCAGGACCATACCCTCTCCACACAGATGTGCTGCTGCCTCTTGCCCTTGGGGCACATGCATAGTGCAGCGCGTTGAGCAGGCTGCTGTGGGAATCCATCCCTTTACTTGGTTTTCTTTCTCCACTGAAGGAATACATTCATCGTGTGGGTAGAACAGCCAGAGGCCTAAACGGAAGAGGGCATGCCTTGCTCATTTTGCGCCCAGAAGAATTGGGTTTCCTTCGTTACTTGAAGCAATCCAAGGTAAAGATCCTTGTGTGGGGAGTATTAGGTTGGGACAAGACTCCTCTTTGTGCAGTTGCCATTTCTAGGTGTGTCAGGAGAGTGTCAAGTCAGAGCGTTGTTAAAAGTCGCATCTCAGGAGAACGTGATTTTCCAGGTGTCTTGCCCAACCCTGGGCTCT
Source organism: Hydrochoerus hydrochaeris (assembly GCA_004027455.1). NCBI lineage: Eukaryota > Metazoa > Chordata > Mammalia > Rodentia > Hydrochaeridae > Hydrochoerus > Hydrochoerus hydrochaeris. Next base: position 5,837 of record PVLA01003307.1, read on the forward strand.
GTGTTGCTCTGTGATGCCTCTGTGTCGGGGGGGTGGGGTGGGGTGGTGTCTCCTCCCCCACTCCTGTAGCCCTGTTGCCACCTCCCCTCCTCAGAGTGCCCTTGCCAAGAGGTGTTTACCTCCTGTCTTCTCCTCTGTGTCTCCTCCTGGTGACTTTGTTTCTTCCCTTAAATGAAGCAGTGGGATCTTCTTTACTTCTCTGCCTCCTTCTTTAGCTCCCTTTGTCCCTCTTTCAGTCAACTTCTGCCCTTAACTCTCCCTTATGGTTTGTACTTTACATATCGTCTCCCTGTAAAGTGTAAATTCAGCCTAAACCCATTCTCCTGCCACTGCCTCTAGGGTAGCTACTGCCTGCTGCTTTCCCCCAACCTACCTTTTTGAGCAAGTTAATTCATATTTTTTTCCAGTTACCTCCTACTCAGTCTTCAACCAACTTAATCTGACCGTGACCTGATTCTACCTACCAACACAGAATCCATTGCCTGAAGCCTCAGGTAGCTCCTTGGTACTGGGCCAAGTGGTTGAGTGTCAGACTTTCTCTTCATGACAGTTGCCTCCTCCTCAGCCCTACGGACACAGGCTTGCTAAACAGCCCTGCAAACACAAGCTTGCTGTGCCCTAGGGCTCAATGCAGTTCCCAGAAATTTCCCTATAACCTTATTGCACTTGATCCAGAAGCAGTTTTCATGGTTCTCCTGAATCCTCTGATTACAGCCAACTGCTCGCTCTTGTGCAGGGCTGTCTCTGTTTTCCAGCTTGCTATACCCCGATAGCTTACATTCTCATGGAGTGGTTTCATCATGTTCCTGTCTTCTCCACAGACTGCGAGCATGCTCCCTGGGCAGGGTCCAGAACTTGGGCACCTAATTTTTTTCCTTGTAGCTAGCACAGGTCTTGTGCTTTTCTGTTTATTTAATAAGTGATGAGTGATGGCACATTATTGTTGTGGGAGTTTGTGGTCATGGACTCTGGTGTCACGAGTTGGTCCATCCACTGTGCACAGGATGCTATTAAGGGCTTTGATGACGTGTAGGAAAAGGTCTAATGGTCCATCTGTCTAGCTTTAGGCTGCTTCATCAGTCCAGACAATCAGTGTCATGGAGATCTCTGGATAGAAATGTTCACTAACTCAGCATCCCCGTTTGGTCCTTATCTTCCCTTAGTAGGAAGAGATGAGGCACCTTAGCACATTTCATGTGAACTTAGCAGAGCAGAGCTGGTGCTCTTCATTGACACGGCGGGACTGGAGAAAGATTTTACTGCCTGTTCCTAGAGCATTCCACAGGCACGGGCATCCTTTCCTGTCTTTAAGAACTGCTGTGCTCCATTAAAACCACTGTGCCTGGCTCCACTCAACTTTCCTCACTGGTTATGGGACATTTTTCGTTTTATTTATTCATCTGAAATGCTGAATGTTAACCATTCTAGTTTATTAATCTTTATTCTGTTGTTGTTTTCTAGGTTCCACTAAGTGAATTTGACTTTTCCTGGTCTAAAATTTCTGACATTCAGTCTCAGGTACACTCCGCCCCACGCCCCTTTAGTGTTGGCGCTGACTTGTGTTTCAGTGGGTGGTGCTGTGGTCTGAGTCTGCCCTTTTGTAAGATAGGAACTACGCTGTGTGATCCTTAAGATTTCTTGCCATGCTCTCTTCCTTCTCTTAGTCCAGAAGAGTGAGAATTTAGGCATTATTTTCACCGCAGCAGCATTCTGCATATAATCCAAAGCATTCTGCACATAATCCAAATGAATAACAGCAACAGTTGTTGCAGGATAAGTTTTTCTGTTTGAGGTCTGCTGGGGTCTCCTTTTTTTTGGTTTATTAAAACTAGTGTTTAGCCAGATGTGACATCATACAATCCTAGCACTCTGAGAGACTGAAGCAGAATTGAAAGCACCCTGAGAGACTAAAGCTAGACAGTTTAGCAACTTCCCAGGAAGACCATGTTTTAAAATTAAAAAATAAAAAAGAGCTGGGGATGTAGCTCAGTGTAAAGGTCATGTGTTCAAAGGTACAATGTTTCTTTCTGTTTCAGCTTGAAAAACTGATTGAAAAGAACTACTTTCTTCATAAATCGGCCCAGGAGGCATACAAGTCATACATACGAGCATACGATTCCCATTCTCTGAAGCAGATCTTTGATGTTAATAACTTAAATCTGCCCCAGGTTGCTCTGTCATTTGGTTTCAAGGTGCCTCCTTTTGTTGATCTCAGTATCCTTTATATAGTGACTAAGTCATCCTGCAACCAAGGAACAAAAGCTTGCCAGGGACATTTTGTGCTTAACAGCAGGTTGTAGGCTTTGGTTACCAGCCAGAGGCTCCGGCTCATCCTGCATGGACCACACGGGTGAGGGGGTAGGGATCAATTATCGGGACGGGATTACAGGAACAAAACAAATTATGACTTAAACCTTAAGAAAGATGAAGGAGTATGACTGTCAGCAAGAGGCAGAGGTAGGTCATTTGTTCCTAGCAAAAGAGAGGTAAGTGAGAGCTCAGGTGGTTACTGAGGCTGCACTGTACCAGGTACTTGAAGGAATGGCTAAAAAGAAAGGACGATGTCTTTCAGCTTGAAGCCCTGTAGAGCAAGTAAAATTTTATACTTGCTCACCTTGTTTAACAGCTGAATTCCAGTGTCAACTAGGTCATTAACTGAATGGGTTGTTAAATGAGGAATTGCATACAGTATATACATTACAGTAATGTGAACAAAGAAATGGTTAAAGGATACTCCAATTCAATGGCATTGCTTTTGTTTCCATAACTCTTACATGCGGTACTATAATATAAGAGAACATAAAACTACAGTACTGTACCATGCAGGACAGTCAGCAGAAATTACAATACTATGTTAAAAAGGTGTACTGTAAAACAAAACATCAGAGGTCTGTAATCAAGATACACAGAACTGTACCAAAAAAGAGACAGGTTATAAGTCTGATAAGTCATTAAACAAGGAGTAACTATAGAAGTAAAAGGAATATTTTACAAAAGAAGACTTGCAGTGCTAAACACAAAAGGTAAAGGGAGTACTTGCAGTTGATTCTGTTGTAATTTATAGTATATTAATGTCTTTTCAGTGCAAAAATCTAAGACAACTAAGAAGAGATGCATTCTTAATGCTGCAGCAGTACCTTTCAAGGAGACGGAACCAAATTTGGCGCTGCCGTCTCTGCTGTAGACATTGTGTGGATGTGTACTGCAGTGGGTAGTTCCTGCCTTGGGACAGGACGCTCTTTCACTTGGTTGAGCAGTCCTAAATTGTCTCCAACAGGAGTGGAAGATGTTTATTGTGACACTAAGGGTACTTTCCATTGTCTTCTTAGTTCTTTTGTTGAGTGGAGGAAAACAATAAGATTATTACATTCAGCCTTAAAATTGAAACCTGCTAGTTCTAGTTCATAAGCATGTGGCCATGCCTGTTACTGTACAGTTTGTCACACAAGCTTGTGTGACAAGGGCAGTGGGTGGTGAAGGGCAGTGTCACTGTGCTTGGTAGTTTTTCTCTGTGTAGTTGTTATTAGATCGAAGTTCATCACCTTGGTTGATTTCCTTAACCTCCACCTGTAGACGTAAACAGCAATGATGGAAAGAGCAAAAAGAGAGGAGGCGGTGGTGGATTCGGCTACCAGAAAAGCAAGAAAGTTGAGAAGTCCAGAATCTTTAAACACATCAGCAGAAAACCATCAGACAAAAGGCAATTCTCTCACTGAAGATAAATTCCTTTGACCTAGAGTAACTCTCCTGAAATGAAATTTTTCCCTTTACAAAGAAAGTTTTGTAACCCTTCAAGCCTCTCATCTTTGCTGTGATCATACAATTTTTTAATTTTAAATAGTCCCTGAAAAAAATTTTGTTACTCTTTTACTACCAGTATAATTCTTTCTTTGTACATTTCCTTTATGGTACATGAAGATTTTTGTGTCATGAATTGCTGTGGTGACTTACTGTGCAGAGTGACAGAGTAACTTAGTATAGTGGACAAGGGTGGCAATGCAGAAGAAAATCTAGGTTTCCCTTTGGTTTTGTGTCGTGGACCTGAAGAATGGTCTGAAGCAACTCCTGAAAATGCTGCAGTTCAGAAGGGCAGAGCGCTTCCAGAGACACCCAAGAAGCAGCTATAGGTGAAAAGTGGTGCTTTGATGTTCCTGGCTTTAAAACAAAAAGCTATCCTTTAAAACTGAAAGAAAGTAAGAATGGTGATATTTATATTTAGGTTTATTGCCTGGTGGTTTGGATTTTGTTAAAACCTTCCAACTCTGCAGCATACTTAAAAGACAAGGGCAGGTATCAGCAGACTTAAAACCAAGTCTGAAACAGTACTCAATGTGTGTTGCCAAATTCTCCAAGAGGAAAAAAATGACATCTTCCAGGTCTGTGAAACAAAAAATATATGTGTAGTGAAAACTGAAATGGACAGCACAAAACACAAGAATGTGGCTTTTTTTGTGTGTAGGACCAATTGATTTTTAGTGCGTTGTGTGGTATAAAACTACAAATAGCTAAATTTAGTAGCAATTCAGACTGCTCTCATGCTGTTTAATATTCAGAGAGCCCCATTAAATGTAATTATGCAGAAGACATCAAACGTAGAGAAAGGAGTTGAATAAATGGAACTAACAGTGGGAAAAACAGCCTCCATGTCTTTGAGCCCGTTGTTACCCTGGTTGTGCCTCTTTGGATTTCAGACCTTTACTGCTGAAGGCCTGGCTTCTTGGATTCCAAACTCCTGGCATAAAATAACTGTTTCTTCACTACTGTTTGTTCCAGAAACAGTTATGTTTCAAAAAATACACAAAAGCAAAAGAAGAATCATCACTGGACAGAAATAATACTGTTGCTATTTTGTTATATGACCTTCCAGATTTTTATATGCATATTTATACTTTTTAATTTTTTATCAAAGTGAAGTCATCCTCTACCTACTACTTGTAACCAGCTTGTTTCATATTATTTCCCTGTGTCATTAAATAATTGCCCCTATCATTTTATATTTCCTTTCTGACTGCTTTGTTAGCCCTTGCTTGGTCTGCCAGGTTTCGGCTTCTCCAGTACCTGCTGGACCCCTTCTGACTCTTGTCTCAGCATATCTAGTTCCCTTTTGTGTCCTGCTTTTGTCAATCTCCAGGTGAGTCAGCCTCCAAAGGTTTTGTAAGAAAAGTGTATTTGGCTTTAGACATTCTAGGGGTACTGTACCCTGGGTACTGTGGACTGCTGTGGTGGCAGGGTGATCCAGGCTAGGGGCATCCAGGCCGACTTCAGTTGTCAGGCCACGGTACAGATACAAGGGAGCCTGTACCAGAATCTTACGGGTCAGATCCCCCACAGCATCTGCAAGGCTCGCTTGCACACAAAGGGTTCCTTAGGGTCCTGTGCTGAGAGCACAGCTGGGGGCAGATGTGAGCAGTTGACAACTGAGATTTAAGTGGCTTCATCCCTGCAAGTGAGAAGGCAGCAGGGCTGGGAGCTAAGCAGATCACTGCGTGTGAATAGAGGTCCTCTGGTTGGCAAGCAACAGCTAATCATTGCTGTATCTGAATTATTTCAGTCTTAACCAGTTTAGTGTAAGTAAAGCTAGACTCCAGATATCCCAAAAGGGCCTTGTTCTTTCATGTATGCTCAGGAACCACCATTCCTGGGTCAGATTCTAGCTGTGCTGCTTGCAGACTTTTCTAGGCCCCTTTCATGCAGCACTGTGTGATTCGTAACATGGAATTAAACGAGCTAATGTGGAGCATAGAGGATGGTGCCTTGCACAGTGCTCTGTATGTTAGCTCTTTCTGCATCCACCAAAAGCAGCCAGGGTGGGAACTCATCCCACAGCTTACACCTCTCAGTAAAGACAGGATTTCTGACAGCCTGGAGCCCCTGAAGTGGCTGTCAGATAAGTTGGTGCCAACTGTAGTTGGAGGCACTGACACTGTCCTTAGATAAATATCCATAATTCATCATGAATTAGAAGCTTGTTGGATGCTAGGAACTGCAGGGGACATAGGCAGAGTCCTTAGGAGGCTGCTTAACTCTCTAGAGGTCGTCAGTTACAGTACTACTTCAGATAATGTGGAAGTGCTCTTGTGCATTGCAGCTAGTTGTAGACCTAGAAATCCTGCTTTTTTTGCTTTTTATTTTGTGGGACTGGTGAACAAATGCAGGACCTTTGCACTGAGTTAATATATCCCAAACCCTCTTTTTTTTTTTTTATCTCACACCATGGTATCTGTAAGTTGCTAAGTTCCCTAGGCAGGGATCAAACTTGAGATTACCTTGCCTCGGCCTCCCAGAGTGCTGAGATTATAGATGTATCATTCTTGACTTTGCATTTTAAGTTTCAGTGAACAATTTTCTTGCCCTGTCTTCAGAAGACTGTCTAGGCCTTTGGTGGAGCATTAAATGTAGGGGATACTCATGCACAATTAGGTTGAGGAACAAGTCTGGAATCTATGCACAGCCTCTAAGCTTTTTCTCCTCTGATCTTGCAAAGTGAAGATGCCTGGCACACATTAGTGTGACCATCCACAAGGTAGAGTGGCACTCGGGGGATACACATGCTTGGACTCTGAAGAGGGAAGCAACTGTGCCTTTGTTTGAATGTCTCTATAGGGAGAAACAAGCCCTAGGCAACTTTTGTCCGTGGCACTCCTTCCTCAGCCAAAGCCTGAGGTCCCTCAGCAGTGTTCCATGAATCACTGTTCACACACAGGAAATGAAACCAATTTGTCTTGGCCACATGTCCTTGAAAACTGTTCTCCCCAGTGAGACTCAGTATCTGCATCTATCATTTTGTAGGAATAAAACATGAACTCTTGGGTTTGAGGGGCTCTGCATCACATACCTGCCTGTTTGGTGCTGTCGAATCAAGTCCTGTGGGGTTGCCGAGATCACCTCCCATCAGAGAAATAGGAGCATGTCACCAGCAGCCCGGGCAACCAGTGACCTGAGGGATTCAACCAGTCAGGGGCACCTGTCTGGGCCCTAAATCAAGTGTTAATAAAATTAAGGAGCATTGACCATGGAGGTGAGGTCTTCCTCAAACAGATTCCAGAGGCGTGGAGGACAGGTGGCTGCCACTGTGGCATCCAGGCAGCAGCCACTCTTAAAGCGAGTCCATGGGGCATGATAGGCTGTGGCTTTGCCCTTGACCCACCTTCATCACGGCTGGTTCAGGTTGGTTCTCTGCAGCCTTAAAATGTCTTCAGTTAATCTTTTTTCCATTTAAATCAATCCCCAGCCCTGTCTTTTATTCAAACTATTCATACCATCACATGTATTTAGATCAAACAAAACAATAAAACTATTCCAATCAATGAATGAAAAGATAAGACTTCAATATAATGGTGAACCATGATTACCATAAAATCTTATGTACTTTTACCATTTCTTACACTAGGGAGACTATATGGTATTTATACATGTGAGTTCGATTGATTTCACTTATGAATATAGATTCAAGATGCATCCATTTATAAATATCTCAGTGTTGTCATTCTTTATAGCTGTGTAGTACTCCATTGTATAAAAGTACCACAATTTTTTTATCCATTCCTCAGTTGACAGGCACTTAGTTTGTTTCCAAGATCTGGCTATTACAAATATGCTATAATATGGGTGCACATATATCACTGTGTAAGATGGTTTTCAGTTCTTCTGGGAATATGCCTAAGAGTGGAATAGCTGGGTCAAATGGGACTTCCAACCCCAATTTTTTCAGGAATCTCCAGACTGACCTCCACAGTGGTTGCACCAGTCTACACTCCCACCAACAGTGCAGAAGAGTTCCTTTTTCCCCACAGCCTTTCCAGTATTTGTTGCTGGTAGTTTTGTTCATCCTGGCCATTCTTTCTGGAGTGAGATGGAATCTCAGTGTGGTTTTTAATTTGCATTCCTCTAATGACCAACGATGATGAACATTTTTTCATGTATTTATTTGCCATTTGTATTTCTTCATCTGAGAACTGTGTGTTCATCTCGGATGCCCATTTTTGGATTGGGGTCTTTGAGTTATGGAGGTCTGATTTTTTTAAATTCTTTATAAGTTGTAGACAGAAGTCCTTTGAGGGACAGTTCACTTAGATTTTTTTCCCAGTTTATGGGTTTTCTTTTCACTATGCTGGAGATTTCTTTGGACATGCAGAAACTCTTTAATAAGACATGATCCTAGTTACTGATTCTGGGAAGTATTTCCCGTGCAGTTTGGTTCTTGTTCATGAGTTCTCTACCAACCCCTATGTCTTTAAGATTTTTACCTACTTTGTCTTCCAACAGATTTAGTGTTTCTGTTTTAATATTTAGATCTTTGATCCATTTAGATTTTAGTACCTGGTGACAGGCATGGGTCTAATTTTAGTTTTTGGCATATGGATAGCCATTTTTCCAGCACCATTTATTAAAGAGACTATGGTTCTTCTAGTGAACATGCTTGGCCCCTTTATAAAAGATAAGGTGGTTGAGTGTGTTTGCAGTTGTATCTTCTAGTCTATTCCATTGATCTTCAGATCTGTTTTTATTCCAATACCATGTTGATTTTATTACAGTAGCTTTATAGTATAAGTTCAAGTCAGGGATTATGATGCCTCCTGCCTTGGCTTTGCTGCTTAGAATTGCCTTTGCTATTCTAGCTCTCTTTAGGTTCCAGATGAATTTTAGGAGTGATTTCTCTAGATCTATGAGGTATGTTAGTGGTATTTTCATTGAGATTGCATTGAATCTGTATAACAATTTTGGGAGAATGGCCATTTTCACAGTATTCTGTTATCCATGAACAAGGGATGTCTTTCCATTTTCTTAGGTCCTCTTTGAGTTCTTTTTTCAGGGTATTATAATTTTCCCTGTGCAACTCTTTTACATCTTTTGTTACATTAATTCCTAACTATTTCATTTTTTTTGGATGCTAGTCTGTGAAGGGTGTGGCTTCTCTTATTTCTCTCTTGGTGATATTGTTGTTAGTGTAAAAAAATGCTATTGATTTTTGAGTATTGACTTTGTATCTGGCTACATTGCTGAATTTATTTATTATATCTAGGAGTCTTTCAACTGAGTTTTGGGGGTCTTCTATGTAGAGTATCATGTCATCTGCAAATAATGATAATTTAACTTCCTCTTTTCCTATCTTTATTCCTTTTCTCTCTCTTGTCTAAATGCTCTGGCTAGTATTTCCAGTAGTATGTTGAATAGGAGCGGCGATAAGGGACATCCTTGTCTTGTGCCTGATTTCAAGGTAAAGGCTTTCAGTTTTTGCCCATTTAATATGACACTGGCGGTTGGTTTGTCATAGATGGCCTTTATCATATTGAAGTAAAGACCATCTATTCCAATTCTCTGTAAGGTTCTTATCATGAATGGGTGTTGGAGCTTATCAAAAGCTTTTTCTGCATCTATAGAAATGATCATGTGATTCTTACATTTGGGTCTATTGATATGGTGGATTACATTTATTGATTTACATATGTTGAACCATCCCTGCATGCTGGGATGAATCCCACTTGGTCATGGTGTATAATTTGCTGCATCCTGTTTGCCAAAATTGTATTGAGAATTTTTGCATTTATGTTCATTAGGGAGATTGGCCTATAGTTCTCTTTTTTAGTTGGGTCTTTCTCAGGTTTTGGTCCTAGAGTGATATTTGCTTCCAGGAATGACTTAGGGAGAATTGCTTCCCTTTCAATTTCATTGAAGAGTTTGAGAAGTGTCGGCATTAAGTCTTCTTTATATTTCTTGTAGAATTCCACAGTGAATCTGTCTGGGCCTGAGCTCTTCTTTGTTGGTAAGGACTTGATTACATTTTCAATTTTATTAATAGAAATTGTGTTATTCAGCAGTTTTACATCTTCTTGATCCAGCTTTGTTGGTTCATATGTTTCTAAGAATCTGTCCATTTCTTCTGTGTTATCGAACCTATGAGAGTAGAAGTTTTTGAAATAGTTGTTGATGATCTTCTGTATTTCCAAAATTCACCTTTCTCATTCTGTATTGCATGAATTTGAGTCTTTTAGTTTTTTTAATTAGGTTGGCTAGGGGCTTATCAATTTTATTTATTCTTTAAAGAACCAACTCTTTGATTCATTGATTCTTTATTGTTTTCTTAGTCTCTATTGCATTAATTTCTGCTTTGATCCTTATAATTTCCTCCCTTCTTTTGGCTTTGGGCTTGGCTTGCTCTTCTTTTTCTAGATGTTTGAGGTGTAATATCAAATTGTTTATTTGTGTTCATTCTGTTTTCCTAATGTGGGAACTCAGTGCAATAAATTTTCCTCTGAGGACTGCTTTCATTGCATCCCACAGGTTCCAGTAAGTTGTATTTGTATTTTCATTTGCTTGGAGATATTGTTTAATTTCTTCTTTAATTTCCTCTGTGACTCATTGATTGCTCAAGAGTGTATTATTCAATTTCCATGTGTTTGTGGGGTTTTTGCAGTTACTTTTATCATTAATTTCTAGTTTCATGGTGCTATGATCCAATAACATGCATGGGATAATTTCAGTTCTTTTGCATTTACTTAAATATGTTCTGTGGGTTAGTATATGGTCTATTTTAGAGAATGTTCCATGTAATGCAGAGAAGAATGTATATTCTGATGTTGTTGGAACACTCTGTATATGTCTATCAAATCCATTTGTTCATGGGTGTGATTCAGTTCTGATATTTCTTTGCTGATTTTCTGTCTAGTTGATCAGTCCCTTTGTGTCAATGGCGTGTTAAGATCTCCTGTTATAATTGTGTTATTGCTTATTTGATTTTTCATTTCTGTTAATACTCGTTTTGTATGGCTGGGTGCTCTGGAATATGGTTCATGTATATTTAAGATTGTTATCTCTTCCTCTTGCAGTTTTACCCTAACTAGTATGTAATGACCTTCTTTATGTCTTCAGACCCTTCTTGGTTTGAAGTTCACATGATCTGCAAACAGAATAGTTACCCCCACTTTTTTTTTTTTTTGGAGTTCCTGTAGCATGGAGTATTGTTTTCCATCCTTTTGACTTTTGGAGGGGTGGTACTGGGGATTGAACTCACAACCTTGCACTTGCTATGCAGGCACTTAAGCCACTGAGCTAAATAAATCTCATCCCTTATCCTTTGACTTTCAGCCTATGAGTTTCCTTTTGGGTTAGATGGGTTTCTTGTAGACAGCATATGATTGGACATTGTTTCTTGATCCATTCTGATAGTCTGTTTCTTTTAATTGGTGAATTGAGGCCATTTACATTAATGGTTATAACTATCATATATTGGTTTATTGTTGACATGCTATCTTTCTAATGTTGTATCTTAACTTTCCATTCTGTTTGTCTGCCTTGCTTAGTGGTTTTTTCCTATGTGTATCTAGAATGTCTTCCAGTATTCTTTGTAGGGTTGCTTTGGTGATCATGAAGTTCTTCATCTGTTCTTTGTCATGGAAGTATCTTACTTCTCCATCCATTTTGAAGGACAGCTTTGCAGGGTATATCAGTCTGGGTTGGAAGTCATTTTCCTTTGGGATCTGAAACACTTCATTCCATGCTCTTTTTGACTTCATTGTTTGTATTGAGAAGTCTGTGATTCTGATAGGTTTTCCTTTATAGGTGATCTGTTTTTTCTCTTTAACAGCTTTTAATATTCTGTTCTTACGTTGGATTTCTGGGATGGTGATTATTATATATCTGGGTATAGTTTTGTTTTGGTTATGGCTATTTGGAGTTCTATGTGCTTCACTAATCTGTATGTCAGTTTCCATACTCATATTTGGGAAGTGTTCAGCTATTCTTTAAATAGCTTCTTGGTATCATATGTGTTGTCCCCTTCTTTTTCATTTATCCCTATTAATCTTATGTCATTTTTCTTTGCATCATCTTGCAGCTTTTGAATTGTTATTTCCTGATTTCTTATTATTTTTAGAAGACCTTTCCTTTCCTGTCCACTAGCTGCAATCTTATCTTTGAGGTCTGAGATTCTATCTTCACTTTCATTGAGGCAGTTTTTGCAACTTTCAATAGAATTTTTATTTCCTATATATCTCTTTCAATCTGCTTCATGCATTCTGTTTGTTTCTTAAACTATTCATTCAGGGATTCTATCATTTTGCTTTGTTCCTCTAATTTTTTAGCTGTGTCTTTGTTAGATGTGTTCAGTATTTCTTTCACTATTTTTATCATTTCTTCTTTTACCTGGGAGATTATTTCTGATTTGAGTTCCCTCATAGCTTCCTGTACTTGCTTCTTTATTTCAGTTTATATCATTTCAGGCATTTCGGGTGTGTGGCCTGTATTTTCTCCTATGTACATGGCTGCTAGGCTTTCTTGGGATAGGCTGGAAGTTTGAGATTGCATTTTGGTCTTTCATTTTGTCATTTTCCTATATTTCCACGTTTCCAGCGATGTTCCAAAGCTTTCCCTGGATGTGTTGGAAATCACCTTCTGCGCCCTCTGCTACTGGGACTCATGTGGCTTTGGCTCCCCTCACACAGTGTGCCTGGTTCCCCTGGTTGAATGAAGGTCACTGGGCGTGGTCTACTCAAGCCCACAGATCCTCTAGAGCCTAGTCCAGCGTCCTAGGGGACTGGATGGGGACCCAGCTGCTAGGATCGATGGTCCCAAACTTTTCCCATGCCTGCGCCGGTGAGCTGCAACTCCATATGAGTTGTTTTCTAAAACAACTTCATTATGCATTTTTAATTGCAGCATTGGCACTTCATGATAAATCAGTGGGTTTTGGGTTGCATTTCAGGCACGTGTCTCTGTAAGGTTCTCTATCACTGACCTAGGGCACGCTCACACAAGGAGGAGCAAGTAGCAAGGCACTGCCTCAACACAGATGTGCAAAAGTTGCTCTGGATGTGGAGGTTTTAAAGATAGGAAGGGGGAAAAACACCTTCAGTATTACTGGAAACTGCAAGAAGAGTATCCACAGCTGAAAAAGAGCAGGCAGAGGGGCATCAGATGTTACCAGCCAGGCAGAATTTACTCTGCTTTTGACCTCAAAGTGCCTGTTCTCTCATTTGTAGAAAAAGTGAGAGAAATGTCCAGAAGGACTGCAGTGCATAGTCAGGTAGTCAGATCTTAAAAATGAGAGCTTTTGATAATATTACTAAGACCAAAAACGGGTTGAGGGGCATTAGAAACCAGAATTACCTGGTTCTCTTCCAGCCATGAAAATTCAAGATTCAGATGCTTTAAGCCAAGAGACTACTTACAGGAGCCCTCTTGCTGGACAAGACTCACCTTTCCTTTTTTTTGTACCGGGGATCGAACTCACCACCTCGTGCTTGCCAGACAGGCGCTTATGCTGCTGATCTAAATCCTCGGCAAGACTCACCTTTCATGGTTTCCCCAATGTCCCCATCAGGGGGCTTCTGAAATGTACCAAAGCCAAAGGACAGCCACTGCCCTGGGACCAGCTGGCTTAAAGGCACCTCCTAGAGAGGCAGAAGAGTGCTACAGCGGGTTCATTTTCTTTACCATAGAGAAAAAGGCAGCATAGAGGGAGAGTGGGGACATACATGTGTCCCTCTGTCATGCTCGGTCACACACTTGGGAAGACATGGAGAAATATGTCTGACCTCAGGCTCTGAGTTAAGCACTTTCTCCTCCTGGCCTCCCAGCCACCCTAGGAAGGACACTGTCACCTTCAAGACTCAAGGAGGAAGCAGAAGTCAGAAGAATCCGCAGCAGCTAGTAAGCAAATGATCTAGCCTGGATCCAAATGCTTTTCTGCACTTTTCCAGTCTCTGAGAAACTCTACCCATATTAGGCTGAAGCACTTTTGACCTCCTTGTTTCTCCCTAAGTAATGCTGCTGGTGTCACACAACACAAGAAGAGAAACCACCAAGCACCCAAGAACCTGATCCCCAACAATACTAGTGGTGCTGGGACAAGGGTACAGTTTAGCCACCAGTCCTGGCTGATCCTACAGTAGAAATGGCTATGGTAGGTGAGAGCATAGGGACAGTGCCCTTAACTTCATTGTGCTAATGTGTATTTCCACACTGACTTGGGAGGAAGAACTTAAATTACAAAAGTGATTGCCATTCTACTCTACAAGCTCAGAGTGAAGGATCTCAGGTAAATGCAGGAGAAGTGTACCACACAGGAAAATACCTGTCTACAAGGGCTGAGCTCAAAAAGAGCCTTGGGGTAGTATGGCAGGGTTAAGTCCTGAAGGTGCTAGTGCCAAGTGAAGAAAGGGAGAGAAAGCAAGAAGATCAGGCTGTGTTTTACACAAGCAGTGGCAATGAGGAGGCAGCATGTAAAGCTTTGGAGCCTTGGCTCTGGAGTCTGTCCATGTTTTTACTCCAGCTCTGCCACCTGGCAGAAAACTTCCCTGTGCCTCACAACTGCCATTTGGAAAATCAGAACAGTGTTCCCTGGGCTGCTGTAGGATTGTATGAACCAGCCCAGTAAGTGCATCATCAATGTTAGCTGCTAACCCAGTCTGTCATACCCTTTAGGAAGGACAGGGAGACCTAACAGGAGCCTCAGAAAATCAGAAATGAGAATGCAGACATACGCTGTGAAGTTTGAATTTGGTTTCAGTTTTCAGTGGAAAGAAAAGTGGTAGTATCCAGTTGTGCATTGAGATTCATCCTGCTTAATGTTTAGCATGGAAAAGATCAGAGTGAAACTGCAGCTGGGGAAACAGGGACCCAGTGAGAGAAAGAACGAGTAGGTAGGAGGATACTTGGGCACTGCTGTCCTCCAGGTGGGACCAGTATGTTGAGGTGAAGCCTGGGTGGTACAGAGATGAAGAGGATGTGGTCAGTCACAGCTGGGATGGAGAGAAAGACACTCCACTAGCAAATACAGAGAGACTGATGTGCAGCCCTCAGGAGGGAACTTTCCTCAGTCAATCCATGGCAGTTCATCCCTGCCTTACAGGATTATTGTGAGAATTCAATCACTCAACAAATGCCAAGCATCTTACACATAACAAAGCATGTATGACCATTAGTCCCTCTACTTCCTGCTATGAAAATGCTGTCTTACATTATCTTTCAGTTATTTCATGTGGCTAAGCTTTAGCTTAAAGGCTAATTCATCAATGTAGAGAAATATTTTTAAAAGAAATCTGCTGTTTAACTTCATAACAGACCATTTCTGTACATTGTACTTATATCTACCTCATATTGAAATTTTCTGTTTTTATATCTGTGTGCCTCTGCATCTAGACCAGTGGTCAGTTTGGCCCTGCAAGAACACTTGGCAATATCAGGAGACATTTGTCACTACTAGGTGACACTACTGGCATCCAGCAGTTAGAGGCCTGGCATTCTATAATGCACAGAAGTCCCACAGCACATTATCCAGCCCCATGTGTCAGTAGTGCCACGGTTAGAAAATCCGACCAAGACCACCCTCAAGGGCATCTTCATACCCCTTATTTCCAGCAAGCAAAGTATTAGCCCAGTAAATAGACTGAAAAGAAGAGAAATCAAGAGAAGTATGCTTTACGAGGAAGAAGGGACTTAGTTTGGAGTAAGTCACTTAAGAATTCTGCTGGATATCCAAAGGTACTCCTGTGTGAGGACTGGAAGTCTGAAGAGAATTTGGAGCAAGACATTGAGAGCCCTTCCTCCATCCAGTGGCATTTTCTGGAGTAGCCACTTTGTGTAAAGCTTTATGCAAGGTGTTGTGGCAGCAGAGATGAGCAACACAGTTGCCACACACAAGAAACTTCTAGAAGGAATGAGAGATGCAGGAGTCTGTCATGAGCAAGCCTCCAGGGAACCCAGAGAGTAGGGAGCTAGTGCAGTCCAAAGAGCTCATGGGTGACATAAGCATTGGCCAGGAACAGGAAAGATAGTAGAGATCTCTTGGCTAGAGGAGAAGAGTGAAGGCTGGAAGGGTGCCACACACCGCGGGAAAACCTGCCTGTGAGTGGGAGAACACGGACCTGACCTGGCTCCACTGCGGCGGGACTGTCCTGTGCTGGAGGAGTGAGGGGCTTCACCCAAAACGAAGCTGGTAAAATTCATTGTTCCTGCCTGGCAAGATGTTTCATGCCGGTAATTCCAACACTGGGAGGCTGAGAAAAGGACTGCAGTTTTCAGTCCAGCCTGGACAACCTACCAAGACACTGTCTCAAAATTAAAAATGAAGGGCTGGGGACACAACTCAATGTAAAGGCCCTGGGTTTAATCCCTAGTTGGAGAGGGGGGTGTCTACATTTGTGAGATAGAAGTCATTTATAGGATTTTTGGCTACGCAGCATCCATTTCTCCTTTTGGGAATAATAGCACTTTTTCCTCAGAGAATTACTCTGCTCTTGGAAGTACAGGTGTGAGAAAAAGCTAGACCTAGGAGGCTTTCTCCAACACAACTTACCACGTACAAAAATTATTGAAGGGGAAAAAAGGCTAAAATTAACTTTAGGATTTGCATTGTCAGATAATTCCCATTTCCAAAACACCCAGAGCTGACTGGCTTCTCACTTCTCTAAGTCGGGTTCTCAGGCTCTCTCTCCCTTTGATTCTATGGTCCGTAATATTTTTCCCCTGAAGTGAGGTAATCATGTTCCTTCTAACCAGAGCATGTTAACTGGTAAAATCAGAAAAAGTAAAAAGTCTATGCTATTCAGTCTGTGTCACTGTACCAAATACTTGAAATGATCAACTTATTAAGTTTATTTTGCCTCACAGTTTTGGAATTTCCAGCCCAAGATCAGTTGCCCCGTTGCTTTTGGGCCTGTGCCAGGCAGCACATTGGGGCAGCAGAATGTGGTGGAGCAAAATCACTTGCCTCATGGCTAGGACAAAAAAAACAGAGCAAGGACAAAGTCAGGATTCCCACAGTTCCCTTTGAAGGCGCAGTCCTGCTCCAAAGACCACTAGGCCCTGCCTCTTACAGATTTCACCACCTCCCAGTTGCCCCTCCCTACTAGGGACCAAACCTGTTGGCCAAGTGTGGGATGCGATGGGTGATTCATTGTGTCAACCTGAGTAAGTCATGCCCAGCTAAATTGGTTCATCATATTCTGGATATGAAAGACCCATCCCAAGGAGGATTATCACTGGAATGGTATAAAAGAGAAAGAAGGAAGGATTGCTTCTGTTTTCTTCAGAAGAGCTCCGGTCTCCGCTTTCACCTTAGACATTGTCTCCTGGCTTCCAGCTTCCAGTATCAACCATATCAATAGCGTCTAACCTTTGGGTGTATAATAATTGAAGCAAAAATAAAAGACAATAAGGTCTCCTATAGTAACCACAAGACAGCTGTCACATGGTGGTGTCCTGTGGCATGAGCATAAACCCCTGACCACTGTTACTGTTAAAAATGAATGTTAAACTGGCCCCAATTACATAGGTCAAAAGTAAAGTACACTGGGAAGAGATTGGTTTGCTTTTGTAGAAAGAATTTTTGGTCAAATGGGAAGAAAAATTCAAAATGGAGAAAATTTAAGGTGAAAAATAAAAGGCTCCTGCCAGACCTCTTCATGACCAATATTTATGAAAGATTTCTTTCATAAGAGCTTGGCTTTAAGGGATAGAGTAGCATTCTCACTCCCCCGGAAGCACAGCTTAGAGGGTTTCCAGCTCCCCAGAACCCACTGAGAAGATTAGGTTTTGGTGAGAACAGGCATACCGGAAAGCTGCTGGGGTCTTTGGTAGCAGGCTGAGGGCTACTGAGATCTCTGGTAGGCTGAATAGCAGCACCTCAAATTATGTGCACATCCTAACCCCCCCAGAAGCTGTGAATATATTACCTTGTATGGCAAAAGGGACTTTGTAGGTGTGATTTAATTAGTGTTTGACAAAGAGAGGTTATTGTGGATTATGCAGATAGGCCCAATATTCTACATTCCCCAAGCGTCCTTATAAAGCTGGAGGGTCAGAGTGAGAGAAGAGGATGGGACAGCAGAAGTCAAGGTCAGAAAGAGATTTGGAGATGCTGCACACCTGGCTTTCAAAATGCCAAAAAGAGCTACAACCCCAGGAAAGCAGGCTGCAGCAGATGGAGACAGCAAGGAAACAGGGCTTCAGAGGAAATTTAATTGTCACACATCTTGATTTTAGCTCAGGAAGACCCCATTTGAGCTTCTGACTATCATAAGAATAAATCTGGATTGTTTTACACCACCTAGGTTGTGTAAATTTGTTACAACAATAAAAGACAAATGCAGTGTTCTTCCTTGTTTTAGTTAAAAAATGTATTCGTACATGTGCACATTTGTCAGGACCCCAGGCCCTTTGGAGGAGAGAAATTGTAAGTTCTGGAACTTCTGCACTCACCCTTGAGAGATGGAAATGGGTTTGAATATCGATAGAATACCACAGGACTTAAAGAAACTTTGAAACAAACTGGGCTTCAAATTCTGCAAGCTCTGGTGTGGCAAAGATTTGAATTCACTAGTGTTCTCTGCTTTAAAAAATGTCCTCTGGTAATGCCAGGTGACTTCTTATCTGTAGTGCATAGAGCACAGCACTACACCTTCACTTGTGTGTTTCCCTAAATTCTTCCAAAATGCTTGAAGTAATCAAGGTGTTAGTCCAACTTCTTTTTCTTCAACTAGGTAGCTGTCTGTGTGACAGAATAGATTACCATAGCTTCTGAGCAGTATGTGAACTGAAGTTCACAGTTGAAGGTGGCCAGGAAAAAATACCAGCAATGACCCGAGAGAGCCTAATGATTTCAGAGAATCCCAGACCTGCTAACCCAGAAGATAGATGAACTCTCTGATCTGGGTGATCAGAAAATGCTGCTTTGACCAACTCATAAACCACCGTGCGGGAGGCTGCACACTCCTTCTCCTCATCTCTAAGTCACACATCTGTGTTGCTCAGGTGACAAATAATAAACGTAAACTGGGGAGAAGTGTTGGAAATAGTTACTAAAAGCAGAATTTTATCAGGCTTTCCTGCAGGAATTCTGGGAGGTTGGTAGCAGCGATGCTAGAACAATGTTTGCATCTGTCTCAATCCTAACATAAAAACAGCAAAACTAGGAACCCATGGAGGACATTTATCACGAAAAGAGGTGATAAAGTATCACCTTGAATCCCGGTATACAAATGGGTGAACAAATCACCCAAGAGCTACAACCCCTGCTTGTTCCAGGCAATGTTTGGAGAGAAGCCCAGGTAGATAAAGCAGCAACTGCTGGGCCGGAGAACAAAGAAACCCCAAAATAACCCAGCAGGGACCAATGTGAGAATGGCAGCCAAAAAGGGGTGAGTCACATACAGTGAGTGAGGGCAGAGGTTCTGCAGTGTCAGAAGCTGTAGGACAGGTGTGTTCTTATGGAGATTGTTTAGGGAGGGTTAATATTTTGGGTAGCTTTTTTGACATAATTCACATACCATAAAATTCACCCATTTAAAGTATATAATGCAATGATTTTTTTTCAGATGTAGAGTTGCAATCATCACCATAACATTAGAACATTTTCATGTCCTCAAAACAAATCTCTCTATTTGTTTGCAGTCACTTTTCATTTCCTGCCTGCCCTTAGCAACTAAAAACCAGTATTCTAATACAGAATTCTGTCTGTATAATTTTACCTATCTCAGACTTGTCCTATAAAGAGAATTATATAATATGTGACTTTTTCTTGTCTAGCCCTATTTATATTAGCATGATGTTTTCAATGTTCAGCCATATATACCAGGGCTTCTTTTTTATTGCTGAATATGCCATTGTATGGATATACTGCATTTTAT
This sequence comes from Hydrochoerus hydrochaeris, assembly GCA_004027455.1. Classification (NCBI taxonomy): domain Eukaryota; kingdom Metazoa; phylum Chordata; class Mammalia; order Rodentia; family Hydrochaeridae; genus Hydrochoerus; species Hydrochoerus hydrochaeris. The sequence continues at coordinate 25,462 of PVLA01003307.1, forward strand.
CTATCCACTAATGGACATGTGAGTTGCTTTTACCTTTTGGTTATTATGAGTAATACATTCTATAATATAATATTATAATATAATATGTGTTATGTTACCCGAGGGTTCCAGTTTCCCCACACTCATCACCATTGTCATTTTTCATATACATATATGTGTGTGTGTGTGTGTGTGTGTATTCTGTAAGCACTCATGTACTCACTTTTATTTGAAAACTTGTTTTCAATTCTTTGGGTATATAACTGGAATAAAAATTCTGGGTCATCAACTATTTTCTTCCCAGGTGTCTTTCCAAAAGAATTAAAAGCATCACACCACAATGACATATGCACACCCATGTTTATAGTGGCACAGTTTGTAATAGAGAAATTTTGGAAACAACCCAAGTGTCCATCAACTGGTGAATAAATAAAAATGTGGTTTCTTTCTACAATAGAGCACTACTATGCCATAAAGAAAGACACATGCAAGCTATTTCTAGGAAAATGGATGTGCCTTGAGCCCATCCTGTTAAGTGAAATAAATCAGACACACGTGTGAATGCCACTTTGTTTCTCTTGTGTGAGAAACTGAGAGTGAATTAAGGACCAAAATGTATTTTGAAATAGGAGGAAATTGTTTAGATGGGGAGGGGAACAAGAGAGAGGAGAAGGGGGAAAGGAAAAAAGGGAAAGTTTAAAAAAAGAAAAGAAGGGAAACATGGAAATAAAGCTTTGTAAATGGGGAGTGAAGCAGAGTATGAAGGGAGGGTAGGGGAATGGGGTATAAAAACAAGTTATGCACAGGTACAAATTCTCTATGATAAATGTGATCATTGTGTATATCTAAAATGTGCCAATAAAGTCTAATGTAAAAAAAAAAAGAAACAAAAGTAAAAGACTTGCCAATAGTAACAACAGAGCTGGAGCCAAGGTAAAAGAGAGAGAGAGAGAGAGAGAGAGAGAGATTTGGGGGTCATATGATAATTCTGTTTCATATATTGAAGAATTACAAAATTATTTTTCACACCAGCTATACCATTTTATATTATGTTACCTAAGTGTCCCAATTTTTCCATGTTCTTGTCAGTGTTGTTTTTCATATATGTATACATGCATAAGTTTATGAAAATTATAGCTAGAATAGGTGTAACATGGTGTGCTGGTTATTTTTCTCATTGCTGAGACAAAGTACCCAACACCCAAAGATAAGGAAGGACAGTGTACTTAGCTCACAGTTTGCAGAGATGGCAGTCCATTCGTGGCTGTTTCCAAGGCAGGGTAGCTTCATAGCAGAGAGCAGTTCACGGAGGGCAGAAGACAGAAAAAGCAATGACAAGAGAGACAAGCCTCTTTCTGTCCCTTATATTGTACGTGGTCTAGACACCCTAGGGTGGGTATAGCATTCACACCCATAATCCAGCCTTGGATCATGAGTCAGTCACAAACTAGACTGAGCTATCTCTAATAAGTCTGCCCCATATGAGGCTTTAGGGAGACATCTAGACACAAACCATAACATATGGTTCCTCCTTGTGGTTTTGATTTACACTTCCTAATCAGTTATATCATTCAGAACCTTTTCACACACTTATTAGCTATTTGCATGTCTTTCTCGGAAAAAAAAGTCTGCTCAGATACTTTGCCCAATTAAAATATTGGTTTTGTTATTAAGTAGAAAGTTATTTTTATATTTCAAATAGTAGATCCACTAAATATGTGATTTTAAGTAGTTTCTCCCACTGTATATGTTGTCTTTTCACTCACTAGTGTGCTTTAATGCATAAAAGTTTTCAACTTTAATCAAATCTAATTGGTTTATTTTTATATTTGCTTGTATCTTTGATGTTATGTTTGAGAAACATTGCCAAAGCCATAGTCACAAACATTTGTCTATATGTTGACTTCTAAGAGTTTTATGATTACAACTCTTCTGTCCAGTCTTTAATAAATTTTTAGTTCATTTTTGTACATGATGTGAGGTAAGGATTCAGTTTTAATCCTTTACACAGGGCTATCTGGTTATTCCAGATTCTCCATTGATGATGATATTCCTTTCCCCAGTGTCACTATTGTCAAAAAAATTAATTAACTATAAGCAAATGGAATTATTTCTGGATATTCAATTCTAGCCCATGGGTTTATGTGTCTATTCTGATGCTAGAGTCACTTCGTTTTGATTACTATAAATTTATAGTAAGTTTTGAACCTCCAACTTCATTTTTTGTTGTAATTGTTTAAACTTTTTGGGGTCCCTTAAGATTTCATATAAATTCTAGGATTGAGTTCCCAGCTCTGCTGAAAAGGGCATTGTGATTCTGATGAGAGGTGCAATGAATCTGTAGATCATTTTGAGGGCTACTGCTATCTTAAAAGTATTATCTTATAGGGCAAGAACATGAGTTGTCATTCCATTTAGTTAGGCCTATTTATTTCTTCCAGCAATCTCTTTTCAGCTTTAACTTAGAAATGTTACACATATTTTGTTACACTTATTACTACATACTTTATTCATTTCAATACTATTATAAATTGAGTTGATTTTAATTTCCCCTTCAGATTGCTCATTGCTTGTGCACAGAAATAGGACTTATGTTTTCATGCTGATCTTGCTTCCTGCAACATTCCTGAATGAATTAATTACCTCTAGTTATTTCTCATGGATTCTTTAGGGTTTTCTATATATAAGATCAAACTACCTGCAAATATAAGTAACCTTAGTTTTTATTTAGTTTCTTTATTCTTGCCTAGTTGCACAACTTGTACTTTTTGAACAGAGGTAGTGAAAGTGGACATCTTTGTCTTATTCCTAATCTTAGGTGAAAAACTTTCAACCCTTCACCATTGAATATGAGGTTAACTCGGGGCTTTTACGTATGCCTTATAATTTGTTGCAAAATGTCCCTTCTAAATCCAGTTGATTGTTTTGTTTTAAAGGGATGATACTTTGTCAAACGCTTATTCTACATATAAACATGATTTTTGAAAATTCTGAAACAAGACCTAGCGTTCAGCTTGTCCTTTCTCCTTTTCACACTCGGGTAACACAAGAAAGAGAACCACTTTCAGTTGCCACTATGGCTAACTTTAATTAGTACCTCCCAAAGTCACTAATGGAAATTGAGGCTAATATTTCACTGAGTTTCCAGAATTTGTCATGCAGTCTGTTATATCTCGCTGAGGAGCAAGGATGGTTATGGACAATTCTAGCACCTGTATCATCTCATCCTCAATAAAGAATACCAGGATACTAAAGGTATCATATCTTGCCACCAGAGTATAAGACTGAGCATTTCTTTTGACTAGATGAGCTCAACTGTCAAATTGCTCAGTTAATAAATCATTGGACCAACCATACACAAGAAACTGAAAATGGAAAAACAGAGAAGGACAGAAAATCCCCCAAGACAAAATTATCTGGTAAGTAAAAACAAGTTGGATATAGAGCTTTATAAAACAAAATGTGAGCAGCTCATATCCAGTTAAGTGTTTTGGTTATTTTTCCTTGTTCTTTATGTGTAATTTTAAATCAGCTTATTTCCAAAAACACAATGATAAAAGATGATAAACCATTAAAATAGTGGTAGTTTTTTAAATTATAGCAAAGGGAAAAGATACATGCAGAGATAATTTCAACTAAGAATTAAATATGAGTCAATAAAAGACTGCATTATACTCACCAGAATGGCTATAAATTTTAAAAAGCAGAAAATAACAAGTATTGGCCAAGATGTAAAGAGACGTAACTTCATATATTGCTAGTGGAATGCAAAATAGTGTAGCCTTTGTGGAAGGCAACTTAGTGGTTCCCCAATAAGTTAAATAGACTATCAAGGAACACAGCAATTCAACTCCAAAGAAAATAAAAACAAGGTCTCAGATAGACTTAAACCCCTGTGTTCACTGCAGCATTATTCAAAATAGAAGTTGTAAACAACCCATGTGACCATCAGTAGATGAATGGATAAATATGGTATATATACTTTAGTTAGAGATTATTTAGACAAAAAAAGGAATGAAATCCTGGTAAATGCTACAAGTGGAAAAACCTCAGAAACACTATGCAAGGTGAAAATAGCCAAACGTAGCAGAGGAGACATTGTACAATCCCATGTACATTACATATCTAGCATAGGCAAGACTCATGGAAAAACAGAGTAGATTCGAGGTTCCCAGGACTGAGGGAGTGACAGGGTTACAATTAATGCTTCATGATTGTAGGGTTTCTGCCTGGAGTGAGGGAGAAGTTTGGAAATAATGGTTAAAGTTGTGCACATGATGAATAGAATTAGTGCCACTGAATTGTATACTTTAAAATGGCAAATTTTATATGTATATTTTCCACATTAAAAAATGAAAGATTAAATGTGATTCTAAGCATCTTGATACTTGGAGGGAATATGAGACTGACATACTAATGAGTTCAAGACCACTGGCTTTTGTCCTACAAGAATGAGATTCCCTTAAACTAAAGACAGTTCTCTTACCACCAGTCTCTGTCCACACAGCACTGATACCTTTAGAACACGACAGTAGTTAGAGACTGTGCCCAGGCCGCTGAAAACCATACACACTAGTGAGGAAGAAAATCAGGATGAGTCATGTGGTATCTTCACTGAGGGCAGTTCATTTTTCCCCAAGTATGTAGTGTAGGAGGTGAGGAAATTTAAGAAGCAGCAGAGAAATGAAGTCTTCCCCTGAGACTTCTGAGATGACCATACTTTGCATACACTCAGGGAATGGGCTCAGGAGTTCCCTATAAGCTCAGATTCCAACTCTCCCATCTCTCTCCTATCTTTCCTGGCTTCAAATCAGGCAGAATTGAAATCTTTTTGGCAATTCCAATTAATCTGGCCAATTTGTCCAATGTTTTTTCTTTTCCATTGCCATTGAGTCCAAGCTCAGTTTACTGCCCAGTGGATCAGTGCAGTTACCACCTGCTGTGGTGTAGATCTCGAATGCTCTCCATCCCCCAGTGCCTTCGGAGTTATTGGGAGTGCTAGACTCTTCAGGAGCTTGCTCTAGTGGAGATACGTCATTGAAGGCAATTGTGAGACCCTGGCCCCTTCCACTTTCTCTTTTTTGCTCCCTACCTAAAAGCAAGTGTTTTTGCTCCCCCACATGCCCACACCCCAAAATGCTGCTTCATCATATCCCCAAAATAAATAGGAACAATAAGTGGAACTGTATTAGTGAGATTTCCCATTGGTGGGACACAGTACTTGACACTCACCACCTGAAGGAAGAGAGGTTTAATTTGGTTTATGGTTTCAGAGGACTCAATCATGGATAGCTAGCTCCACTGCACAGGTACTGTAGTGGAAGGGTATCACAAGGAAAAGCTGCTTAGTTCATGTTGGCCTGGAAGCAGAGCAGAGGAACAATGTCAGAGAGGAAAGGGGTGAGACACAAGATACAGACCAAATAATCATGCCTCCATGGTCCACCCAGACATATCCAGATGTGTCCTTTACTACTTCCCTCAGAAAGTCCAAGCCAATCGAGTAGCTTAACCATCTCAAGAACTTCCAAACTGGAAGCCAAAATAACCTTTTCTTCTTATGAATTGATTATCTCAGGCATTTCTTACAGTAAAGCAAATCTGACTTACATACATCCCAACAGGTTTTCTTCCTCCAGTTCAGTCTTAACTCCAGGTCACCATACAAACTGTTGGTAAAATGACACACACAAGTACACTGACCCAGGTGGGGAAAAGATGGTAGTGTGGCCTAGGTACTCTCTCCTAAGTATCCATTATTATCACCAGCATCTCAGGAGAAAGGAAACAAAGCTTCAACAAAGCCACCCAATGTTTATAAAATAGTGCCAACCTACATGTGCAATCTCAGTCACCTTTCTACTTTATACCAAGGTTTAAAAAAAATTGATTTTTGTTAAGATAGGTAAAAATAGTACTACTGGCCTCAATTATCATGATGACATTTCATCCATGCAGCCCCCAAAATTACTTCTTGCCACCTACACCAGAAAGCATTCCTTATGTCTCTCTTCTGTTCAATATATGTAATTCTTCTTTACTGCTGTGAGTATTCAAACATTTCAGCCTGGCTATTTAACTACAAGCTTGCATATCCAAGCCACATATGTCATCTGCTCTGCCCACAGAAAATTCACCATTTCACAAACTGGGGATGTTCATTCTCAAATCTCTCAAGCCATTTCCTTCATCTATAGTGCCCTGTACTGCTGTTCCTCCTCCTCTCCTCTCCTCTCCTCTCCTCTCCTCTCCTCTCCTCTTCCCTCCCCTCCCCTCTCCTCCTCTCCTCTCCTCTCTTCTTCTCTTTTCCTTTCTCCTCCTTCTTCTCCTCCTCCTTCTTTTCCTCCTCCCTTTCTTCTCTCCTCCATCCCTCCCTCCCTCTGTCTTATTTCTTTCATATGCATCTTTTACTGGGGATTTGAGTCAAAGCATTTGTACCGAGCTACATCCCAGCCCTTTTAAACATTTTATATTGTGAGACAGGCTCACACTCCATGTCTAAGTTCCCCAAGCTGGACTTGAAATTACCATCTTCCTCTCTTGGCCTGCCACAGTGCTGGGATTATAGGCATGAACCATCATGACAACTAGTTCCTCCTCTTTTGTAAATTCTGCCTCGGATGTATCTAGAAGTACCTGCAAAGCCTCATGCACTCATAGGTGGGACTTTACAGAGCTGACTGGATCTAGGATGTGTGAATGTGTTTTAAGGATGTGTGGTACTAAATTAATACATTTATTAATTTAGCATAGTTCTAGGCATGGATAATGGGTATGGGAGGCACCACCCAAAAGGCTTGTAGCCTGGATGGGATAAAAGGGAAAGGGAGGCTTGCCTTCACTGCTGCTTCTGCTACTTCTGTTGCTTCTTTGCAGCTTTGCTGCTTGGTGCCACCTGCCTGCTCTGCCTTGGGCAGTTTCTCCTCCATGACGCTCCTCTGGCGTGCCATCCTGTCTTGAAACCAGCCAATTATCACTGCAAACTGTGAGCCAAAATAAACCTTTCCTCTAACTTGTGGGTGTCGTGTATTTTGTCTTAGCAATGAGAAAAGTAACGAGGACACTATTCATGGACAGGTCCCAGGTCTTATACCACCTCCTTCAGGACGCCTCCCCTAACTACTCTTACTCCATTGACATTTTCATGTGAATGTGTTGTTCAATAGATTATGAATCTTAACCACCATCTTCATTGCTATCAACCTGTGGTATGTATTTCTTTTTTCCTTCAAATTGTGTCTTCTGTTTCCATCTCATCTTGGCTACTGCAGGCCCTACTATACAGACACTAAAATGAGTATTAGAGTGCAGGAACTTTTCTTGGGAGTATGCTTAGTGGGGAAATCAACTACAGGGAGTGAAGAGAGCTTTGGGCCAAGGGAGAAGCTCAAACATAACATATTTTCATCAGAATTTCCAGACAACCCCACTGGGAACTGCTGAAACTGAGATGACATTCCAGATCTGTCTCAAGGTACGGGCGATAGGCCTAGATCTTTATAAACTCTGTTGACAGTGGCTCAAGGATGCTCCTGGAAGGGGCTGTGAACTTGGGTGAAGTGAGTACAGAAGTGGTTGGAGCTGAAGGCTATCCATCCCCAGCACACAGGAGGGCAATTTGTTTAGTACTGATTCAACTCTGATGACCTAGAGAGGAGAACAGGAGAGGAAAGAAGGGACTGAGCCTATTACTCTGTCTGCTGGTCTCATCTGGAATAGAATGAGATGAAGTAATCATTCCCTTTAAGACAGAGGCAAGTGACAAAGAGGTCAGAGGAGCAGTTTGCCGAGCAGAGAAGCAAGCTGACCACAGAGCATTCTGCTGGCTGCTGGCTCAGCTGGCATTGGTACCCAAGCCTGTGGGACTCCAGAGCTCCTTCTTTCTGCATTCAGAAGCAGCAAGCCAGGCTTAAGTCCCATCACTGCTGCATAAGTTCATGGCAATACTGCAAGAAAAGAGGGAGCAAACAGAGAACACTGAACATCTTCTCTCTTTCTCTGTAATCCTTGCGAAATAGGGTATAAATTTATGTATTTTTCATGTAAAAGGTAAAATATTGTAAAGGTAAAATTTTGCCTAAAGGAAGAGTATACTAGCCATACCTTTTTGTAAAACCCCAGAAAATGTTCAGACTTTTCAAGAAAAGAAGCACGTGCTTGGAATGTGTTGGTATCAGAAATCATAAGTGTTATGGTTTAAATCTAGATGGCCCCTCAAAGCCTCATGCCCTCACAGGAGAGCCGTTTGAAAGGCAGCTGGGTTATGGAGAAGATGTAGTTCCTGTCTGGGGTCTGGTTGGAAGAAGTGGATACTAGGGGCCTGACTTAGAAGGGTGCAACTCCCTTCTGGTTTCTCCCTTCCCTTGTTTGCATCTCTGTTGCCATGATGTGAGCAATTTTCCAATGCCATGCCCTTCTGCCATGCTGTCCTGCCTCCGATCCAGCCAACCGTGGACTGTAACCACGAGCAAAATAGCAGCTCCCCTCCTCGAAAGTGCAGGTGTCTGGTATTTTGTTTAGCCAACTAGGAAAGTGACTAAGACTATAAGCATCAAAATAACTCAGAGGAGGAGGCTCTATCCTATCATCCAAAGAAATCATATTTCAAGAAAGAAAGGATCAGAACCAAAAAGGAGAAACAGGAAAAAGAAAAGATGCAAAGCCAGAGCCAGGCTAACTGGAGTAATCTACAGGACTCGAAAACACTATTCCCTCCTTCCAAATTAGAGTTGCTGGTCAGTTCACTGCACACTAGGGAAACTGAAACTTCCAAGACACTTTGTCTGTCTGTCTGTCTGTCTCTGTCTCTCTGTCTCTCTGTGTCTCTGTCTCTCTGCTCTCTCTCTATTTGTGTTTCTCTGTCTCCCACTTTAAGAGTTTGAATAAATTTCAGAAGCTCTCCAGGGAGAGAATGAAAGTCTAAGGCTTCCTGAAATCAGAGTATCTTCTGCACCAAGATCTTAGGAACATTTTGAGATTTTCATCTCAGAGTATGAAACAGGATAAAAAGAGATTTTTTTAACACTACACTTAAACCTATGTCTTTTTAGAAATATCTTATGCTTTTCTTTAAAATCTTACAGCCACAATTCACCAACAAGCAACACATTGGAAGGAATATTCCTTTATGGCTCTTTAGAGCAGCTGCAATCTGGGCGCAGGATGTGAATTATAAATTAGCCCGCAGGGTGATGTGCTAAGTCCCCCATCTGATTCCAGCCCTCCTTCCCAGCTTTGTCTCTTGTGAGCTGCTTAACATGCAGAAAAGGCCGGCTGAGACATGTACTCTATACACTCCCTCTCCCTCATCTCATTTTGCTTCCATCACCCTTACTGATGAGGATTCCCAGTAGGTGGCAAGTTGAGCCTGTGAGAAAAACAGTGAAAACAGAGCATGAAACCAGGCAGAGCCCTCAGCTGCCATTGATCCATCCTGGGATGTAACCTGTTTGCGTAGAGTTTGGGCAGCAGGTGGGTGGTCTTTATTATCCTCATCCCTTGTGGAAAACTTTTGTTTCTTGGCCATAGGTGTTTGTTAGAGATTTGTAATTTGTTTAAGGGCTGGGGTTTGAATGCATGGAAATTAAAAAATACATTTTTGGTCCTATTAAAGGAGGCAGCTGGGGAAGTGGAGGGAGAGAAGCTTATCTGCTAATTAGAACTCGGAGGGTAGTAGGAGGACCGATTACTTTAAGGAACTATCTCTGCACACACTCCTGCAAAGACATTAGCTTCAACACCCACACAATAGGAAAAATAAACACAAATTATGCCTAGATGTTTGCTTGAACATGTTTTCTCTTCCCGTCTCCATCTGATTGCTAATGTTACTTTGATAGTGGGTTAGAGATAAGCCCATTGCTTAGGTGGAGAAATTATTTCTGTCCACTTTTATTCCAAAGCATCAAGCCCAGAACACTCTCCTGAGAAAAGAAGTCTCCGGATGGTTTGGTAATAGTCTATAATACAGAGTAATAGTTTATAGCACAGAAGAATATGCTTTCAATTGTTAGATTTCAGTGGAAAATATTGAAATGATATGGTCAAAGTAGTTGTACAAAGGTAGATGACACCATGACATATGTCAGGAGAGGGAAGATTTAAATCTAAATTTATCTCCAACTATAAATTTAACAGGGCACCTGGCTGAGACAACCTGATTTTTTTTTCTTGGTTGCTTCCAAATTTTGCCACTTATGCAGTCATGAGTGAAGTTGCTATAAGCAATCATGTACATGTTTTGTGTGGACATAAATTTTCTTTTCTTTTGTTTCCTCATGAGTTTTGAAAACCCTGATGGAGATAAGGAGTGCTTGTAAAAAGAGATGGCTATTTTCAAGTTGCAGCAGCCTTTCAGTCTCTCTGGAGGTGGATTGTTGACCTTCACCTCTGGTAGCCGGCAACCTGAGTCTCTTGGGTAAAGCATCTTTTCTGGAATGCCAAGGAAAGAAGCTGGTCAGCTTGCCCATAAAGAGCGTTTCACCAAGCATGCCGTGATTCTCTACTGGCTGTGTTCCTTCCGGAGGAATTTCTTCCCTAAAGGAAACATAAGGACTGTCTTATTCCTGAAATTTTTTCATTTGTTTTCAAAGTGTGTGTGTGTGTGTGTGTGTGTGTGTGTACAAACATTCTTGTTCAAGAATTCACCACTTGCGGGTGGGAGTGGAATAGAGCAAGTGTGGAGCAGGAAGGATGCAGTAATGTGTCATTTCAGGTTCTCTTTCTAAAGCTTCACCCCAGGCGACATGGCAGAATGAGTAACTGACTTTGTAAAATGTGTCTCTTTGTGAGTCTGGATATTGTCTAGCACAGGGGAAGGACTAAGGCATGGCCTCAGTAGAATCTTTTGTTTCTGACAGGAGTGCAAGACATCCCACACATGGCTCAAATTCCAGGGATGAGAGAAACCTCAAGGGCTCTTGTACGTAGAAAAATGGCTAAGCCTTTCAACATAGTGAGTGAATCAGCCATATCCAGCCACCAGTGGTTTTCTCTGTGTGATTCCTTGTAAAAGAGATTGATTCTCACATGGGAAACTAATCCAAGGAGCAATTTCATTGCTGCTGATCCTTATATGAGAGGCTGCAGGAGGACAACTGATAGAACTAAGACTTCCTGTGACCTAAAACGACAGGCAAGAGGGTACATGTCAGATGGAGACACTGAATTCCCTAAATCTCTGATTCTCAAAAGGGGCAAGTCTGCTCCCCAGGGATCCGTTGGCATGTCTAGAGAAATTTTTAGTTGTTATAAAAGCAGCTACTGGCATCTGGTGAGCAGAGTGCAATGATGCTACTAAGCATCCTACAATACACGGAACAGCTCAGAAAATAAAAATTACCAGGTCCAAAATGTAATAGCGCTAGGTTGAGTAAGCCTTGGGTGATGGAGGTCTGGAGTGAAGGAGTCTGGAAAGCGCTATGGCCACATGCTTAGGTAGCCTGCCATCTAGTGGAGAGGCAGAAACAGGTCCCTGCCCAGCGCTGGCTTCAAGGCATGGCTAGGTCAGGTGTTGTGGCAAGTGGACCAGATTTTCAAAGGCTGTAACTCTGGGTCTGAGACTTTATGAAGCAGGAAAAAGACTTGAGAGCTGGGGCTGGGGCAGATCTAGGGAGAAGGCCAGCTTCTAAAGAGGAAAAGATTTGATAAAAGAATATTAAAAATCATCTGGAAAATACAGAAGACCAATAATATCAAACAATGAATGCTTTTTAATAACAGCACAAAAGATAATCATGGGAGACACATGGAAATGCTAAAGAGAAATGAAAGGATAAGCTGAATAAAAATGATAGAATCTTCAACTTAAGTTTTTTAAAAAAATAAAAAATTGACAAGCTAGAAATGAATACACTGTCATTCAATCTTAGGCACTTCTTAATCCTTCTCTGATGGTGGTTTTATTTTGCTTTGTTCCTAACTCGCCTCCATGCTTTTGTTCATCCTCTCACCCCTGTCAGGCACACCTGCTTGGCCCTTTCCCTCACAGGAGACCTTCTCTACTACTCTCCATCAGAGGTGATCTTGCTCTCCAACAAGGCTGGCAGGCCTTGTTTGTGCTCTCAGTCAGCTGTTGGAACATTTTTCTGCCTTATGGTCATTGCAGAAATGGTTTTGGTGTTTAGCAGATGAAAGTCCACCAGAACCGGACAGTGTTAACTTACGTCTGGGTAGCACCATGCAATCCTGCCCCCCCGGAATCAGGCTGAGCTCTGCGTACTGGATTGCATACATATGCTGGTGACAAGGCTCACCATGTCCTGTTACATACAGTGGTGGCTCCAGAGGAGCAAAGCATTCCATTGACAATCTAGTTACAAACTTTTATAGTGAGAACAGGAAAGAGCGATCTGTGATTGCTGAGTACATTGGAAACACTAATGGAAACAAGATCAATTTGTTCTATTATATAAAAGAAAAATGTATTCAACAAAATATAGTAAATGCAAAGAAAGAAGAAACCAAAGAGAAAAACAAAAAAGAAAGAAGTAACACAAATATGACAAATACCATCTTAGTTACTTTCCTCATTGCTGGCACAAAATACCCAACATCCACAAGTTAAAGGAGGAAAAGTGCATTTCAATTCACAGTTCATAGAGGTTTCTGTCCATAATTGGCTGACTACAAGGCAAGAAAGCATGACAGAGGGGCATCGTGGAGGAGAAACAGACCATGGAGGGCAGGCAGGGTACAGCAAGAAGCAAAACAAACCTTCCTTTCCCTTTTATCCAGTCCAGGTTACAAGCATTCTGGGTTTAGCCTCACATACCAAGGGTGGGTTCCCATTAACTACACCCAGAACTGTGATAAATCAAGTAGTGGACGAATCCATTTCCACACACCCTTAATTCCAGTATCACACACCTATGATCTAGTCACATCCACAAAGCCCCACCTATGAGTACATGCGACTTTGGGGAGGCATCTAGGTACAACTCATAAGAAGTATAAATATGCCTGCAAATATACTATTTAAGTGCATTAATTTTTTTAGTTTTTTTCTATTTAACAATAAGCCTTTTTTATTCAATATTCTTTATAGTAATACAGTTTGGAATTGAAGACTGACTACAAAAGGATACCAGAAAGGCTGTTTCCAGGCTTCCAGGGGGGATGGAATGAAAACATTAAGTCAAAACTATTATACTGAGAAGTGTTTAGGATTACAAAAATACATGGTTCAAATATGATGTAAGTACTAATATATCTTCCAAACAACATGGGCAAATTCATAGTGAATTAACTCTACCTCTCTTAAATGATCAAATTGATATTTTTTATTTTGTGGAAAAAAATAAAACAAAATTTCATAACAAATTAATAGGAGAATAACAATGGTTAATACATTTCAAGTTGTTATCTTTAAAATAATAGCTTAGGGTACAAGATATGGGTTGGTGACAATTGATATTAACACGAACCTTACTGTTTATTTGTTTGTTTACTTATTTACTTAGTGTCTTTCTGAGACAGGGTCTTGTTATGTGGTTCAGGGTGGTCTCGGACTCACTTTGTAGCCCAGGTTGGTCTTGAACTTGGAACCATCTGCCTGCTTCAATCTCCTAAGAGTTGGGATTATAGGAGTGTGCCACCATGTCTGGTTTAAACCTTCCTGTTTAATGAACTAAGAGACACTAATAGTATAACTGACTTGCATTTTTCCCCTTTCCCTACTCTCCTTTCCACTTTGCCCATCCTAGTTCCTTTTTCCTTTTAAATAATTTCTTCCCATTTCACAATATCTGTTGTACATTTTAAAATTTATTTACTCTTTCAGTTTCTCGCATCAGAAAGACAATATGATGGAACACTAAGTGCGTTCATGTTGATAAATATCCATAAAATCTTAAATTAGATTCTTTTAAAAGTGTATGCAAAACTTTTACAGAGGAATACATAGACAATAAATCACCATGTGGGAAAAATGAAGCACTTCTAGTCATTAAAGAATTTCAAATCAAAACAATATAAAATATATCACTCTATACCACTTATACCAATATATACCAATTAAACATTTTTAATGATTAAAACATTGATTAACCAGGCTGTCAGTCTGTCTCTTATTTCTTCAAAGCCAGAGCTAAAAAGAACAGAGAACCCATTATATCTCTCAGAGGTATAATTTGGAAATATGTGAAATAATCACACCGCCCCTGCATTTGAACTCCATGATTAAATGTGGGAGAATCTGTATCCAGGAAATAATGCTAGGAGGGAAAACATCTCCTAATTGTAATTTTAAAATTCAATGCATCAAATGCCTGTCAAGGGTCATGCAAGTTATGAGATTTTATCCTAATTTCAAGCTAAAGCGCTTTTACTGTTTCATAGACTCTGGCAGATGACATGAGACTTCCGGGTCAGAGGCAAAAGGCTTTACCACTCGAGGTGAAGCTATTTCCAAAGCTTCATGCTTGTTTTCACTGGTTCCCCCAGTTTCCCAAGCAGTGGGAGGGTGACAGAAAGGGCTTGCACTGTCCTCCCGCACAGGCTACCACTGTGTCAGAGGAAAGAACTGAGCTTTGGCTCCTCCACCTTGATAGCAGATGGAAGTAGGCCTGCCTTTTATCCAGGAGGACAAACAGGCTCCTCCTTTAAGGGTACTTGCTGCAAACACAACTCTGAGAAATGATCTGGGCAACGAACATTCAGGGCCTAGCATTCTTGGCACAACCAAGCATGTACAGGGACACTGGGGCCCACGGATCACCTCTCCTGACAACCCCTCATTCATTCACTCAAAAAATTCATTCAGGTGTATTGAGCTGCCTATTATGCATCTGGCTCAGCGCTAGATGCCAAAGATACTGCAGGGAAGAAGTTCTCTGCACAGGAAGTGCTTACATGTTACAGGAAAGGAAATAACTGGATAACATGTTACTTCTGTGAGGTGCTGTGAAGAGAAAGTAGTCATAGAGTCAATAGGAGAGGACTGCCTGCCTGTGTGAGATAGTGACCACAGAGCAGAGACCCCAAAGAGCTCAGAGAATGACCCCCACCTGTCTGAGAGAAGAGCATCCAGGCAGAAAGGATGGCACTAGAGCCCCGGGAGAGGGACATACATGTCATGAGCAGGGCCACAGGCCAGTGTAGCTGACTGCAATCAGCAGAGGGTTAGTGGCCAAGAGATGAAGACAGAGGAGCCAGAGATTTGCAATTGAGACACCGTAGAGATTTCGAAAGGATTTTTTGTTATAATACTTACATAAAATAGTTAAATGAAGGCAATCATACTGAACCCCCATCTAATATGTGGAAGGCAGTTTAGTGTTATGGACAAATGGGGAGTTGAGGACCACAGAGCTGAGTCCCAACAAGTAATCTCAAGGTAAGTGTGTTGGTCATCTCGGGCTGCTGCAGCAAATTCCATAGATTAGAAGGCTTGAACTTTAGGGTGTATTTTTCACCGTTCTGCAGGCTGGAAATCCCCTGTCCAGATGTTGGCTTGAGCTTCTCCTGGAAAGGACCCCCTTCCTGGGTACTGGGAAGAAGCCTTCCTGCTGCATCTTCATATGATGGGGTAGGAGAAAGTGACCTCTCTGGTCATCCCTTAGGACACTAGCCCTGTCAGACTAAGGTTCTGCTCTTAGGACTTCATTTGACCTTCTGATAGATCCTCCTAAACACAGACACATTATGAGTTAGGGGTTTGAAATATGAATCTTGACAGGAAGCAATGCTGTTCAGTCTATAGAGCAAGTTGACAAATATGTCTCTATTCACTTTGTGTTGGTTTGGTTCGGTTTGAGACAAGACCTTGCCCTGTGTTTGAGGCTGGCCTTGAACTCCTATTTAACTCAGTCTGACTTCAAACCTTGGTGATTCTCCTGCCTCAGCTTCCCTAAGTGCTGGGATTACAGGCATTTGCCACCACACCTGGCTCACCATTTTCCATCTGCAACTGAGAATGGTGCCTAAAAAGGTTGCTAGTAAAGTGAATAAATGTGTTTTTTAAAAAGTGTTTTGTTACTATAAATATGTCAGAGATTAATACTATTCTAAAAGTCTACATCACAGATCAGAAGAGAACTGCATCTGAGATCTAGTATGGGAGTTAAAAAGAGCAGGTATGGTTACCACCGTCATTTATTGGACACATGCTACCAGCTTTATTTAACGTTAGCTTTATAGCAATCTTTGGTAAGTACACTTATTCCCATTTTTAAGATGAAAAAAACTGTCTTAGACTAGGTGGGTCAGTATCTCCCGATGATAAATGGAATGATGTGATATAAAAACTATAGCTGTGAAGGGAGCATGAAAAGTAAGAGAAATTGGCGACTTAAAAATGGATCTTGGGCATGAAAACGTACGTGAAGGGAAACACAGACTGAGAAAGTGCATCGTGTATCTGACGGGCACAGCAAGAGTACACATGGATAATATTCTTTGTTCTTTTACCTTGTTTGTTTAGTAAAATAGGGAGAATATCTCAAAGGCATCTCCATTTTCTTCTAAAGGATTCTCTTTGTTAGGTTAGTTTTCTCAAAATCTTCCCAAATTCAGCCTTTTGCTGAGCACTTGGTAACCCTGCTCCTCTGGCACTGATACCTGCATGTTCATCCGCTACCCTCGAATGCCAGCCATTCACACCCCAGGCAGGCTTGAGGGTCCAACCCTCCGTAAGATGTGTCCTAAAAGACTGCTAGTAAGCTCAGTCAGTATGTATGTCAAAGGAAGTGTTCTGTTAGTGTGAATATAAAATGTGTTCGTTTCTTCCATTTCAGTAAAATTTCAACAGCCTTCTCCTCCAAGAAGCCTTCCCTGACCAATGCATTCCCATTTCTGTCCCCGACAGCCCCCCACTTCTGACATTGTATCAGTCGCTTGAAGTGGAAGCCTGCTGTAAGTCTAAGCACCTTCACTTCCACTCCTTTGCACGTTGCTCTTTAGGGCCTGGGAGTGTGCTCTCCTGCGAGCGAAGGCGGAAGGGAGAATAAAGAGGAGCCCTTAGAGTGTGTCCTCCCTGCAGGACGAGACTGCACCCGGTGCCGTAGAGTAGAGTCCGGGGAGAACGAAGGAAGAGGTCCCCTCATCAGCGTTAGCCAAGGTGACTTTCCAGAGCTCATCCTCGGGGCGCTCAATTTCAAGGTGCAGCCCCCATGCTCCGCAGCTGCCTGCGCAGTTCCTAGAGGTGACAACAAGTCACTTACGCGGCACCCCGGGGAGGGGCAGTGGGGGGTTCGTGTTGTTTCCACTCCACTCCCACAAGCAGCAGCAATGCATCTTTGCACTGATTGCATTATGACTGAACCACTGTTTTAACCTAGGATACTGAAAACGGTGAGGGGGAGGTGCAGGGGTCGTGGGAATTTCAGGTTTTCAGCTTTTGTCTACGGGTGGCTAAAAATACCTCCTAGCGCCAGCAGCAGAGTACTTGCCCAGCATATACGAAACTCTGGGTTTCACCCCCAGCACCCCCAAACGAAAAACAAAAATCTCTCAGCTTGAACTTGAAAGGCATAGTGAGGAGTTTTAGAAACCCAAAAGGAGAAGTACGGATACATAGCGGGTGGGGGTTTAAACTGGCAAAGAAGATGGAAAGCGTTGCTCTTCAAGGGATCCGCCACGCTGCACCGAGGACGCGCTCTTTTTGCATTGAGCCAGGGAGGGAACCCGAGGCCCCGCTGGGCGCGAGAAACCCGAAGGCCGGAGCTGGGTTAGGGAGCTCTCCATATATCCCCGCACCCGACCCTCTTGTTTTTAGCCTAAGTCGGGATTCAGGAAGCCAGAAGACCTTCGGCCGGGACCCTGTGCGCACAGTCTCTATCTGAGCCACTAGCTGGCGCCCAGGTAACTAACTCCCACCCACCTTTCCCTGAGACCCAACGCTCAGTATTCTCTCCGCCCAGCGGGGGCGTAGGAACCCGAGCGGACAGATTTGCAGGCTCCTATTGGTGGGTTCTGCAAACTGCCCCGCCCACTCCTGCCCACCAGAGCAGTTCGCTGCCGAATTGCCGCCGCCGTCTCCCGCGCTGACTCCATGCTGCGCTCCGGGATTCCCAGCCTCGGCCAGCGGGTGGCCCGGGGTTGGTGAGGCGGGAGGGAGTCGCGCGCCAAGCGGAGATGGACAGAAGGGTCCCCTTCTTTTCTTCCTCCATTGGAAAAGAGGGTCCACGAGGACTCCAGGTGGAAAAGCCAGAGAGGCTGCAGCCCAAAAAGGGGGCAGCATAGGGCGACCTAGGCGCTCCTCTGTCCTCCCCTGGGACTCAGGGTTCCTTCTGTGCCCCCACCCGCCGCGTCCACACAGACGTCGCGGATCACACCTCAGCCCCTGTTGGGCAGCCCCAAGCCAAGGGTCCATGGAGGACGCCAGCCTCTCACCGGACACCCCGGGCACCGCCCTTCCCGGGGCCCCGGAGACCTGCAGCGGTAGCCCAGCCCCGGGCGGCGGCGTCGGGGCCACCACGGGAGACGCGATCCTGCCTGGTCCGGAGCCGCCCTATTCTGTCTTCACGGTGCTGGTGGTGACTCTGCTGGGGCTGCTGATCGTGGCCACTTTCCTGTGGAATCTGCTGGTTCTGGTCACCATCCTGCGCGTCCCTGCCTTCCATCGCGTACCGCATAACTTGGTGGCCTCGACGGCCGTTTCAGACGTCCTCGTGGCCGCAGTGGTGATGCCACTGAGCCTGATGAGGGAGCTGTCGGCCGGACGACGATGGCAGCTGGGCCGGAGCCTGTGCCACGTGTGGATCTGCTTCGACGTGCTGTGCTGCACCGCCAGCATCTGGAACGTGGCGGCCATCGCCCTGGACCGCTACTGGACCATCACGCGCCACCTGCACTACACGCTGCGCGCCCGGCGCCGCGCCTCGGGGCTCATGATCGCGCTCACCTGGGCGCTGTCCGCGCTCATCGCCCTCGCTCCGCTGCTCTTCGGCTGGGGCGAGGTGTACGACGCCAGGCTCCAGCGCTGCCAAGTGAGCCAGGAACCCTCCTACGCGATCTTCTCCACCTGTGGCGCGTTTTACTTGCCCCTTGGCGTGGTGCTGTTTGTCTATTGGAAGATTTACAAAGCGGCCAAGGTGCGCTTCGGCCGCCGGCGTCGGGCTGTGCTGCCATTACCCGCCACCGCGGAGGTGAGGAAAGACCTGTGGCCTTGGGCGGAGGGGGGCGCGGGGGAAGAGGGCCTTTGGCGAAACGGAGAGTGGTTAGCAGTTTGCAAATCTTGGCCACCAATGCATCTAGAGCACAACAGGAGTTTGTCACCAGCTATTTGGGAGAGCAAAGGAGAGACTTTATCACCTGTGCTAATGGCGCACCCCGAAGTGCCCGCAGGTGCCACCTGCGTGGAGCACACCGCAGAAGGGAAAGGTTTAACCACTTGCATGCCAGGGCTGAAGTCCAAGCTGACACTGCAGCCCCAGGCCTCTGTCCGGCTTGCAGGTGCAGCTGTCCTCCCTACTGATGAGGTCACATCTAAATAGATGTGCCCTTCGTTCTCTTTCCTCTGAGTGGCTGTGTCCATGTCCACCTTGGATCCTTCAAGTTTTTGGTCTCAGCGGGACTGTGCAGAACAGTGAGGGCTGGAGTTTGTCCTGCTGCAGATGAAGAGATTCCCATGCCATTCACCCTTTATTTTATTGCTTCTGCTGGACTCTAGTCCATGCTGTAGGCCAAAGACCATAGTCCCCAACTATACTAGCCAGCTCCGTGCTGAGGGGAGACACACAATGAGGGTAACACAAAATGATCCGAGAGTCACTTTCCTTTGATTATCCAACCCCAGCGCTATCCTCCAGCGATTTTGAAGGATGCCTTCTGATCCCGTTTTATGATAGTTACTCTGTAGTTTAGTTTTTATATTGCCACCTTTCCTCATCTTTAAGCAAGTCAGTACTTCATATGGTTTTTGGTGAGAATTCCCTGAAATGAAGGGTGTGCAGTGCTTAGCGCAGGGCCTGGCACACAGTGGGCGGCTGAGCTGGATGTTTGCTGCTTGGAGCTCTGTAATGGGGCGCCGCGAGCTCTACTGGAGGTGTAAGGAGAACAGGGGTACTGTACTGCAGATCTCTCACTGTATTCACTTTTCAGCATGGAGATTTCTTTTGGTTGGACTCCCTCATCAGGGGAATCCCAGGTATTTCAAGTAATAAGTTCCTAGACCTAGACAATAGTTCAGTTTATTTACTGGCTCTTTCCAAGTATAATAAAATAGATGAGGGAATGTGTGCAGAAGGGGTTGGGAGCAGGACAAGTTTTTCTTGCTGTTTTAATTTTAGAAAGTTAACTTAGATTCTTCGGTTTCCAAGTATTTGTGCTTTATTTATTTATTGTCTTTTTTTAAATTTTTATTTAAAGAGAAAAAAAAGCAAAACAGAAAAAGGGGTAGAAACAATACAGAATTACAGAAAAAAAAGAAGCAAGAAATCACTAGTTGATAAATTACATATTGTCTTCTTAGACCTAGTTGTTAAAGTTACAAAATTAAAGAATACAAAGAGTACATTCAGACAGTGAGACAGCAAAGAAGTTCAATGATCCAGTAACAACTTAGCAACATGGTTATCAATCCTACACACTTATCCTCTAGATCACTTTCCTCTAGAAAGTGCAGCCATATCCTCTAGAGCACTTTCTTTTCTTCTTTTTACTTTTTAAGTCCATTATCTGCTTAGTTATATCCTGTTTCAGGTTGCTCAGTACCTTACTGACTTGTTTTGTTGTTGTTATATAGTTTTAATCACCTTATATAATTCCGTTGTATTGTTTTTGAGTTTCTCCTCATCAATGATCCATGGATTAGCTTTGGTGGAGTTGGGAGATTTTTGGAGGTATTTTGTTACTTTCTAATCTCTTTTTTTTTTTTGAAGATGGCAAAATACAGCAGAACAGGACAAAACAAACCCATGCCACCTCACTGCAATAAAACTACCACAGAACAGCAGAGCAGGTCACCAGGACACAAGCAACAGGCTCAATAGTACAGCTGATTTTGTTCACATTAGCTGTTCTTTGAATGAAGTAGAGGAAAATGGAAGGAAATATATAACTTTTAAAAATAAAATATTGAATAAAGCAGTACCATTAATCAAAACTGATCAAAACAGTGATAAAAATATTTGCCTTCAAAGAGATGGTAGAAGGAAATCCCCCTTACGTGTCATGCTGTATACATTCATCCTCCAAAAAGATACTCAGACCACTGGTGCCTACTTGCTAACGGAGGGGGGGATGGATCAATGTCTGATTCTTAGCCTGCGCACCGGCAGGGCCCCAAGCTGCTTACCAGGGCAGTCAGTAGGCTGCCTGTTCTCCCAGCGCCCAAAGTTCCAACGTGATGCAGAGCTTAGGAGTCACTGATAGGTCTCTCCCTGGCATGCCAGTGGCTTGCCAGGCCACCAGCTGCTCACCAGGGCGGCGAGTCGGCCGCCTGTTCTGCAGCGCCCAAAGTTCCAACATGATGAAGAGTTTGGGAATCCTATTTTGTCTTTTTGAGACAAGGTCTTGCTGCGCAGTTCAGGCTGGCTTTGGGCTCACTTTGTAGTCCAGTCTGGTTTTAAACTTGAAAATGATTCTCCTGCTTCAGCCTCCCAAGTGCTGGAATTACAACATGAGCTTTAAAGAACAGGCACTTCGTCATTTCAGCAGAGGAATTTTGTAATATAAAGCAGGGATGTCAAAACTATAATTGGAAAGTGTTGGAAGGGAGAGCTTTATTCAGAATAAATGATGTTCTTTGAATGTTCCCTCAGAAAAACTGGAAGCAATTACAGCTTTTCTGTCTGATTGCTGAGGTAGAGTTGACCTTTAATAGCCACATCAATCCGATGTGTACCCAGAGAAATCAGGATGAAATAGATGCTGGGAAGGCTGGCCTAGCCTGATCGCAGTGCTCATTCTTACAGACATCATTCAGCCAGTTGATGGAGGAAGGGGAGCCAGCCAGTCTGGGGTGGCTATCAGTGGAAGGAAGAGCTCCAAGAGGCTGGGGCAGGGTTCTGACTTAGTCACTTGCTGGCGTTGGGGTTGGGGGCAAGTCCCTTTCCAGTTTGGGCTTCAACTTCTAAAATCTATAGTATTGGTCTGCCATGTCTAAGAGCTTTGAGCCATAACATGCTGAGATGATAGTGTCCTAAAGCATCTGATTCTTGGAGTGCCAGTTTGCTCTTATTCAAAACCCTGAGAAATGTCCTGAGCCACCATTTGCAAGTCCTCTAGCTACCAGCCACCCAACCAAACATTTCAATGTTCCCGGAACGCTATCTCTGTGACTCTCCTCTCCACTTTCTTTTTTCTATACTCCAAGGAAAATGAGTTGAATTTAAGTGTTACAAAGTGTCCTTACTGCTTCCCATGAGTGACAGAAGCCTGTGCTGATGTACTGTGTACATTCTTTTTCCAGAACTCTGATGCTAGGCCCCAACACTACAATATCATCAGAAAGGAGCTTGCCACAACTCCTCAATAGTGATGAATTCTTTTGGACAAAATACACTTTTTGAAAGTATAATACTTTGGCTTTTAAATGTAGCATCAAATGTTTTTAGTTGCGTGGGTTTTTTTTTTTAATCTTTTCAATTGCTTGTTTTATTTTTGTTCACAAGTTGACACTAGGCCTACTTATCCATCTGCACAGTAGATGTATCACCCAGTCATAAATCTATTTTACAGTGTCCTGGAAAAGTTTTGATTTAAGAGTAAATAAAAGTGTATGTGGAGCACTTCAAGTAGTAAACCATAGGTAAGTTACCCCAACACTTACAGTCTTAAAACAAAAAACATGTACTAGCTCACACCTTCTGGGAATGTCCTAGTTGGGTAGTTCAGGCATGATGTCAGATGGGGCCATAGTCACTGGAAGGCAAAGGGACTTGGGCCACTTTCTTTCCATGATGGTTTGCATGATTCTCGATGAGAGACCTCAGCTTCATGGTGAGAGGAGATCTTCATAGTGTCATCATGATTTGCCAGCCAGCTTCCCTAAGAATGAGTAATCAAGGAGAGCAAAACAAGGAGGAAACTGCAATGCCTATTATGACCTAGTCTTAAAAGTCATGCATGATCACTTCCACTATGTTCTGCTCATTAGAAGTGAGTCAGTGAGCCCAGCCCACACTTGCAGGGAAGGGAACTTTAGTACCACCCTTGGGAGAAGTGTCAGTCAACTTGTGGGCATTTGAACATGATGACTAACTGAGTTCCCATGTGTCAGGCAAAGAGGTAGCCTCTGAGATTTTAAAGAATGAGTAAGCTGCCGGTGGTTTAGCTCAGCAGTGTAAGTGCCTACTTGGCAAACACAAGGTCATGAGTTCGATCCCTGGCACAAAAAAAAAAAAAAAAAACTGAGTAAGCCAAGATTGTTTATAGTAGACTATTAATTACAGAATTTATAAACACAATGAAATCATATGGATGCCATGCTTAAGAGTACTAGGGTACAGTGATGCCTCTGTATGGGAAAACACTTTACAATATAAGAAAAAAATAAATATGTATTACTTACTGAGACATAAGGTTTATGTCACCTTGGGGCTTGGTCTTAGATAATGCTACATTGCTAATATTTGTCTCCCTAGGCCAGTCGTAGGCCAGTTGTTTGAACCATAACCCTGGGCCATAAAGTTTGTGTGTCAGGAGTCCTCAGTGACCTGAAATGAGTATAGAACCATTATGTTTGTTTATATTAAATATAATTATATATGTGCATATTTATGGAAGTACTATGTTCATTTTCCATTGTTATAATGAAATAGTTGGGATTGGGTAATGTTTTTTTGGGGGGGGGTGGGTAACTATAAAAAAGGTTCATTTAGTCACAGTTCTGGAGGCTGAAAATCCAAACAGCATTGTGCTGGCTCTGGTGAGGGCCCCCCAGGTGAACAGCATCACAGCCAGAGCACATGGGAAGGGAGTCACATCACAAGGCACAAAACCAGACAGCAATTCTGTGAGAGGCTGACTCTTTCATAAACAAGACCTCCAGAACTCACAGGGGTCCCACAGGAATACTTAATCCCTTCCAAGGGTGCCTCCTCATTACCAAATGACCCCCCACCTCTGGAAACCTGCCCCACTTCCTCAGGGTTCTTCTGCCTCTCAGAACTGCTGCTCTGGGGAACAAACTTCCAATACATGAACTCTTGTGGGACAAACCACGGTAAGTACAAAGTGGTGCCTTTCTCACACAGATGCACACATTGTAGAGTGACTATATTAAACCAGTTAACATATGCATCTTCCTACATTAATCTTTTGTTATAATGAGAAAATGCAAAATATATTACTGAAATTTTTAAAAAAGGTTATTGCTAACATTACTATTGCATAGATGTTTTAAATTAATTTTATTTGTACATTTTTATATACATAATGATCACATTGATCATAGCAATTTGTATCTGTACAGGATATTTCTTGATTCTTCTTTTTCCCTTAATCCCTTTCCTTCCCTTAAACCCACTTTTTCTTCCTTATTTACAAAAGCTTTCATTCCTTCTTTGTTCTTCCTCCTTCCCATTTTCCAATATCTATTACATATTTTGGTCCTTATTTACCCTTTCAGTTTCTCACACCAGAGAAACAGTCCAATGTATAAATATGAGAGTCTGATTTTTTTCAATTAAGAATATAATCTCAAGGTGCATCCATTTACCTAGAAATGTCTCAAAATTATTCTTCTTTATGCCAGAGTAGTATTCCATTGCCCAAAAAAGCTGCATCTCTTTTGTTATTAAGTTTATTAGTATCACTTAGTTATATGTTATAGTTGCATTCATCATAATTTGTACCCATGTATGATATATCTTGATTCCCATTTTACCCATTCCTTTCTTTTCCCTTCAACCCTCTTCCCTTCCTTACTTACAAAGTTTCACTTCTATTCTCATTGTTTTCTTCTTCCTTCCTTCCTCCCCACCCCCAATTCCCCTTTCATTTCAAACAATTTCTTCCTGTTTTCACAATATTTATTATATATTTTGGTTCTTGTTTACACTTTCAATTTCTCACACCAGAGTGACAATGTGATATTTACACATTTGTCTGATTCATTTTACTTAAGAGAATGGTCTCAAAGTCCATTCTTTTACCTATAAATATCTCGTTTATCCTTCTTTACAGCTGAGTAGTACTCCATTCTATACAAAATAACCCACATCTTTTTCATCCATTTATCAGTTGATGGGTATTTGAGGTGTTTCCAAGATTTGGCTGTTACCAAGTATGCTGCTATATACATGGGTACACATAAATTGCTATGGTATGATTCTTTTATTTCTTTTGGGAAGATACCAAGAAAAGGAAGATCTGAGTTAAATAGGACCTTCAATCCTAGTTTTTTGAGGAATCACACATGGATTTCTGTAGTAATTGCACAGTCTACAGTCCCACCAACAGTGGAGAAGGGCTCCTTTTTCCCATATCCCTGTGTACTTTTGTTATTGGTTGGTTTCTTGAAAATAGCCATTCTGTGGAGAGATGGAATCTCAGCATTGTTTTAATTTGCATCTCTTAAATGACCAGTGATGTTGAACACTTTCATATATTTATTTGATGTCTCTATTTCCTCACATGAGAAGTCCGGGTGTGTGTCTAGGTGTGTATCTCATTCTGTGAAGTACTTAAATGATATTCTTATTAAAATCATCTCAGATACCCATTTTTGCATTGGGTCTTTAAATTTGGGGGGATCTGATTTTTTCAATTTTTTTTATGTTCTAGGTATTAGTCCTTTGAGAAACAACATGCTAAAATTTTTCCCACTTTGTTGGTTGTCTGTTTTTACTCTCTTTGTGATTTCTTTTGCTATGCAAAAGCTTGTTAATAAGATGTGATCCCAATTGTTGTTTCTTTATAGTATTTCCCATGCAGTCAGGGTTTTGTTCATTAAGATTTTGGCTACACCTATATCTTCAGGAGTCCTACCTCTTTTTATTTTTATAGAAGATTTAGTGCCTATATTTGAATATTTAGATCTTTGATCCATTTTGATTTTAATTTAGTGCATAGAGAAATACATGGGTTCAGTTTTACTCTTCAGTGGAAAGTCAAATTTCCAGCACCATTAAAGAGGCTTTCTTCCACTGAGTATGTTTGGATTTGTTTCTGCATCTTTTAATCTATTTTATTGATCATAAGGAATTTTTTGCATTGTTGCTATGTGTGTGTATGTGGGTGGGTGGGTGCATGTGTTGTGTTTTTTGCCAGTACCATTTTTGTCACAGTAGCTTATAGCATAATTTCAAGTCTTAGGAGCGTGATGCTCTCTGCCTTGCCTTTGTTGCCTACAGTTCTTTTTGCTATTCTAGATACCTTCTGTTTCTAAATGAATTTTAGAATATTTTCTTTAGTCTTGTGAGGTATGTACACGATATTTTCATTGGAATTGTATTAAATATGTATAACAATTTTGAAAGTAGAGCAGTTTTCACAGTGTTGGTTCTTCCTAACCAAGAGGAAGGAATATCTATCCATTTTCTGATTGCCTCTAAAATCTCCTTTTTCAGAGTAATGTACTTTCCATGTAGATATATTTTATTTCCTTTGTTATATTGATTCTTAAGGTTTGTTTTTTTTTGTTTTTTTTTTTTTGTACCGGGGATCAAACTAACCTCACGTTTGCCAGGCAGGCACTTATGCTGCTGAGCTAAATCCCTGGCCCCTTAGTATTTCTTTTTTTATGTCATTGTGAAATGGTTGTTTCCCTAATTTCTTGCTCAGTTAGTTTATTTATGTACAGAATACTTATTGATTTTGTTTACTTTGTATCCAGCTACATGACTGAATTTGGTTAGTAAATCTAGAAGTCGACTGGTGGAGTTTTTGGGATCTTCTATGTAGAGTACCATGGCATCTGCAAACAATAATTTAACTTCTTCTTTTCCTATCTTTACTCCTTTTATTTCTATTGTCTAAAAGCATTGGCTAATTTTTCCAGAACTATATATCCAGAACTATGTTGTATTGAAGTGGTGATAGTGGACATCTTTGTCTTGTTCCTAATTTTGGAGTGAAGGTTTCGGTTAGTTAGTATGATATTGGTTGTTGGTTTGTCATAGATGACTTTTATCCAATTGAGACAAAATCTATTCCAATTTTCTGTATGTGTGTGCATGTGGGTGGGTTGGGTGTATGTATTTTATGAATGGATGTTGGACTTTACAAGTAGTTTTTCTGAATCTTTTAAGATGATCATGTGACTTGTGTCTATAACTCTGTTAATATGGTATATATTACACTTATCAAATTACATATGTTGAACCATTCTTGCATCTCTTGAATGAATCCTAGTCATGGTGTATAATATTCTTAATGATTTGCTGCATTCTGTTTGACAGTATCTTGCTGAGGATTTTTATATTTATGTTCATTAAATTGACTTCCATGTAGTACTCTGTTTTGCTTTGGTCTTTCTCTGGTTTGGTTACAAGTTAATACTTGCTTCCAGGAATGAGTTTGAGAGTATTGCTTCCTTTCAGTTTCATTAAGGAGTTTGAGGAGTAGTGGCATTAAATTTCTAAATTTCTTTTAAGAATTCAGAAGTGAATTCATCAGGACCTGGATTTTTCTTTATTGATAAGTATTTTATTATATTTTCAATTTTGTTGACTTATACTGGGTTATTTAGAATTTTTGTATCTTCTTGATTCAGCTTTGGTAATTCATATGCATCTGAGAATGTGTCCATTTCTTCTGTGTTTTCCATATTATTAAAGTGAAGGTTCTTGAAGTAGGTATTAATGATATGCATTTCTGCAGGATCCATTGTGATTTCACCCTTTTAACCCCTAATTGCATAATTTGAGCCTTTATTTGCTTTTTTTGATAAGGTTGGCTAAGGATTTATTAATTTTATTCTTTCAAAGAAAGAACCCTTCAATTCACTGATTCTTTGTATTGTTTTCTTAGTATCAGTTGCATTAGTTTCTGCTCTGATTTTTTGTAATTTTCTCCCTCATGTGAACTTTGGGCTTAATTTGTTCTTTTTCTAGAAGTTTGAGGTTCAACATTAAGTTGTTTATATGAACCCATGCTTTTTTCCTGATATGAGAATTCACCACTGTACATTTCTCAATTAGGAATGCTTTCATTCCATCCCATAAGTTCTAGTTTGTTCAGTAATAGCATTTAATTGTAGATACTTTTTAGTGTCTTCTCTAATTTTATCTGTGACCATTGTTGGTTCAGTAGGGTTTTGCTTAATTTCCATGTGTTTATGAAGTTTCTGTGGTTTCTTTCTTTTTTTTTTTTAATCGGTACCAGGGATCAAACTCACGACCACATGCTTGCAAGCCAGGCGCTTATGCAGCTGAGCTAAATCCCCAGCCCCATTTCTGTGGTTTCTTTTGCCACTGATTTCCAAAGTCAGTATACTATGGTCCAGTAATATTCATGGAATAATTTTAATTCCTTTGCATTTACTTAAGTATGTTCTACAGTCTAATATGTGGTCCATTCTGGAGAATGTCTCATGTGCAGCTGAGAAGAATGTGCATTCTGGTGGTATGGGATGAAATACTGTATGGATACCTACTAAGTCCATTTGTTCACAAGTTTGGTTCAATTATAATATTTCTTTGTTGATGTTTTGTCTGGTTGATCTATTTGTGACAATGGGATATTAAGTGTTAGTGTTTGATTTTTCACATTCATTAATATTTATCAATGGTTTATATAATTAGGTGTGTTGGTGTTTGATGCATATATATTTATCATTATTATCTCCATACTGGTATTTTCCTTTAAAAAGTATGTAGTGACTTTTGCTTTTGTTCAGTCTTGGACTGAAGTTCACTTTGTCTGCAAATAGAATAGTTACACTTGATTTTTTCTGGGGTCTTGTTGTATGAAGTATTGTTTTTCAGTCTTTGACTTTCAGCCCATGAATGTGTTTTTTAGTTAAATGTGTTTATTGTATGCAGCATATTATTGGATCTTGGTTTTTTTATCCATTCTCCAGTCTATTTCTTTTGATTGGTGAATTGAGACTATTTACATTCATAGTTATAAGTGATACGTATTGACTTATCCTTGTCATATTATTTTCCAATAGTTCATTCCCTATCTTTCCCCTTTGTTTAAGTGCTTGTCTTGCCTGGTGGATTTTTTCTATTGGCATTGTTAGGGTTGTAGTCTTCTTTATAAATATTCTTCAGAATATTTTAGAGGGCTGGTTTGGTGGCCATGAATTTCTACAGTTATTCTTTATCATAAAAGTATCTTATTTCTTCATTGATTTTGAAAGATATTTTTTGGGGGCCAGGGATTTAGCTCAGTAGCTTAAGCACCTGCCTGGAAAATGCTAGGTCATGAGTTTGATCCCTGGCACAAAAAAAGAGAGAGAGAATTTGAAAGATAGTTTTGGAGGGTACATGAAGCTGGGTTAGAATTTGTCTTTTAGAACTTGAAATACTTAACTTGAAGCTCTCTGTGTCTTAAAGATTTGCATTGAAAAGTCTTTTGTGATTCTGATAGACTTTATTTCTATTCTGTTCATGTCCTGAATTTCTGGAAACTTGATTTTTATATGCCTTGCTGTATATTTGTTTTGCTCATGAATAAGTGGAGTTATATGTGCTTCTCTTGTATGTATATCTAATTCTTCTTCCATGCTTGGAAAGTTTTCTGCCATTTCTTCTTTTTTTTAAAATTTTGTATCTTTTTATTGGTACAATAATGACCACATTCATTTAGGGAATTTTATGAGTACATGACATATCTTGTCTCCTCTGTTTTCCTCATTCCCTCCCCTTTTTTTCAAGCTCCCTTCTCTTCCCCATTCACAAGATTTGGCTTTCATTTTATTCTTCTTTTCTTGTTTTTTTTTTTTCCTTTTCCTTCAGTCCTTTCCCCTCCCCTTCTTTATTTCTGTTTGCTTTTTGAACAGTTTCTTCCTATTTTACAATATCTATTGTACATTTATGTTCATATTTACATTTTCAGGTTCTTACACCAGAGAGATAATGCAATATTTGCATATGTGTACCTCATTTATGAGGTATTTTGATGCTAATTTGATTGGGATTACATTAAATCTATGTAGTAAGTTTGGAATTATGGCCATTTTTATTATGTTGGTTCTTCCTACCCACAAGCAAGAGATATCATTCCATTTTCTGATATCCTCTTCAATCTCCTTTTCCATAGTCTTTGTACCTTACAATGTAAAGTTCTTTTACTTTCTTTGTTAGATTGATTCCTAAGTATTTTATTTTTTGAATGCTTTTGTGAAGGTTGTGGTTTCCCTAATTTGTCTCTCAGTGAGTTTGTTATTTGTGTATAGGTAGGCTATTGATTTTTGAGTGTTGACTAGTTAATCCAGTTACTCTACTGGATCTTGAATAGTGAATCTGGTTATTAAATCTAGAAGTCTTTTAGTAGAGTTTTGGAATATTCCATGTAGAGTATCATGTCATCTACAAATAATAATACTTTAACTTCTTTCTTTTCTATCATTATTCCTTTTCTTTCTCATGTCTAATTGCTCTGGCCAATGTTTCACAAGTATATTGAATACAGGTGTTGATAGTGGACACCTTTATCTTGTTCCTTATTTTAGAGTGAAAGTTTTCAGTTTTTGACCATGTAGTTTGATGTTGTCTTGTCATACATGACTTTTATCATATTGAGATAAAGGCCATCTGTTTAAATTTTCTTTAGAATTTTTATCATGAATGTGTGTCAGACTTTATCAACTATTTTTTTCTTCATCTATTGAGGTGATCATGTGACTTTTGTCCTTTGTTCTGTTGATATATTACATTTATTGATTTGTGTATGTTGAACTATTTTTATATCCTTAGGATGAATCCTACTCAGTTATGATGTATAATCTTGATGATTTTCTGAATTCTGTTTGCCAGTATCTTATTGAGAATTTTTGCATCTGTGTTCATTAGAGATATTGGCCTATAGCTCTCTTTTTTGGTTGGATCTTTCCGTGGTTTTGATATCAGGGTAATACTTGATTCTGGGGATAAGTTTGGGAGTATTGTTTCTTTTTCTATTTCACTGAAGAGTTTCAGGAATAATAACATTAGATCCTCTAAATTTCTTGTTGAAGTCAGCCATGTATCCATCAGGACCTGGACTTTTCTTTGTTGGTAAGTTTTTGTTTTTAAATTTTCAATTTTGTTGACTGATAGATAGTGGGTTATTTAGAATTTATAGGTTTTCTTGAGTCATTTTTTATAGTTCATGTTTCTAGGAATATGTTCATTTCATGTATTTTTCCATTTTATTAGAATAAAGTTTCTCAAAGTAGGTATTGGTCTTCTGGACTTATGCAGGATCCATTGTGATTTCACCCTTTTCATTCCAAATTGCTTGAGTCATTTCTTTCATTTTTTTGATGAGCTTGACTAAGGGTTTTTCAATTTTATTTAATCTTTCAAAGAACCAACTCTTTGATTCAACAATTCTTTATATTGTTTTCTTAGTCTCAATTGCATTAATGCATCTTGTTTTCTATTTTTTTAATTTTATTTTGTTTTCTGCATTGATGCCTGTTTCTTATAGTAGATAGCTTTATGACTAGTATTGAGCCTTCCCTACAGGATGTGTGTTCCTCAGAGATGTCTTTTAGGTGTACATGGCTCTTGGTCTTTGTGTATATTCTCAAATCCTACATTTGAGTTTATTAAGAATGACATTTGTTATCTATTCAACTCAGCACCAAGTCCTTTTGTACTGGATTATGGTGATAGTTATGACCTCAGACAATCAAAGTATTTTCATACAAGGGAGAACAACTTGTTACAATAATTGTGACATTCTGGCTGAAGTATTCTAATTAGCAATAACAATAGCATCAAACACAGCTTAAAACCTGACAAACTGTGATAACTGTAAATTTGGTACCTTTTACCCTAGGGGTAGATTTTGGTTTTGGTATAAAACCAAAATCCAGTATTATTCAGGAACTTGAATACAACATGTATCCCTTCAGCAGAGTGGTTTACCCTGTTGTGGGGAAATTTAAGAGGGATAGGGAACAAAAAAGAAAGCTAAATGAAGAGCAATATGGTAGAATCAAGGCTGTAGGACAAAAGATGATTACCTAGGCTTTGGGAAACTCGAGAAGGGTATAGGAGAGAGAACGAAGGAGAAAGCAAAAGATTAATGAAGCACACCAGAAAAACTAAAGAGAATTCACATGTAAATTTCATAAAATCAAGACAGATAGTTGAGGACAGAAAGACAAGACTGTCTCCCTGCTCCTATCATCACTGCAGAGACAGACAGACTTTAGTGTTCCACAGAAAAAGTGCCAACCTCACTGGTGATCTTTGCCCCTGCTGTGCCACCACCACACTGCCATGGTCACTAGCCTTAGGGACTCATTTCTTCTGCTGCCATCTTGGAGGCAGCCCAAGGATGCTCTGTCTGCTTCAATCTCCTCTCCCATGGAAGAGTGTCATGGCTATTTAAATCCTGTGTCTGCATCTCTCTCACTGGTTGCAGGGCAGGAGGGCCATGAATTGCCTCCACTGGAGTCTCTGACCTGTTGTCATTAGGGGTTCCAATTAGGGCACACAGCACATTGGTGAGGGAGCAGAAATAGTGAAACTATCTGCCACCTGCCACATCTACTGTGTAAAGAAAAGCACAAGAAGTAAGGACCCTTGTATCCCAAATCTGCCCTATGTGGTTTGAGTTATCCACACTTTTACAGTCTGTCTATTTCCTTTTTATTTTAAAAAGCAAAACAGAAAAAGGATAGAAACGACATGTAATTTCAAAAATATAGGAAATTAACACTAGTTAATAATTGCATACTGTTATCTTAGAAGTAGTTGCTCAGGTTACAAGATCTAGGCATGAAAAAAATGACCAAACAATTGAACAGTGAAAGCACAAACTTCTTTTTGATAGACTAACAGAGTTATATATATATATATATATATATATATATATATATATATATATATGCGCACAGGCTTTTTTTGATGAACAGATTGAGATATATATATATATATATATATATATATATATGAATCTGTTTTATATATATATATA
The DNA here is from genome assembly GCA_004027455.1 of Hydrochoerus hydrochaeris. Lineage (NCBI taxonomy): Eukaryota > Metazoa > Chordata > Mammalia > Rodentia > Hydrochaeridae > Hydrochoerus > Hydrochoerus hydrochaeris. The sequence continues at coordinate 58,405 of PVLA01003307.1, forward strand.
TATATATATATTCCTTTCCCTTCTTCCTTTTCTCCTTTTCTCTAACCCAGTTGTTCTTTCCTTCTGAGCACTCTCTTTCCTTTCATTTTCACAATATCTATTGTACATTTTGGATCTTATTACTCTTTCAATTTTTTTTAATACTATGGAGACAATATGATATTTATACATGACAGTTAGATTTATTTCACTTATGAGTATGGTCTCAAGTTGCCTACATTTAACTACAAAAGCCTCAGTTTTATCCTTTTTTTTTTTTTTTGTACTGGTGATCGAACTCTTGACTGCGTGCTTGCAAGGCAGGCGCTTATGCCGCTGAGCTAAATCCCCAGCCCTTATCCTTTTTTGTAACTAATACTTCATTGTATAAAAATACCAAATCTTTTTTATCCATTCTGTGGTTGGTGGGCATTTTGGTTGTTTCCAAGATTTAACTACTACAAATTGTGCTGTTATATACATGGGTACAAACTGTGGCATAACATTTTCAATTTTTCTGGGAAAATACCCAGAAGGTGAATTGCTGCATTGAATGAGACTTCCAATCCTAGCTTTCTGAGGACTCTCCACACTGGTTTCCTCAGTGGTTAAACTACTACACTCCCACCAACAGTGGAGAAGTGTTCCTTTTCCCCCACAGCCCCACCAACATTTGTTATCAGTTGATTTTTTGATGTCACATACTGTGATAAACTACTGTGCTAAAATCAACATGATACTGGCAAAAAAAAAACATACCTGAAGATCAATGGAACAGATTTAAAGATGCAGACATAGCTACAAAGACACTCAACCACTTTATCTTTGACAAAGGGGCTAAATATGTTCACTGGAAGAAAGATAGCCTCTTTAATAAATGATGCTGTAAAAATTGGCTTTCCACATGCCTAACACTAAAATTAGACCCATGTGTATTACCATGCAGCAAACTAAAGTCAAAATGGATCAAAGATCTAAGTATTAAAATAGAAACACTAAATCTACTGGAAGACAAGATAGGTAGAAATCTTAAAGACATAGGCTTAGATGAAGAGACCATGAACAAAACACAAACCACACAGGAAGTACTTCAAAGAATCAACAACTAGGATCTCATCTTATTAAAGAGCTTTTATATTTCAAAAGAAATCACAAACAGATTTAAAAGAAGACCAACAGAATAGGGAAAAATTTTAGCCAGCTGTTTCTCAAAGGATTTGTATCTAGAACATATAAAGAACTGAAAAAAAATCAGGCCCCCCAAATTAAAAGACCCAATCAAAAAAATGGGCATCTGAGATAAACATGCACTTCTCAGGTGAATAAATACAAATGGCATATAAATACAGGAAGAAATAGTCAACAGCACTGGTCATTTGAGCAATGTGAATTAAAACAATATTGAGATTCCATCTCACTCCAGAATATCCATCCATTTCTTGGAAGCTTCACAGTATGGAGAATCTTGCTCAGCATGCATATGGTGGTGCTATTGGTAGCCCTGTGGGATAGATCACCATTTTTAAAAGTATTATGTCTATATTTTGTTTAATCTCCAGTCTCTTATTTCAGATTGATTTGGGTATTAAAATATATGTACCTCCCTTTCCTCTTATTATCTGTGTTTTTAGTTGATTTTCTTGGAGTAGCTCCAACCTGGCTCCTCATTTTTTACATTTGAATCTCAAAAACCACATATGTTTTATCCATTTATCAGTTGATGCATGTCACAGATGTTGAAAACATACTCCTGCAGTATAAGTGGAACATTGCATCCTGTAGTTAACATCCATCTCTCACTCCACACCCACACACCACTACTTCAATCTCTATAACCATCATGGTACTCTAATTCTGCAAGTTAGATTTTTAAAGATTCCATATATAAATGAGATCATGTAGTATTTACCTTTCCATCCCTGGCTTATTTCACTTGGCATAATGTCTTCTGCACACATCCACATTGTCAAAAATGACAGGATTTCCTTGTTTTTAATACTAAATAGTATTGCTATGTTATATACCACTTATTCACTCATAATATCACATATCTCTTGAGTGTATATACAATTTATCATTTATCCACTCATCAGTTGAGAGACACTTAGGTTGATTGTATTTCTCATCTATTATAAATAATTCTGCAATAAATATGGGAATGCATATGTCTCAACATGCTGATTTCAGTTCTTTAAGAAATATACTCTGAGGGAGGTGGATCAAGATGGTAGAGCAGTAAGAATCAGAGATAGAGCCACTCTGAGTGTTGCCATCCAGATGCTGGAATATAGCAATGTGAGGAAGGCAAGAGGAAGGAAGTAGGTACTGGAAAGATCTGAGGTGTGAATTGAAGCCCACATAGTGAAGGGAGAAACTTCAGAGAAGAGTAACAAGGTAGCTGGCAGCACCTCTCTCCAAGATGGGATTCACTATGCAAGAGGAGCAATTCAAACCTGCAGGCATGTGGTGATTGTTAGTGACCCCAGAGGCCTCCGAGGAAAGATGCAGCAGTGGAGCGGGCAGTGGATATGAAGGACTGCACTAGTTGGCAGTGAGTGCCGAGGGCCCAGTTGTCCCATGCAGGAGAGTGATTGGCCAGGAGCCATCCTGGAGAGGGCTGACTAAGCTCAGAACTCAGAGAGGCACTGGTTCCATCTAGCAGTCCCCAGATGAGCTCAAGGCTATGGAAGGTGTGGATGGCTGCAGGCTGAGAGAGTCTAGTTTCTGCCAGAAGGTGCGTGCTTGCTGAGATTATTCACTACTCCACCAAAAGCTACTGCTGGCTTTCTGGAATAGATCAGCATGGATCAGGACTCTGTCTATACATGTTGTCTACCAATGACAGGAGAGAGAAACCTGGAAGTGGAGTTTTTTTTTTCCCTCTCTCATTTTTTGTTGTTGCATTGTGGTTTTGGTTTTTTGTTTACTTTTTTCTCCTTCATTGTTTGATCTTATTTTTACATGAGTGTGAACATGGCTTTTAGCCTCTTTGTGGTGGTTGTTCTGTTCTTTTTATCTCTTCCTTTTCTCTTTCTCTTAAGTCTTCTGCACTAATTTCCCAAAGTTAGCGTGGTTCTCTTTTGTCCTCCAGCCTTACTTCTAATCTCTTCCTCTTCTTCTATCTATTTTCCCCTAATTTCTTTTAAATTTTAACTTAAATGTAAAATTGACATATTAAAGACTTATATACTGTGCCTAATTTTCTGGTCTGTTTTAGATTTTGTGGTATAACTACAAATCTTGTTCATAAAGCTAAAGGTGGCAAATTAATGATTAATTCAGTCATTTTCTAGGTTGTGATTTTTGCTACTGTTATTGCTGATGTCACTGCTTTAGCCAAAAATGAAATAATTATTCTAAATATCTAGTCTTCTTGGTACTCGAAGACTAAGAGTGACTAAGGGTCATAGAAAATACTGTGACACAGTGCCCAAGAAGCAGGAACTTGGCCAAACAGACAGCAGCTTCTCATGCTTGAAAAATGATGTAGGATCTTGCTATGGACTCAAAACTTAAATTACACCTGAAAGATACTTCAGAGAAGGAGTCATTTTCTGAGGGTTCTAAATGCTAGCAATGAAGCAACCCACCACAGGCAATTTTCAAGCATTACTCCAGGAATTAAACTGAAAAAAGAAAATGAAAAGAAACTCAAATAAGATGCAACTCCAGACATGCAGTTCACCAAAGGCAAACCCAGGGGGCAATAAGGAGGGACAATCCAAAAGCCTGGCCTCTCTGAGGTGGTAACAACACAGCAATTGAACAAGGCTCTAGAAAAAAAATAAAATCATAAGTAATTTCTTAGATAACTGCAGAGATGGTGTCCACATTGAAAACCATGCATAGTGATTCTAGAGTAGATATAGACAAAAAATAGAGGAGTTTAAGAAAGTTATGGCAGCCATGAATGCACTGTATAGGAAAGAAATGGGATCCAAAAGGCAGATTCAAGCAGATACTCAGGAGAATAAAACTTCCATTGATAGTATCCACAGAAGATTAAGCCAATGTGAGGACAGGATATCAAACAGAGAAGACAGGCTTGTGGTTAGTGATCATGAAAAAAAAAAAAGATTCCTTAAAAATAGCAAGGCATCATGAGAAATCAACCCAGGAGCTGCTAGAGAAGGCAAAGAAGAATCACTTAAGATTGACTGAAGTCAGTGAAAAAGCAAGAAATAGCATAAGTCATATTTTTAAAAAAACTGTTCACATATGTCATGGAAGAAAACTTCCCTGGTAGGAAAAAAGAGTTTGACATACAGATATGGGATTCATCCTAGGGTTGCAGGGATGATTTAGCATAAATCAATAAATGTAATACACCATATTAACAGGGTCAAGAGCAAAAATCATATGATCATCTAAGTAGATGCAATAAAAGCTTTTGACAAAGTCCAGCATCCATTCATGATAAAAATGCTACAGAAAATTGGAATACGTGGTCTTTATATCAATCTGAATGACAAACCAATAGCCAACATCATATTAAATGGACAAAAAATGAAAGCTTTCACTTTAAAATGAGAAATAAGTATGTCCACTTTCTCCACTCTTAATATAGTCCTGGAAACTTCAGCAAGAGCAATCAGACAAGAGAAAAGGAATAATGATATTAAAAGAAGTTAAATTTTTATTTTCAGATGACATGATACACTCTACATAGAAGACCCCAAAAACTCCACTAAAAATTGTAGATTCAATAAGAAAATTCAGTAGCATAGGTGCAGACAAAGTCAACACTCAAAAGCCTACCTGTACACACAGAACAAACTGAGAAGTAAATTAGGAAAACAGAACCTTTCACAATTACATTCAAAAAAATGAAATACTTAGGAATGAATCTAACAAAAGTTGTAAAAAAAAATCTCTACATTGAAAACTACAGCACTCTGAAAAAGGAGATTTAAAAAGATAGCAGGAAACAGAAGATATCCCTTGCTCTTGGATAGGAAGAACCAACATAGTAAAAATGGCTCTTTTAACATTCCCAAAATTGTTATACAGATTTAATGCAATTGTGATAAAAATTCTGACAGCATATTTCACAGAATTAGAGAAAACAATCCTAAATTTCATCTGAAACCAGAAGAGACCTAGAATAGCAAAGGTAATTCTGGGCATTCATAAAGAAGTATAAATTGGAGAGTTTTATTGATAAATAGATGCAACTCAAGACCGTACTCATAAGTGAAATAAATCAGATACCCATTCATACATACAATATAGTTAAGATTGTTACACTACTAATTTCCTTTGGTTGAAAAGAAAGCTTTGTGCTAATACTGTTAGGACAATTATTATTTTACTCTGAATAACTAATTTAAAGATAGTAATACACAATGTATTAATCATTGTCTCCTATTATCTTGTTTGAAATTGTTTCATTTTTTTTCTCTTTAAAATAGAAAAAAATGAAATATACTCTGAAGTGGAATTTCTGGACTACATAGTAATTTTACTTTTAGTTTTTTAAGATAACCCTATACTGTTCCCCCAGTGACTGTGCTATTTTGGATTCCCACCAACAGTGTAAAAGTGTTCCCTTCTTGCCCACATCCTCAACAATGCATATCTTTCACCTTTTTGATAATTGCAGTTTAAAAGGTATGATATTGTCTTTCTTTGTCATTTTAGTTTTCATTCCCTTGATGATTGATTGTAAACCCATTGGATATTTGTGTACCGCACTTTGAGAAATGTCTATCAAGTCCTTTGTCTATTTTTAAACAATTATTTTTTTCTTGCTATTGAATTTAGTTCCTTAGCTATTTCAGTTATTAACTCCTTTTCAGTTACATAGTTTGAAATTTTGTCTCACATTGTGAGATTTGTCTGTTAAATATCTCTTTTGCTATGTAGGTGCTTATTAGATTGGTGCTATTCCATGTGTCTCTTTTTGCTTGTATTTTCAGGGTCAAGTTCAGAACATTATTGCCTTCATCAACTTTGTAGATCTTTCCTCCTATGTTTTCCTTTAATGGTCTTAAAATTTTAGGTCTTATATTTATATTATTAATCCATTATGAGTGGTTTCTTGTGTATAGTCTGAGATAAAGTTCTGATTTTATTATTCTGTTTGTGGATTCTAGTTTCCTCAATAAAAATTGTTGACTTTCCACATTGTGGATTCTGGCAACTTTGTCAAAATTAAATTGATTTTTATAATCTATGATGTAGGTCTGCTGTTCCTATGAGTCAGCAGAGGCCATGCTGAGTCTGGGAAGAACACATCAAGAAGCTAGTTTGATCTTTCCCTAAGCCATGAAAAGCAGGTGGAGCCCAGAAAGAGAGAAGCCAGATTGCCTTTCCTATGAGCTACAAGCTGAGAATCAAAACTGCCCCTACTCGGCCACTGTTCCATAAGCAACTGGTGGTTTACAAGACAGAGTTGATAGCAACCTAGATACAAAAATAACTAAATGCTTGTATTGTTTTCTTGGCTTTTCAGGACTAAAGCTGGTGGTATAGGCATCTATTAGGAGGATGGCAATATGCAATATGGCAAATAATAGGGGATTTCCTTTTGACTTGTTTCTGAAATCCAATATTATTATCACTGCTTTGTTTTGTTCCAATTGATTGTTTTGTTTTATTCAAGGCTCTGTTTTGATTAGTTTTATTTGATTTTACTATGTCTAAAGAAGTGGACAACTATCATGAAAATAACAAGATATATTATGGTAGCCATTGTTGATGACCTATTGTCTTGTTTTGAAGTTATGTACTATTTTCACTGCTTTGTTTTAATTGGATTTATTCTGTTTTATATTATTTGGTTTTATTCATCTTTTAAGAAAACTAAGTTGATTGTAGATGTGTGGATTTATTTCTAGCCTCTTTGACCTTTTTATTGATTAAAGTGCTTATTTTATGTCAGTATAATGCTGTTTTGATTGCTATAGTTTTGTGGTGTATTTTGAAGTGAGGTTGTGTGATGCCTCCAACTTTGTTCTTTTTTCTCAAAATTTCTTTGGCTATTAGCTGTAATAATTTTGTAGCATCTTTTTGTGGTTTCAAAATCTGAGGATTTTTTTCCTATTTCCATGAAGAATTCATTAGAATCATGATAAGGATTGCACTGAGTATGTAAATCACTTTAGGTAATATGGACATGTGAACAATACTAATTCTTCCATGAACATGGGATATCATTTCATCTATCTTTAGTTTCTTTCAGTGTTTTATAGTTTTCAGTGTACTGGTCAATTGCCTTAAATTTATTCCTACATATTTTATGTTATAAATATTTTCTTATGTTTTGGTAGTTTGTTGTTAATTGTGTTAGCTTTCCTTAATTATAATAAATACACAGATAGTCAACTTTTAAGGAGGAAAATTTTATTCTAGCACATTGAATAAGAGGTTTTAGTTCATGATCACTTGACTATATTACCTTGGGCTTTTCGCTGTACAGAACATCATAGCAAGATCATGTGGTAGAGGAGGCCTTTTTTTTCCCCATCATAGTCAGGAAACAATGAAAGAGTCTAGGTTCCTAATATCACCATCAAGGGCAAACCCCAGTGTTGTAATTTCCTTTCAATACCCCCACCTCAAACTTACACAACTTCTCAATAAGTACCACTTCCCAAGGACCAAGACTTTAACATTTGGGGTTTGGGGGTTATTCAAACTATAACATAAGAGGAACAGTACTAACTTTTGTTATCTTGATTTTATATTCCTGAGTGTATAATAGTCCAGTGATAGAGTATTTTCTAGTACTGCAAGAAGAAGAAAAATCATGTTATCAGCAAAGACAATTTCACATCTTTCTATTTGTGTTTTTTTCTTGCCTAATTGCTCTGGCTAATTCAGTACTGTCTTTATTTGAAGTGGCAAGAGTCAGAATCATTCTCTTCTTTATCTTAAAGGAAAATTTTTCAACTTTTTACCATTCGGTATGATTATAAATGTGGTGTGTCATCGTGTAGAAGTATATTCCTTCTGTAACTGTTATTGATTTATTTTTCAGTTTTTAAAGATTTATTTTTCTACTTATACATAAATTTGTATATATTAATAAGATATCATGCAATGTTCAATACAGGTATAGACTGCATAATGGTTAAATTGGGTTGAATATATTTATGTCCTCATTTATTATTTCCTATGGAGAAAATGCAAAATGATTTCTAACTTTTTGAAATACAAAATATATTATTGATATCTACAGTTATCTTTCTTGGCAATAGTGCACCAGAGCTTTTTGTTCCTATGTAATTCTAGTACATATTGACCAATTTTTCTTTCATCCCTCTGACCACCTCAAGCCTTTGGTAACCATCATCCTATTCTTAAATGATATGAGGTCAAATATCTTTGATTACACACATGAGTGAGTCATACAGAACTTGCCTTTCTGTACGTGAATTATTCACTTGATATAATATATGTATATGTTTTTTCAAATTACAGAATTTCATTGGTTTTGTAGCTGAGTAGTATTCCTTTGTGTGTATATATCACATTTTTAAATCCATTAAGCAGTTGATGGAAATTTAGCTTGTTATTTCTTGGCTATTGTGAATTGTGCTACAGTGAACATGGGTGAGCAGCTATCTCCTCCACATTTGTAGCTGAGTAGTATTCTCTTGTGCATATATATCACATTTTTTAAAATCCATTAAGCAACCGATGGAAAGTTAGCGTGTTTCCCTTTCTTGGTTATTGTGAGTTGTGCTACAGTGAAAATGGGTGAGCAAGTATCTCCTCCACATTCTGATTTTATTTCTTTGGAGGATTGTTAAATCATATGCTTGTTCTGCTTTTGTTTTAGAGGAATATGTGTACTGTTTTCCATAATGATTGAACTAATTTACAGTCCATCTAACAATGTGCAAACATCCTTCTTTTCAATATTCTTGCCAGCACGTTATATTTCATCTTTTTGAAAATAGGCATTTCTTATTTCATTAGTATATATTTGTGACACATTTGTTTTAAGGAATTAATGCATAGATATCTTGAATATATATATATATATATATATATATATATATATATATATATATTCCCCTACTCTACCCTATTCACTTTTTACCAGATACCTTCCCCATCTCCAAAAAAGTCTACTTCCCTTTCCTATCTTATTTACTTTTCTCTTTAAATTATTTGTATTTTGAGTTTCACATATAGCCATAATATATTTAAGGTTGTATGTCTGATTTATTTTCACTTAACATCAGAGTCTCAAGATCAATCTATTTTCCTATGAGTCACTCAAATTATCTGTTGATGTGAATTTAGCCCATTCCCTAATTTAGTTATTGTGAATTGCACTGCTGTAAACATGAATATGAACTATTACTGTAATATGATGACTTTAACTTTTGGGGAAGGTACCCAGGAGAAATGTGGGCTTGCTCAATGGAATTTCTTTTCTTTTTTCTTTTTTTTGCAGTACCAGGGATTGAACTCATGACCTAGTGTTTGCCAGGCAAACGCTTATGCCACTGCGCTAAATCCCCAGCCCCTCAATGGAATTTCTATTTTAGTTTATTGATGAATTTCCATAGTTATTGTAGTAGTTTATATTTCTATCCATAGTGTAGAAAGCTTTTCCCCACCCCACATTATTGTCAGTCAGCATTTTTTTGAGTCATTGATAATAACATTCTTATTGGAATATTATGGAATTTAGTATTGTTTCAGTTTACATTGCCCTAATGACCAAAGATGTTGAACATTTTTAAATGTACTTATTGACCATTTACGCTTCTTTTGAAAAGTATCTGTTTTTTAATAACCCATTCTTTGATTGGGTCTTTGGTTTTGTGGAAGGGGTCTTTTTTTTTCTTTAGTACTTTATATATTCTAGATATTAGTCCTCTTCCAGAAGAGTAGCTGAGGAATTTTATTCCCATTCTGATTTTTTTAAATTTTAAAATGAAAAAAGGATAAAAACGTTGATGCATAATTTTAAAACAAAATAATAGGGTATTAATAATGATTAACATATTGTGTAATGTTATCTTCAAAGTAGTTGTTCAGATTACAAGATATAGAAATAAAAAAATGATCAAACAATAAAAGTGGTTCCATATAGAATTGCTTTTCCTAGTTCTATGTGAAGAATTTTGTTGGTATTTTGGCTGAGATTGCATAAGTTTATTAAGAAGATTCATGGACTGCTAAAATCAATGTGTATTCTTGTTGGATGAAACACTCTGTTAGTTTCAGTTATTCAATGTTATGGTTCAAATCTGATATTTTTTTGTGTGTTTTTACTTTTTTGAGACAGGGTCTTGATATGAAGTTCAGGGTGGCCTGGAACCCACTATGGAGCCCAGGCTGACCTTAAATTCTCAGTGATCCTCCTCCCTCAACTTCAGAGATTACAGATGAATGCCTCCATGCTCACCTTTCCTGGTTGACCTATTAGAGGAAAATGTTAAAAGTCCCCCACTATGATCATATTGGTGTGCATCTATCCTTTTTTAAAAAAATTTATTTTAAAGAGGATAAAATTAAACAGAACAAAACAGATCATAAGAAAACAGTGTAAGAGACACAGACTTCAAAGCAAGATAACTGGAGATCTTCACTATCATATTTTCTTCCAAATAGTTGTCCATATCTTCACCCACAATGAATTTATACAAAACAAAATAGTATAAAAATTATCAGAACAGTATGATGAAGGCATTTTAGGTCTTCAAGACCAGACAAGAAGGAAGTCAACAATGGCCGTCATAGTGTCTCTCATTCTCTTCAAAATAGCTGTCCATACCTTCACGTATGTTGAAATTAAACAAGACAAAACAGACTAACATCACTCTGAACAAAGAATAATAGTATTGCTAGATTTCACAGCATGATGCTATGGAATCAACATGGTTTCTTTTTCTTCAAAGTAGCTGTTCATTTCATTGTGCATTATATAATCAATTCTCATAAACAGTTTAGAAGTTCTACACATGCATGAGTATCTATGTGTATACCTATCCTTTGTGTATTAGAGGGAAAAACAAAACAAAACAAAACAAATTCCTATGTTGGTGGGACTTAGACTGGTGCAGCCACTATGGAAATCATTATGAAGATTTCTCAGAAGACTAGGATTGGACGTTCCATTGAATCCAGCTATTCCCCTCCTGAGTATTTTCCCAGAAGACCTGAAAAGGTCATGTCACAGTGATATATGTGCATCCATGTTCATAGCAGCACAATTTGTAATAGTTAAATCTTGGAAACAACCAAAATGCCCATCAACTGCAGAGTGGATGAAAAAGATGTGGTATTTTTATACAATGGAATATTACTCAGCTATAAAAAAGATGATCCCAAGGCCTTCATAGGTAAATGGAGACAACTTGAGACTATCCTCATAAGTAAAATAAATAATAATCATATTTATAAATACTATATTGTGTCTCTAGTGTAAAAAGTAATAAGAACTGTAGGAGTAATAAAACCCAAATGTGTAATTGCTATTGTAAAAAAGAGAGGAAAAGAAGGTGCTCAAAAGGATATAACTACGTGTATGTTTAAATGTGTAAGATAGAAAACCATATTATTAAGTTTTGTTGGATTGTTGAGCAGAACTATTTGCAGTCTTACTGTTTGAATGTTCACTTAGTGTACTTTAATTTTGTAACTTGAACAACTATTTCTAAGATAACAGTATGTGATTTATCAACTAGTGATTATTTAGGGTTTTTTAAAAATTCTGTATTATTACTACCCTATTTTCTGTTTTGCATTTTTTTCTCTTTAGATAAAATTTTGAAAACCAAATTCCTAGAAAAACACAAAACAAAAAAGACATATAAACAATAGTAAAGACCCCAGAACACTGACACTATAGACCTTCGAAACAAGGCAGTATGATCATAACTAGGGTTGTTATTTCACATAATGATCTTTGAGAGTTCCTCAGGTCACCATACAATAATATGCACAATTGTTCCAATCCTATGAATGTTAATTATTTTGTTCCAAGAACTTATAGAATTTGTAGCACAATCATCTTAGCTATCCTAAGTGTGTTTATATAATTTTAGATATTTTTCCCTTCCATTTTCTTTTTCCTCATTTTCCATGAAATATTATTTTTCCCTTTTAAGCAGATTCTTGTCCTTTCACTGTGTTTACTGAGTCTTTTGTATCTTATGTACTCTCATCATTTCTTGTTTCCAAGATCTGGCTATTACAAATTGTGCTTCTATAAACAGGGCTACACATATGTCACTGTGGTATGATGTTTTCAGTTCTTCTGGGAATTTGCCCGGAAGTGGAATAGCTGGGTCAAATGGGATTTCCAATCACAGCTTTTTGAGGAACTTCCAGACTGACCTCTACAGTGGTTGCACCAGTCTGCATTCCTACCAACAATAGGGAAGAATTCCTTTTCCCCTGCAACCTCTGCAGGATTTGTTGTTAGTAGTTTTCTTTATCCTGGCCATTCTTTCTGGAGTGAGATAGAATCTCAGTGTGGTTTTAATTTGCATTTTTCTAATGACCAATGATGCTGAACATTTTTCCATGCATTTATTTGCCATTTGTATTTCTTTATCTGAGAACTGTGTATTCATCTCAGATGCCCATTTTTGGAATGGGTCTTTGAATTTTGGGGATCTGATTTTTTTTTAATTCTTTGTATGTTCTGGACAGAAGTCCTTTGTCTGAGTGACTGTTCACTAAGATTTTTTCCTAATTTGTGGGTTTTCTTTTCACTATGCTGGAGATTTCTTTTGACATGCAAAAACTCTTTAGTAAGATGTGGCACCAGTTATTGATTCTGTGAAGTATTTTGTGTGTGGTTTGATTTTTGTTCATGAATTCTCTACCTACCCCTATGTCTTCAAGATTTCTACCATGTCTTCCAACAAATTTAGTGTTTCTGTTTTAATATTTAGATATTTAATCCATTTAGACTTTAGTTTAGTACATGGTGATAGGCATGGGTCTAGTTTTAGTTTTCAGCATATGGAAAGCAAATTTTTCCAGCACCGTTTATTAAAGAGGCTATCATTCTTCCAGTGGACAAGTTTGGCCACTTTATCAAAGATAAGGTGGCTGAGTGTGTTTGTAGTTGTAGCTGTATCTTCCAATCTGCTCCATTGATTTTCAGTTCTGTTTTTATTCTAGTACCATGCTAATTTTATTACAGTAACTTTGTAGTATAATTTCAAGTCAGGGATTGTGATACCTCCTGCCTTGCCTTTGTTGCTTAGAATTGCCTTTACTATTCAAGGTCTCTTCCAGATGAACTTTAGGAGTTATTTCTCTAGATTTGTGAGGTATGCTAGTATCATTTAGATGGAGATTTTATTAAATGTGTGTAACAATTTTGGGAGAATAGCCATTTTTACAATGTTTGTTCTTCCTATCCAGGAACAAGGGATGTCTTTCCATTTTCTGAGGTTCTCTTTGATTTCTTTTTCGGGTATTATCATTTTCCCTGAATAGATCTTTTGCTTCTTTTGTTACATTCATTCCTAAATATTTCATTTTGTTGCATGCTGTTGTGAAGGGTGGCTTCTCTTATTTCTCTCTCAGTGTTTTTTTTTTTTTTTGTGAGTGTATAGGATTGCTATTGATTTTTGAGTGTTGACTTTGTCTCCAGCTACATTACTGAATTTATTTGTTATACTTAGGAGTCTTTCAGTGGAATTTGGGGGTCTTCTATGTAGAGTATCATGTCATCTTCAAATAATGATAATTTAACTTCTTCTTTTCCTATCTTTATGCCTTTTATTTCTCTCTTGTCTAATTACTCTGGCTAGTATTTCCAGCACTACATTGAATAGGAGTGGTGATGATGGACATCCTTGTCTTGTTCCTGATTTTAAGGTAAAGGCTTTCAGTTTTTGGCCATTTTAATATGATGCTGGCTGTTGGTTTGTCTTAGATGGCTTTTAACATATTGAAGTAAAGACCATCTATTCCAATTTTCTGTAAGGTTTTTATCATGAATAAGTGTTGGACCATATCAAAAGCTTTTCTGCATTTATAGAAATGATCACATAGTTATTTTTGGCTTTATTGATAATTGGATTACATTTATTTATTTGCATATGTTGAACCATCCCTGCATTCCTGGGATGAATCCCACTTGGTCATGGTGTATAATCTTCTTGATAATTTGCTACATTCTGTTTGCCAAAATTTTATTGAGAATTTTTGTATCTGTGTTCATTAGGGAGATTGGCCTGTAGTTCTCTTTTTTGGTTGGGTCTTCCTCAGGTTTTAGTATTAGAGTAATGTTTGCTTCCAGGAATGAGTTAGGGAGAATTGTTTCCCTTTCAATTTAATTGAAGAGTTTGAGGAGTGTAGGCATTAAATCTTTGAAGTTCTTGTAGAATTCTGCAGTAAATCCATATGAACCTGGGCTTTTCTTTGTTGGTAAGGATTTAATTATATTTTCAATTTAATTAATTGTAATTGGATTATTCAGAAGTTTTACATCTTCTTGACCCAGCTTTGTAATTCATATGTTTCTAGGAGTCTGTCCATTTCTTCTGTGTTATCAAACCTATGAGAGTAGAGGTTTTCTTTTTTTAATTTTTTTTTTTTTAGGGAAAAAAATGAAACAGAGGACAGAAATAATACAAAATTTCAAAAAAATAAAAACAAAAACAAGTAAGAAATCACTAGTTGACAATTACATATTTTCCTCCTAGAACTAGTTGTTCAAGTTACAAAAGTAAAGCATACAAAGAAGACATTTAAACAGTGAGACTGCAATCATCTCTGTTCATCTATCCAACAAAAAACTTAGTATCATGGTCATCAATCCTACACACTCAAACATACTTGCAGTTATATCCTTTAGAATACTTTCCTTTCCTCTCTCTTTTTTTACAATAACTATAATCCATTCTCATAAACTGTTTAGGAGTTCTACACATGTATAAGTCTCTACATGCATACCTAGCCTTTCTGTATTAGAGGGAAAAACAAACCAAAACAAGTCAACCATACAAATTCCTAGAGAAACATGAAATGAGAAGGACATATAAAACCACAATACTAGGTGATCTATGGTTGTCACCATGATGTCTCCTGTTATTTTCAATAAAATTGTCTGTATCATCAGGCATTGTACAATTAAACTTAGTGGTACATAACACTATTAATAAAAAATGAACATTGGAGACATTCTAGGACTTCAAAGGCAGTTAATAATCAAACCAGAATGGTTATCCTATTGAATCCTGCCATTTCAAGAGTAGTTACCCCTACTTCCAGACTTCACACTCTCAAGCATACCAGATTCGAATAAAATCAGTCAAGACAAAACAGCAATATAGCCAATCTTCTCTAACTCATCTCTGCTATACTATTTTTCTTTCATTGTTGTTTACTTTTCTCCTTCATTCCATTGTCTGCCCCTTTCATTGAGGCCTTCCTGCCATTGTTCCTGGAGTACTGGTGATTTTCTTCTCTCTCTCTAGAATGTCCTTCAGTATTCTTTGCAGGGTTGGAGTGGTAGTCATGAACTCCCCTAGTTCCTCTTTGTCATGGAAATATCTTGTCTCTCCATTAATTTTGAGAGACAGTTTTGCAGGGTACATCATTCTGGGTTGGAAGTTATTTTCTTTCAGGGCTTGGACTATTTTGCTCCAAGCTCTTCTTGATTTGATAGTTTGCAACAAGAAGTCTGCTGTGATTTTGATGAGTTTTCCTTTATAGGTAATCTGTTTCTTTTCTCTGACCACTTTTAATATTCTATTCTTGTGATGGATTTCTGGGATCCTATTATATGTCTGGGTGTAGATCTGTTTTGGTTGTAGCTGGCTAGAGTTCTGTATGTGTCATAAATCTGAACATCACTTCCTATGCTTGGGAAGTTTTCCTCAATTATTTCTGTGAATAGCCTTTTTATTTCATTTGTATTTGTCCCTGCTTCTTTGTTCAAATTTTTTTTCTCAAGTTATAAATCCTCTTGTCATCTTCTAGCCTTTGTATTGTTACTTCCTGGTTCCTTGTTATTTTTAAGAAATCCTTCCTTTTGAGATCATACATTGCAAACCTATCTTCAAGTTTTAAAACTCTGTCTTTAGTTTCTTTTAAGAAGTTTTGCCAGCTTTCAATGGAGTTTTTAATTTCCTGATATTCTCTTTGGATCTGTTTCATATATTCTAGATTTTGTTTATATTCTTCATCAAAGGCTTCTCTCCTTTCTCTGGGTTCCTCCATTCTTCCATTTGTGTCTTCTTGAGGAATACCCAGTGTTTCTTTCATTAATCTTATATCTTGCTTCACCTGAGTTAGAATTTCAGATTTAAATTCGTCAATGAGGTCACAGAAGTATTTCTTTATTTCCGATGAGGCTGTGTCTCATACTGCATGTCCGCTGCCCTCAATCTCCTCTGTACTCACCCCTCCTGGGCTTATCTTCCCTAGGTGTGTGGTTGAAGGCCTTTTGCTATTTCTCTTGTCATGTTTCTGGTTTCACTCAGACAGGTGAATGGTGGAGGTGTCTGGACCTTTATGTACTGCCTTAAGTCCCTCTGCAGCTTACTGGCTAGGGCAGTGCTTCCCTCCCCTGTCTTCTGTTGATCTATGAGGTGCATGCAGGGGCAGTGGTGTAGGCTGGCCCCTCCCCTCTCAACCAGTGAGTGACTTCAGCACATTAGACTGTGCCCTGCGAATGTCATAGGGTTGGGACAGCCTCATCCTGGTCTATTGGGCCCTGATCAGGGGCATGGCCCAGCCCAAGCAGATCCCATCAATCCACGTTGGCCCAGGAGCCACCAACTGAAGCCACCTCAGCCATTGATTCAAGCCTGACTTGCCCAAATCAAATATGTCATCCTGCCAGTGATCTCGCTCTGGGGAATCCAGTTCCCAGCACTCACCAAAGTCTGTGCAGCTCTGCTTACCATCTCCATTCCCCATTGCAATGCCTCCTCCTGCCAAGGGTCTTGAGCTTAGCAACCCCCTGTTCTTGACAGGGCTGTGACCCCAGCTCGATCATGAGTTGCCGGACTCAAGATGCACCCAACACAGCTACCAGAGCATGCCCAGCTCCAGCCCTCTGTCCATACTTTTTCTTTTTTTTTTTTAACTTTTTTTTTCTTTTTCCTCAGTTTCTTCCTGGGTTGGAAGAATTCCCCTCCTTTTGTCCTGTCCTCTCCATGGTGTCAGATTCCAGCATTTGAGTTGTTTTTCTCAGAGAGGCTCGCTATTGTGCTACATCTCAATTGGCCATCTAGAGAGAGTAGAGGTTTTCAAAATAGGTATTGATGATCTTCTGTATTTCCACAGGGTCTGTAGTGATTTCACTTTTTTCATTCCTTATTGCATTAATTTGAATTTTTTCTTTCCTTTTTAAAATCAGGTTGCCTAGAGACCTGTGTATTTTATTCTTTCAAAGAACCAACTGTTTGATTCATTGACTCTTTGTTTGTTTGTTTTTTTTTAGTCTCTTTTGCATTGATTTCTACTCTGACCTTTATAATTTCCTCCCTTCTTTTGCCTTTGGACTTGAATTGCTCTTCTTTTTCTAGATGTTAGAGGTGTAACATCAGGTTGTTTATTTTTGTTTGTTCTGTTTTCCTGATGTGGGAGTTCACCACAATAAATTTTCCTCTGAGGACTGCATTCATTGTATCCCACAGGTTCCAGTAAGATGTATTTGTATTTTCATTTGCTTGTAGATATTGTGCAATTTCTTCTTTAATTTCCTCTGTGACCCACTGATTGCACAGGAGAGTATCATTCAATTTCCATGTTTGTGGCTTTTGCAGTTTCTTTTGTCATTAATTTCTAGTTTCATGGCTCTATGATCTGATAACATGCATGGTATAATTTTAATTCTTTTGCATTTACTTAAGCATGTTCTGTGGGCTAGTATATAGTCTATTTTAGAGAACGTTCCATGTGCTTTTGAGAAGGATGTATATTCTGATGTTGGGTGGAACACTCTGTATACATCTACTAAGTCCATTTCTTCACACTTGTGATTCAGATATGTAATTTCTTTGATAACTTTCTGTCTAGTTGATCTGTCCCTTTGTGTCAATGGCATGTTTAGGTCTCCTATTATAATTTTGTTATTGCTTATTTGATTTTTCACTACCATTAATATTTGTTTTGTATAGCTGGGTGCACCCAAATTTGGTGCATAGATACTTAAGATTGTCATCTCGTCCTCTTAAAGTTTTCCCCTAAGTAGTATGTAGTGGCCTTCTTTATCTCTTTGGATCATTCTTGGTTTGAAGTTCACATTGTCTGCAAACAGAATAGCTACCCCTGCTTTTTTTTGGGGGGGGGTGTTCTGTTGCATGCAGTATTGTTTTCCATCCTTTGACTTTCAGTCTATGAGTTTTCTTTTGGGTTAGATGGTTTCCTGTATACAGCATATGGTTGGATATTGTGTCTTGATCCATTCTGCCAGTCTGTTTCTTTTAATTGTTGAATTGAGGCCATTTACATTACTGGTTATAACTGATATATATTGGTTTGCTTTTGACATGTTATCTTTTTGCTGCTGATTCTTTACCTTTCCACTCTGTTTAATTCGTTACCTTGCTTAGTGGTCTATTCCTATGTCTATCTAGAATGTCTTTCAGTGTTCTTTGCAGGTTTGGTTTGGTGGTCATGAAGTTCTTCAGCTACTCTTTGTTGTGTAAGTATCTTATTTCTACATCCATTTTGAAGGACAGTTTTGCAGGGTACATCAGTCTGTGTTGGAAGTAATTTTCCCTTAGGATCTGAAATACTTCACTCCATGCTCTTCTTGACTTCATTGTTTGTGTTGAGAAGTCTGCTGTGATTCTGATAGGCTTTCCTTTAGAGGTGATCTCTCTCTTGTCTTTAGCAGCTTTTAATATTCTGTTCTTATGTTGGATTTGTAGGATGTTGATTATTATATGTCTGGGTGTAGTTTTATTTTGGTTATGGTTATTTGGAGTTCTATATGCCTCACTGATCCATATGTCAGTTTCCTTTCTCATGTTTGGGAAATTTTCAGCTATTACTTCTGTAAATAGCATCTTGATATCATTTGTGTTGTTACCTTCCTTTTGGCTTATACCTATCAATCTTATGTTGCTTTTCTTTGTATCACCTTATAGTTGTTATTTCCTGATTCCTTGTTATTTTTAAAAGATCTTTCCTTTCCTGTTCACTAGCTACAATCTTGTCTTTGAGGTCTGAAATTCCATCTTCACTTTCATTGAGGCAGTTTTGCCAACTTTTGATGGAATTTTTAATTTCCTGTATATCTCTTTGAATCTGATTCATGCATTCTGTTTGTTTCTTATATTGTTCATCAGAGTTTCTATCTTTTTGCATTGTTCCTCTAATTTTTTTAACTATGTCTTCTTTAGATGTGTTCAGCATTTCTTTCATTACATTTATCATTTCTTTGTTTACCTGGGAAACTATTTTTGATTTGAGTTCTTTTATAGCTTCCCTGAGTTGTTTATTTCAGTTGTTATCATTTCAGAAATTTCTCGTGTATGGTTTATATTTTCTTCTGTGTCCATGTCTCCTAGGGTTGCTTGGTGGGGCTGGAAGTTGAGATTGTATTCTGCTCTTTTGTTTTATCATTTTCCTATATTTCCAAGTTTTGATCAATGTTTCAAAGCTTCCCCCATGTGCTGGGAATCACCTGGTCCACTTTTGGCTCCCAAGGCAGACTACAAGCAACTGCTAGTTACTTGGAGTTCACTGGGCATGGGCCAGTTAGGCCTGTGGAGACTCCCATGTGTCCTCCTGTGATTTGAGAAGCTGGGTGTGGTCTTACTACCTGGGAGTGATGTTCAGATGTTTTCCTTTGTGTTGGGATTCAATCCAAGCATATTCAGTGCCCACCTGGGACTGAATTCAGGCCCCAGCTAGCTGCTTGGAGTTCACTAGGTGTGGCCCAGTTAGGCCCTTGGGGACCTCCCATGTGTCCTCCAGTGATTTCAGACTGGAGAGTAGCTGCAGGAAAATAAATGTATGTCTCCCCACCTGTGGCTTCTCTTTTAAGGATGGAAACCCTGGTATTCACAAAGTGGACTACACAACAGCTGAAGCCATTGGTGATCCAGACCTTCTTGACATCACTCAGGATGAACTCTTTGGCGAAAGCCTGGAGGGCATTGGCTCACTGAAAAGTCCACCACAGCATAATACACTTCTGCAACACCACTTTGAAGGAAAAGAACTCAAAGCCACCTGGAAATCTTTATTGTGCACACAGCAAATGTCCTTGTTTACTCCTCCTTTGTAGGTCTTCCACATGGTCTCCGCCTGCTGGATCTGTCCTTTCATGTCAAGAAATTTTTGTTTTATGCAATTATGTGTGCCAGTATTTTCTGCTTATATATTCACAACAGATGTCTGCATGTTGAGTTGTTCCCTTTACCAGGATATAGTGATCTTTGTCACTTCTGATCAACTTTGGCTTGAAGTTCATTTTGCCTGAATTTAGGACAGCTACTCCTGCTTGTTTTGGGGCTCTGTTTGCATAGAGTATCATTTTCAATTTCATCTTTTCTCTTTCAGTCTTTGTTTCTTTGTGAATGAGGTGCATCTCTTACAGGCAATATATAGATGTATTTTGGATTTTTTATTTAGTCCTTCCATCTGTTTCTTTTGATTGTAGTATTAAGACCATTTATGTTGAATGTTATTATTGACAAGTATTCACACATTCGTGTGCTTGTATTATTTTTTCAGTGTTGATTCCTTTCTGTTTTCTGTTTGCTTAGTGACTCTCCCAGTTAGGTGTATTCTTTTCTTTAGGTTCTTGCATAATGTTGACCTCACTCTCTGTTTAGAATTCCCTCTAGTATTTTCCACGATGCTTGTCAAATACTTGACAAAGAGAATCTAAAGAAATTCATGGTCACCAAGATTCTCTTTGTCAAGTATTTTTTTCTATTAATTTCAAATGACAGGTTTTCAGGATACAGTCTGAGCTGGTGATTGTTTTGTTGAAAGGTTTGAGGTATTTTACTACTAGCTCTCCTGACCTTTAAGGATTTTGCTGAGAAATGTCCTATCATTTGGATAGGCTTCCCATTATAGTTACTTGACAATTTTCTTTAATAAATTTTTAATTCTTTCTTTGTTCTGGATTTGTAGATTTTTACTATTATCTCTCATTGAGAGTTTTTTTTTTCTGGTTGTGTCTATTTTGGACTCTAAATACCTCAATTACCTGAATATCCACTTCAATCCCTAGATTTGGAAAGTTTTCTAAAATTATTTGTTGAATGGTTTTTATATCTTTAATAATTTTCTCCAGTCATTCTTTAACTCCTAAGATTCTTAGCTTATTTCTTTTATAATCATTTCACATCTCTTGAATGCACCTTTCATGATTTGTTGTTTTTAGAATATCATTGAGTAAATTATCTACCACATCATTCTTGTTCACTAGAACTGAATTTTTTTGTTCTGGTTGGCTATATCTACTGGCATAGCTTTCAACTGTGTTCTTCATTTCTAGGATTTGTTTGATTTTTTTTCATAATGTCTGTTCTTTAACACAGTAATGATTCATTTCCTCTATTGCATTTTTTAGTTTAACTCCTATTTGTGCCTTCTTTAAGCTTGATGAACATCTTAATTAAATCCTTCATTTGCTTGTTTATATGCTCTTTGAGCTTGTTGAACATTTTATACATATT
This sequence comes from Hydrochoerus hydrochaeris, assembly GCA_004027455.1. NCBI lineage: Eukaryota > Metazoa > Chordata > Mammalia > Rodentia > Hydrochaeridae > Hydrochoerus > Hydrochoerus hydrochaeris. Next base: position 79,968 of record PVLA01003307.1, read on the forward strand.
TTTCCTTAATTTTACTCTTCAAGCATTGAATTACTAGTTTTTGCATTATTTGCCTGAAACTTCCTCCATTTCTGTTCTCATGATCAGTTTTTGGGGAGTTCTGGATTTCTGAAGCATTTTATTGACTTATTTTCTCATGATTCCTGTGTTTTTATATTAAATGTTATAGATCAGTTGGGATAAACATAAATTTCATTTGGCCTAACTATTCCCTTTCTAGGTATCTTCCCCCAAAGAGTTAAAGTCATCAAAACACTCATCATATTATAGTGATACATGCATGTTTATAGCAGCATGATTCATAATAACTAAAACTTGAAGTAGCCTATATTTCTAAAACAGATGGATAAAGAAAATGTGGTACACAATGGAGTATTACTCTACCATAAAGAAGGATAGCCTAGAGGCATTCAAAGGGAAATAGGTACACCTTCAGATGTTATGGGGTGTGTGGGGAAAGATTTGAGAGAATGTGCATGGGGTAGAGGAAAAGAGTGAGAGAAGGAATTTATGAATGTGAGACAGTTTTTACAGAAATTATATCCCATTTATAAATCTTTTAAGACCCTATTTTAGAAGACTTATGCAACAACTTTTGATGATGCAGAACCTGATAGGCCAATGTAAAACACAGTGGAAAAACAAATGATACTTACCTTTCACATACAGTTGTTCAAAAACATAAGCCTTAACATACATTCTAAAAGAGAAAAAAAGGAAGAAAATTTAAATGGTTTTTAAATTTAAAAACTTTTATGTTTTAAATTTTTATTAGTACCTGTTTGTAGTGCATGCATTTTACAGTCATATTCAGGAGTGGTACATGTACATCATACAACCTACTTCCTTTTTCTAATACCCCTCCCCATCCCTCCTTCTTCCCCCCTCCTCCTTTAATTCCTCATCCCCATTTTCTCTTACTGATATTATGAATCTTAGTTCATATTTATGGCTCATAATATTTACATTCATTGAGGTTGTTAGATTCCTATACATGGATTATCTTTGTTCTACTTATTTCTACTCCTGCTCCCCCTCACCCCTTCTTGGATCCCTCCCCATTTGCAAGAGATCAATGCCCTTATCTCCCTCTATCCATTCTTTATTGATCTCTTTGTTTGTATTTTGCCTTACTCAAGTGATAGACACCATACACTATTTAAGCATGTGTGTCTGGTTTATTTCACTCATCATTATATTTTCCAGATTCATCTATTTTCCTACAAATGTCTCAAATTTGTCCTTCTTTGTAGCTGAGTAATATTCAATTTTATATAGATACAACATTTTCTTTATTCAATCATCTGTCAATTGGTATATAGACTGCTTCCAGGATTTAACTAGCAAGAATTGTGCTGTTATAAACTTTAGTATTCATATATTGCTGTAGTATGATGTCTTAAACTCTTTGGGGAAGATACTTAGAAGATGGATAGCTGGGTCATATGGAATTTCTAATTTCAGTTCTATGAAAAATTTGCCATACTGATTGCATAATAGTTTACATTTTTATCAACAATATAGGAAGGTTCCTTTTTTATTGAAGCCTCACTAGTATATGTTATTGAGATTGCCTCAGCAGCACATATATTAAAAATGACACTTAAAAAAATTTCTCAGTGATTGTCATCCTTTCTGGAGTAAGAGGAAATCTTAACATTGTTTTAATTTGCATTTTTCCCACTGATCAAAGTTGAACATTTTTCATATTTGTTGCCTATTATTACTTCTTTCTTTGTGAAGTGTCTGTTCATTTCACTTGACAATTTTTTTACTGAGTCTTATTTCAGGTGGTCTAATATTTTTAGTTCTTTATTCTACATATTGGTCCTCTGAGGATGACTAGAATATTTTTTTGAGGAATGGTATCCCAGCAATGAGAAATTAAGACCTACACACATATATACAAATGTCTGCCATACCAAAAAAATCAAACCTGAAAAAAGAACAAACACACAGACACACACTCACAAAACCACAAAACAAAACATACAAAATTGTCACGTTCAGGGGCCTCTGGTGTTCTTAGAATGCTAATGGGTTGCTAGCTCTCCTTGCTAGCTCACTGACAGGTAGTAAACTCACATTTCTGGTTGATATTCTATAACAGGCTCTTCCCAGCTTCCCACACTCTCCTTCTCCATCAATGTCCCTGTTCCATTTTGATGGCTTTTCTCTTTTACTTCTGGGTCAACTAGTACAACCACTATGGAAGTCAGTATGGAAATTTCTCAAAAAACCAAAAATAGAAATTTCATTTGACCCAATTATACCTCTTTTGAGCACCTTCCTGAAAGAGTTAAGGACACCCTATTATGATGTTACATGCACAATTCATAATAGCTAATTGTTGAAACCAGCCCACATGCCCATTAACAAATGAATGGATAAAGAAAATATGACACAGTCATGAAGCAGTATAAATTTGAGTTGTTTTAGGAAAATAAGTGAATCTTTTTTTATTTAAAGAAAAAATTTGAAACAGAAAGAGGGTAGAAATAATACAAAATTTCAAAAACAAAACAAATAAAACAAAAAAACAAAAATGGTAACCAGTAAGAAAGCACTAGTTGATAATTACATATTTTCCTCTTAGAAGTAGTTGTTCAAGTTACAAAAGTAAAGCCTACAAAGTGGACATTTAAACAGTGAGACTGCAATCAGCTCTGTTCATCAATCCAACAAAAACCTAGTAATATGGTTATCAATCCTACACACTGAAACATACATGCAGTTATATCCTTTAGAATACTTTCTTTTCCTCTTTCTTCTTTACAATAACTATAATCCATTCTCATAAACTACTTAGAACTTCTACACATGTATAAGTCTCTACTTGTATACTTAGCCTTTCTGCACTTGATCTTAGCCAAAAGGCCAAGAAGCAATTCTTAGCCTTTCTGTATTAGAGAGAGTAACAAATCAAAACAAGTCAACAATACAAATTCCTAGAGAAACACAAAATGAAAAGGATATATAAAACCACAATACTAGGTGATCTATGGTAGTTACTATGATGTCTCTTGTTATTTTCAATAAAATTGTCTATATCATCAAACATAATTAAATTTAGCATTGCATTACACTATTAATAAAAACTAAACATTGGAGACATTATAGGACTTCAAAGGCAGTTAATAATCAAACCAGAATGGGTAGCCTATTGAATCTTGTCATCTTCAGAGTAGTTGCCCCTACTCTCAGACTTGATATGATACTCTCAAGCATACCAGATTCAAATAAAATCAGTCAGAGATAAAACAGTGGTATAACCAATCTTCTCTGTTTAATCTCTGCTATGCTATTTTTCTGTCATTGTTGTTTGTTTACTTTTCTCCTTCATTCTACTGTCTGCCCCTTTCATTGAGGCCTTTCTGCCATTGTTCCTGGAGTACTGGTGATTTTCTTCTCTCTCTCTATAGAGTGTCCTTCAGTATTCTTTGCAGGGTTGGATTGGTGGTCACAAACTCCCCCAGTTCCTCTTTGTCATGGAAATATCTTGTCTCTCCATTAATTTTGAGAGACAGTTTTGAAGGGTATATCAATCTGGGTTGGAGGTTATTTTCTTTCAGGGCTTGGAATATTTCGCTCCTAGCTCTTCTTGATTTGATAGTTTGCATCAAGAAGTCTGCTTTGATAAGTTTTCCTTTATAGGTAATCTGTTTCTTTTCTCTGACCACTTTTAATATTCTGTTCTTGTGATGGATTTCTTGGATCCTGATTATTATATGTCTGGGTGTAGATCTGTTTTGGTTGTAGCTGGCTGGAGTTTTGTATGCCTCATCTATCTGAACATCACTTCCTATGCTTGGGAAGTTTTCCTTAATTATTTCTGTGAATAACCTTTTTATTTCATTTGTATTTGTTGCTGCATCTTTATTCATACTTTTTATTATTAGGTTATAAATCCTTTTGTCATCTTCTAGCCTTTGTATTGTTGTCTCCTGTCTCCTGTTATTTTTAAGAGATCTTTCCTTTCATGATCACACTGAAAATCTATCTTCAAGTTTTGAAAGTTTGTCTTTAGTTTCTGTCAAAAGGTTTTGCCAGCTTTCAATGGAGTTTTTAATTTCCTGATGTTCTCTTTGGATCTGTTTCATGTATTCTAGATTTTGTTTATATTCTTCATCAAAGGCTTCTTTCCTTTCTCTGGGTTCCTCCATTCTTTCATTTGTGTCTACTTAAGGATTATCCAGCATTTCTTTTATTAATTTTCTTATATCTTGCTGCACCTGAGTTAGAATTTCAGATTTAAATTTATTGATGAGGTCACAGAAGTATGTATTTATTTCTGATGAGGCTGTGTCTGATATTGCATGTTTGCTGCCCTCAACCTCTTCTGCATTTACCTCTACTGGACTTACTTTCCCTGGTTTGGCAGTTGGAGGCCTTTTGCTGTTTCTCTGTCTTGTCATGTTTCTGGCCCCCTTCAGACAGGTGGATTGTGGAGGTCTCTGGGCCCCTGACACTGCCCACAGTTTTTCTGTAGCACACTGGCTAGGGAAGTGCTGCCCCCACAGTCTGCTGTTGATCTGCAAGGTGCATGCCGTGAGCTAGCCCTCCCCCTATGTCAGTCACCTAGTGGATGCTTCAGCATGTTTGTGTATTCCCTGGGGGTGCCACTGTCTCAGGACAGTCTCGTCCCCAGCTATCGGGTTACAACCAGGGGTCTGGCCCAGCCCAAGCAGATCCCACCAATCTGCTTTGGACCAGGAGCTGTAGACCAACACCGCCTCAGGTTTTGATCCAAGCCAGCCCTTCCCAACTCCCTCTAGCTGGTCATCCCACTCTGGGGAATCCAGTTCTCATCACTCACCAAAGTTCATGCAGCTCGACTTGCCTCCTCCTCGACTGTACTCCCTGCTGCGGAGCATCCTCCAGCCTACCAACCCCCACTCTCAGCAAGACCTCAACCTCAGCTCTATTGTGAGTCACCTGACTCTGAGATTCGCCCGGTGCAGCGACCAGAGCTTGCCCAGTCCATGCTTCTTTTTCTTCTTTCTTTTTCTTTGTATTTTTCCTCAGTTTCTTCCTGGGTCATGAGAATTCCTCTCCTTTTGTCTGGCTTTCTCCATGTTGTTAGATTCTAGCATCTGAGTTGTTTTCTTTTCAGAGATGCTGTCTTATCATGCTACCACTCAGTCAGCCATCTTGGATCTCCGAATAAGTGAATCTTGAGACCATAATACTAAGTAAAATACATCAAACACAGAAGGTTAAGTATCAGATAGTTTATCTTACACATAGGCCAATTGTACAATAAACCTGTCCTCCTTAAAAAAAATTCAAATTTCAATTTGACCTGGGGTGTCAGTGGTTTCTGGGAGCTAGCAGGAAATAGCCTTCATAGGTGGCTAATTGGAGGTTTTTTCATTACCCCCAAGTGAACTACATCTCAGTTGTTCAGTTTCACCAGATGGCCTCTTTCCAGTCTAGGAATTCAGTGCTGTTTAGGGATCAGTAGAAGACAGTCCTTCTGCATGGAATTCAGTAGCATTTGGAGGAAGATGGGAGGGAGCTTACATGGATGTGGAGCCCAGGAGCTTTTGATGGGTGGAGAGAGAGCCTACAGGGCCCCATACTTCACTGGCACTGTGTGGGGTAGCAATGGGAGAGTGCCTTGCTTGGCACCGTTCTAATGTCTTTCTCTATCACTGGCTCCCAGCATTTGCATCCACAGCAAGTTCCTGCAGTTCTGTCTCATACATCACTCAATGCCCAGTTCTGGTTCCCTAACACCAGGACCAATTGTTTAATTTATCTCTGGTCATAGGGTTCCCCAGTCCTAATCCCTCTAAGTGATTCTCTGGCTTATGCTTTCCTTAGAGGTCCTCTCTTACAAACATCTTTTGTGCTGGGCTCAGTGGGAGGAGAGTTTAGACAGAGTAGCACTGGGTTGTGGCTGCTAGGCTGGGCCTTTTTCTGTAGCCTGGTAGCCACTACAGGGGTGGGCTTCTTCCCACAGAGGGATTTGCTTTTGCCAAGATGGCATGTTCACAGGACTTGAGCTATAGGTAGTCCTGGGGTCAAGAAGCATCCCTGCTTCTTATTCTACACACCCCTGCTACTGAATTTCATCTGATAGGCTTCTCCTTCAAGTTACCTTCCTATAGTTGGGCTTCTTTCCATCTCCTCATAGTATCAGTTGACCTTAGTGACCATCTTCCAAGCATACCATGAACATTGCTGGCACTGGCTCACCATGATGCTCCTCCCTGAAAATGGGCTTTCTTGTTTGAGTGAGGTGATATGATAAGCATTCAGTGTGGTTTAGATTTATATTTCCCTGATATTGAACATTTATTTTTCACATACCTGCTGTAAGTTTTCTTTTGAGAGGTGCCTATTTAGATCTATTGGTCTTTTAAAACATTGGGTGCCTTTTTTTGTTCCTATTGCATTTTTGGAGTTCCTTATACATTCTGGATGTCAACCCTTTGACAGATACCTAAATTGCAAATACTTTCTCCCATTCTGTAGGTTGTCTCTGTATGCTATTTCCTTTGTTATACAAAAGCTTTTTATTTTGATGTAATCCTATTTGTATAGTTTTGCTTTTGTTTCTCACACTTTTGAAGTTTTATCTAAAAATTCTTCCCAATCCAATGTCCTGAAGTATTTCCTCTGCTTTCTTATGGTAGTTTCATTGTTTCAGGTTTCACATTTAAGACTTTGATCCTCTTTGACTTGATATTTGAAATGTGAAAAATGCATGTACTGTTTCATCTGTCTGCATGCAGATATGCCATTACTTTGCAGCACTATTTATTAAAAGGCTGTCCTTTCTCACATAGGCATTCTCAGCACCTTTAAAATGAGTTGGTGGTAGATATATAGGTTTATTTCTGGATTATCTATTCTGTCTTAGTGGTCTATGTGTCTTTTTTTAAAGGCCAATATCATATTTGATTGCTACAGTTTTATAAGTATGATTTGAAGTTAGGTAGTATAACCCTTCCTGTGTTGCTCTTTTTGCTCAATAGTTCTTTTGGTTATTTAGAGTTTTTTTTTATTTCCATATACATTTTTAATTTTTTTCCAGTTCTGTGAAGAATGGCATTGATAGTTTAACATGGATTGCATTGTATATGTAAACTCCTTTGGGTAATACAAAATTTTACAATATGGACATTTTCCCACTTTTTTGTGTCTTCAATTTCTTTCTTTAATGTTTGGTAATTTTCATTGTAGAAGTCTTTTACATCTTTGCTTCCATTTATTCATAGGTGCTTTTTTTCTGGCTGCTCTTTTAAATAAGGTTGCTTTCTTGATTTCTATTTCAGAAAATTCACTATTGGCATATAGCAATGGTACTGATTTTTATATGCTGATTTTATATTCCACAAGCTTGATGAATTCATTTATTAGTTCTAATTGCTTTTTAGTGGCATTGTTGAGGTTTTCTATATATGTAATCATTTCATCTGCAAACAGTGCCTATTTGACTTCCTGGTTTCCAATTTGGATATCCTTTATTTCTTTCTCTCACCTGTTTGTTCTGGCCAGGACTTCCAGTATTATGATGACAGTGAGCACCCCTGTATATTCCAAATTTTGAGAGGAATATTTCAGCTTTTGCCCTTTAGTATAATGATAGCTGATGGCTTATTGTAAATAGCCTTTATTATGTTGAGGTACAATCTTGGTATGCCTAATTTGTTAAGTATATTTTTATCATGAAGCATTGTAGAATTTTATCAAATGCCTCTTGTCTATCAATTGAGATGGTATTCTGTTTTATTTCTTTCATTCTGTTGATATGTGCATCATGTTTATTGATTTGTATACATTAAATTATCTTTGCATCTCTGGGATGAACCTCACTTGACTATGGTGAATAACTTTTAAGAATGCATTGTTGGATTTGGTTCGCTAGTATTTTGTAAAGGAGTTTTTACCTGTGTTCATCAAGGGTATTGTCCTATAGTTTTCTTTTTGTAGTGTATCTTTAGCTCCTTTGATATCATGTTGACCTCATACAATGTGTTTGGAAGAATCCTTCTGTTTTTAGAAACAACTTGAGAAGAATTGGTGCTAATTGGTATTATTTAAATGTTTGGTAGAATTCAGCAGTAAAGCCATTTATGAAAGGTTTATTACTTGTTATTGTATTGGTCTATTTAGTTTTCTTTTTTTTTTAGATCTCAAAAGTATAAATTGATTTTTTATTTTAAAGGGAACAAAACAAAATAATAAAATAGAACACAACAGTGAGAACAATGTCAGATTTCAAAAACCAGACAGAAGGAAATTCCCCATAGTTGCTATATTACATATTGTTATCCTCTAAATAGATACTCAGATTACTGGCTTTAGGTCTGCAAAATCAAACAATAGCAGAATTAAATTGTTTTTTAACTTCAGTTGCTGTCATCTCAGCCTATGTTCCTAGGAATCAGTGTATTGGCTCATGAAGGGTGTAGCTTGGCTTCTTAGTTCTCCTTCTGACCTGTATGACTGCTGCTGGCTCATGGGAGGGCTTGGCTTCTTGGTTCTGCTTCCAGTCCATGACTTCTATTTAGGTTTCTTATTTCTTCATGATGTAATCTTGGTAAGGTGTGTCTAGTAATTTCTATATTTCCTCTTATTTACAAATTTCTTGGCTTTAAAAAAAATAACTTCTATCACCTTTTGTGTATCTGTGATGTCATTTGTAATATTGGCTTTCTCATTTCTGACTTTGTATCTTTTCTTACCCTTTCTTAGTCTAGCTAAGGTGTTGTTTTTCATCTTTCATAAGGTAGCTTTTTGTGTCATTGATCTTCTATAATGTTTTTAAAGATTCCATTTAATTTATTTATTTTCTGCTCTTCATTATTTCTTTCCTTCTAAATTTGGGTTCAGTTTGTTCCTACTTTTCTAGTTCCTTGAGATGCAGTGATAGATTGTTTGAGATATTTCTACTCTTTGATGTGGGCATTTTTATGAACTTCCTGAATTCTCTTTTTGCTGTATCCCATAAGTTTTGCTATATTTTTTCTCCACTTTTGTTTAAAGAATGTTTAATTATTTAACACCAAGTACATTTATATTAGAAAAGAAGAAAGTTATGAAATACCTTCACATTTTTCCTTAAGAAATTAGAATAAAAGAATAAAACCAAAAACAAATAGAAGAAAATAATAGAGATCACAAAAGACAATCCCTTATCAAAATGCCAACATTGTTTTTCATAAAAATTAACATTTTGATTCTTACATTTCTTATCATTTCTTAGAAATAGTCTGAACAACTTTAATAAGGGAACAAAATTAGAGCCCCAAACTTCCCCAGTCTCATGACTTATCACAAAGTTACACCAATCATGATAAAACAACAGTGATATCAAGATAGACAAATCACCAAGGTACCAATATAAAGTCTCAGAATAGATACCCACATAACAGACAATTTATTTCTGGCAAAGATTCAAAAGGAGTTAAATGAAGAAAGGATTGCACCTTCAATAAATATACTGGAACATCTGGATATCCACATGCAAAAAATCCCAAACCTTATAGCACATCAAAAGTTTCTTAAGACATCTAAGTCAACTCAAAATGACTGACAATGGGCTAAAGTAAAGGCAATTTGTGACCTGAATCTTTGCTTTGGCTGAGGTCATTCTCTCTGGGACAAGGTATAGAAGGAAAGGCAGAACCTATAGAGGTGCTCAGTGAAGGAAGGCATTGAATTTGCTTCAAAACAGGATATGCGGATGACAGAGGAGGCCATTCTCTCTTTTTTTAAAGTATCTTAACAATTTTTATACATATATACATACACATATACATGTTTTTTCTTTCAGCTTGTCACACTAATGAAACAATATGATGTTTATACATGTGCATCTTATTTATTTCACTAATAACTATGTTCTCAAGGTGCATCCATTTACCTATAAAAGTGTCCAGCTTGTTGTTCTTTATTGTACGATGTCTTTAATTGTTTTGGGAAGATACCCAGAATGGGAATAGTTAGGTTGAATGGGACCTCCCATCCTAGTTTTTTGAGGAATCTCCACATTGATTTCCACAGTGGTTGCACCTGTCGGTTTCCCATCAACAGTGGAAAAGGGTTCCTTTTTCTACACAGCCCCTACATAATTTGTTATTGGTTGATTTCTTAATACTAGCCATTCTTTCTGGGGTGAGGTGAAATCTCAGTGTTGTTTCAATTTGTATCTCTCAAATGACCAGTGCTGTTGAACATTTTTTCATGTATTTGTTTCAAGAAAGTTTTAAATCTTTTTTGATTTATTTATTGATTCATTGTTGTCCAAAAGTAAATCAATTTCCATGTGTTTGTATGCAAAATTCTTATTAGTTCTTTATAGCTTTGTTGCATTTTGCTCAGAAAAGATACTCTATTTCAACTTTTAAAAAATCTCTTGAGACTTGCTTTTGAGGCCTGTCCTAAAATCTATCCCAGAGATTGTCCCATATGCTTAAGAGAAAATCTTTGAAGGGTATGTCCATTGCCTGGCCCCTTCCTTTCTGGCTCCTCCTCCCCTCTGCTTTATGTGTGATTTTTTTTTTTTTTTGTACCAGGGATTGAACTCATGACTTCACACTTGCCAAGCAGGCACTTATGCCACTGAACTAAATCCCCAGCCCTTCCTCTCTGCTTTCTTGCTGCCATGAGGTGAGCAGTTTTCCCTTGGCACACCTTCCCTCTGTGATGTTTCTGACTCATTACATGCCCAAAACAATAGAGTCAGCTGACCTTGGACTCTGAAGCCATGATCCAAATTAATATTTCCTTATTTAAGTTGTTTCTATCAGGTATTTTGTCACAGTGATGAAAGCTGACCAACACAATAGATGTTCAACTTGATATATCTATGTGAAGAGACTGCCAGAATATTCTACTCAACCACCACTTTGCTCTTTGTGTTTTGATCATGAAAGGATGTTGAGTTTTGTCATATATCTTCTCTGTATCCATTGAGGTAATCATGTGCTTTTGTCTTTCATTCTGTTAATGTGACAAAAATGTATTATATCACATTGATTGGTTTGTGTTGAACCATCCTTGTACTCTGGGGATAAATTCCACTTGATCATAGTAAATGACCTTTGAGATATGCTGTTGAAGTTGCTTTGTTAGTATTTCGGTGAGGATGTTTATATTCATGCTTATCAGGGATATTATCATGTGATTTTATTTAGCATCCTTGTCTAAGTCTTTTATATTTTTGTTGTTAGACCAATGCTGCTTACTCCTTATTGGCTCTTCTTTGAATTGTAGGAACCCAGTGGGATTATAGATAGACTCATACATGGAAGCTGGGTTCAGTCTGAGCTAGATATGGGAAAAAGGGTAGTAGACAATTGCCACTTTTGTTCCAGTATCTCTGCCTATAAAACTAGGGTCCAAACACATTCCTATAAAAAATTATCTTATTAGAAAATTAAATATGGTAGTTTTGTCAGGGACTAACAAAGCACTCGTTTATGTTTTGATTTTTTTAGATGTGACTGATTGAGAATTCCCATGGTGGTTGGTTGTATCAAGCAGTGCTTCTTCTACTCCTTTAGAAATATCTCTGGCTCTCCCTTCCCTATAAATTCTCTTCTACTACCTACATCTTTGTTATTCTGCCTTTCAAGGTTTATGTCCATTTCTCTTTTTTCTATTATTCCCCACTTTGTTGGGGAAGTGTGAATGGAGAAGAAAAACAAAGAGGGTCCAGGTACCACACACTCTCACATATGACCTTAAATGAGTTTAGTTTTTAAACTCATGATGTTCTTGGAGGAAGGATGGCCTTCCAACAGAAGGAAAACTCAAACATGGTTCTTAAAGTTTGTAGGTCATAGGATTTCTTGAAAATTAAAGAAAGCATGTAAAATATGTAGTTGCTAGAATGCCAAATGTGCACACACTTCTTGAAGCTTTTCCCAAGAGGATGGTGTAAACTCAGCCTGCGTCCTGCTGGCTCACCTCAGGAATGGTATCCACAGTGCATGATAATTGTTACTCTCTGAGATGGAGAATGGTCATTGGTGGAGATGTGGTCCTGTAGTAGGCAGAGGAAAACACTCAGGATGAACAGTGCAGGCACAAAAGACAAAAACCTCCCTTTTCTTCATTGCAACTTTCACCTGAGCTAAGAATCATTGGTCTGAGAGCCCAGAGGCCTAACAGTAAGAGCTCTGATGAAGAGAAGACCTTCTATTGGCATTGATGTGCAAAAGGGGATGATTTTAGATTAAGATTTTAGAGCCAAAAGTATAAATGTATCCTTTTTTATATTTTTTAGCTTTCACCACAGTGGATCTTTAGCCATACCAGAGTGATTAAACTTATAACAAAAAATTCATGTTTTTCAAATATGAGAACTATATAACAATTTTACTCATAGCAAAACTATCTGTGTATTTTATTAAAATTGAAGAGATTTTATTTTCATCAGGTATAGCAGTGCTCTGCTTTTATTTTTATAAGAAAACTTCTTTACATTATTTGCTCACTTGCTTTTTCCTGATAGCAGCTGAGAAAATTTCCTGTTATGGAAATTATCAGACAAGCTAGACAGCTTCTGTCCATTTTGAGTAACACTTTGGTTATCTCTTTAAAGTATCTTGGAGAAATGTCACTTGGAGCTTTGATGTCTCAAAAAAATGAAGACTTAAGTGTTCCAAACACTGACCCTGTTTAGAAATGGGGCATTGCAGCTATACTGTAGCTTGCCTTCAGCCCTTACTGGGAAGATCTGAATGTCTTTTCTCCTCTTGTAGATGTCAGGCATGATTAACTTGCAGGTTTAGTGTGGCTTCCTGACACACACATTTAAGGTCCCACAATACTGGCAGTCTGACTTGTGTGGTCACACCACAAACTGGCAGTGCTTAGGAACCTTTCAGCTTTTCTATTTGTTATTAAGATATTTCTCTGACAGCATTAAGTGATTACAAATATCTATAGATTCTTTCTGTGGCAGCTGTAGTTTTTCTTAGAGAAGAGAGGAATGGGACATGAAGCTGATTTTATTGAGGTCTTGCTCTGGACTAATGTCTCACTGTGCTCCTCACAATAAGCATGTGAATTAGCAAAGGTTTTCCATGTTGTAGATGTAGCAATTAGAATATAAACTGAAGTCGTCATGAATCCCTTTCTCTCCTCTTTGATTTCCTCATTTTTCCCTTACACTGATTTTTGTCATAATTTAGTATGAGAGTGTGTTTAACTACCTATACAGGAACTAGACAAATGTCCAGGATTGTGAAGAGTCTGTGATTTTGTCATAAGTTCAAGCTAATACATCAGCCTCCAGTTTACTAGATGCTAACATGAAACACTGGGTTGTCTCATTCCTTGGGTTGGAATCAAATGATGTTATTACACAGTGTTGATTTTGTTTGTATCTATTATCTTTTCCCTCAAGGTTCCAAAGGAGGCATATGAAATTGCCATAATGGATCTGGATCACAGTAGAGAAAACCCAGATTAAGGACCAAAATAATAAGGTCTATTACTGGACATCAAGAAATCCTGTAAACAAACATGATGTACCTTCTTATTTTACTTGTATTATTATATGTTTGAGTCTACTTCATAATGTTATAACAGACTATCTGAGACAGGATAATTTATAATAAATAGAAATGTATTGGCCTACAGTTCTGGAGGCTAGGAACTCCAGTGTTAAGGTACCAGCATGTTGCGAGGACTTTTTTGCTGTTATTATAGGTACAAATACAGAAGGGCAATAGAGATAGATTACTTTCTCCCAAAGCTCTTTCATTACATTAGGCCTACATAATGGCAGAGCCTTCAGCTTTTAAAGGCCCCACCTCCTAGTATTACTACATTGGCAATTTCAGTGTTGGACAGACATTCAAGCTATAGTATTATTCTATATATTTTTATATTATTATAAAATACATTCAGTTATTTTTGTAAAAGGTTGCAAACAGACCTATTCACTTTTCTGCTAGGAAATGCTCTCCATGTCTTTCAATGATGTGTGCTAAAAAAAAAAATCATTCAAATGCCAGTCCAAAACAATGGCTTTCAGTGCCTGTGCTAGCAAAATATGCAGGAATCCAAGAGACTTGCCTCCTCCAAATATTTATTTATTCAATAAGTAGTTGTTGAGTGCTTATTATATGACATAGGTTAGGTGCTGGGATTTCTTGTGTATGAAGGTCTCTGACTTCTTGAAGTGTTTGTAATGACATAGTATTCTGAAAGACAATTCAAATTTTTTACCCTGATAACATGGCACTGATAGTAATAGTGGGGTAGAATATTTGAAATTAAGGCTTGATAGGAAATTCTAGTATACAGCTCCTATAAAAAGAGTAGGTGATCAATAAATGTCTGAGAATTTATTGTCTATCAGACTTGACCCCCAATTTATTTTGGCTAGAAAAACCTAAAACTCTATGGAAGCAGTTAACTCATCTTTTAATCATGTGTCAGCATGGAAGAGAAAAACCATATGGGCTGGGAATCAGAGAGATTGGAAGTTGCATTGATTCTACTTTCCCTGCTTGATCTTGACCCTAGAATCCCATCTGACTACCTCTATATTAGTTCTTATATTGGCAGAATTGGAAAGTGCCAGGTTCTACTGGTTGTGTACATTGAACATACTGTATTTTTAAATTTATTTCATGATTATCATACTCTGAATGCTGGATTAGATGACTAAATGTGTCTGGGGTTCTTTTTTACCTCTTTCTCTTGTCTAAACACTCTGTCCAATATTTCTAGAACTATATTGAACAGGAGTGGTGATAGTGAGAAATTTGATAGATTGAACATTTTCAGTTTTTGACCAGTTAGTATGATGTTGGCTGTTGGTTTTTCATGCATGGATTTTTACCAGGTTGAGATAAAGATCCTTTATTCCAATTTTATTTAGGTTTTAGAAATCATAAATGGGCATTGTGCTTTGTAAAGTGTTTTTTCTGCATCTATTGAGATCATCAAATGACTTTTATCTTTGGTTCTGTTAATGTGGTGTATTCCATTTATTGATTTGCATGTGTTGGACCATCCTTGTATCACTAGAATGAATCTTACTTGGTCAGGGTGTATATTTTTGATGATTTTCCACATTCTGTTTGCCAGTATCTTTTTAGGATTTTTGCATCTAATGTTTATTAAGGGCATTGTCCTCTAGTTTTTTTTGGAAACTTTTCTGGTTTAGCTATGAGTGTAATGCTTGCTTTCAGGAATGAGTTTGGGTGCACTGCTTCCCTTTCAGTTTCATTAAGGAGTCTGAGTAGTAGTGGTAGATCTTCTCTAAAGTTTTTGGAGAATTTATCCATGAATGTGTCAGCACTTAGGCTTTTCTTTGTTGGCAGTTTTTTTTAACTCTTTGATTTCATTCACTGATACTAAGTTATGTAGAATGTTTTCATTTTCTTGGTTAAGCTTTGATAATTCATATGTATCTAGGAATCCATCAATTTCTTCAATTTTCCATCTTGATAGAGTGAAGGTAATCAAAGTACATGCTGAAAATCTGAATTTCTGCAGGATTCATTGTGATTTCATTCTTTCACTACTGATTGCACTGATTTGGGTCTTTCCCCTCCTTGTAATGATAAGATTAACTAAGGGTTTGCCAATTTTACTTAGTCTTTAAAATAACTAGCTCTTTGATTGTCTTTGTGGTTTCTTAATTAAAATTGAATTAATTTATGCTTTGGTCTTTATAATTTCCTCCCTCATAAGTGGTTTTGATTTAATTTGCTCTTGTTTTTCTACAAGCTTGAGGTTCAACATTAGGTTATCTGTGCTCACTGTGTTTTCCTGATGTAGGTATTCATCTTTATGCCTCTTTGGAAATGCTTTGATTGTCTTATAAGTTATCGTATGTTGTACTGGCCTTATTAATTGTAGAAACTAAGTTCTTTAATTTCATCTGTGACACACTGGTTGTTCAGGAGGATGCTATTTAATTTTGATACAATTTATACAATTTTTGTGGTTTCTTTTCCCACTGATTTCCAATATTATTGCACTATTATCTTATAATATGCATGAGATAATCTCAATTCCTTTGCATTTACTTAAGCATATTCTATAGGCTACAATGTGTTCTATTTTATTTAATGTCCTGTATGCAGCTGAGAGTATGTATTGTGTCTTTGTGGGGGTAGAACACTGGGCAGATATATACTAAGTCCATTTGTTCAAAGGTTTGGTTCAACTTACTTTCATTTTTTTCTTTCTTGTCTCATTGATCTATTTGTGACCATAATGCATTGAAGTCCACTGCAATTGAATTAGTGCTTAATTTGATTTTCTATGTCTATTAATTTTTGTTTTACATAGGTATACTGTTATTTGCTGCATATATATTTATAATTGTTATCTCCTCCTCTTGGATTGTTCCCTTAAAAGGATGTAGTGACTTACTTTGTGTCTTTACCTCTGTCTTGGCTTGAAATACACCTTTTTGCAAATGGAATATCCCTGGTTTTTTCTGGGTTCCTATTATAAGGAGCATTGTTTCCCATCCTTTGACATTTAGTCCATGAATTTGTTTTTGAGTTGAATGTGTTTCTTTTATGCAGCATATTGTTGGATCTTGGTTTTTGATCCATTCTTTCAGTCTGTTTCTTTTGATTGGTAAATTGAGACTACTTATGTTGAACAACTGATATGTATTAACTCACCCTTGTCATATTAATTTCCTGTTGTTGGTCCCCTTTATTTCTCCTATGTTTAATTGCTTGCCTCATCTGGTAGATTTATTCTATTGGGATTCACAAAATTGCTGCTTTCATTGTCTTTTTCTAGAATATCCTTCAGAACTGCTTAAAGTGCTGATTTGGTGGTCATGCATACCTCCAGATGTTCTTTATCCTTAAAGTATCTTATTTTTCCATTAATTTAAAAGGATAACTTGTAGGGTATATCAATCTAGGTTGCAGGTTGTTTTCTTTTAGGGCTTTAAATACTTTACTTCAAGTATTAAGGGGATGAGCTGAGAAGTCTGCTGAGATAATGATGGTTTCTTTTCCAGGTGATGTGTTTCGTTTTTTTTTTAAACAGCTTTTAATATGTTGTTTTTGTTGAAATTTCTGGACTCTTCGCTACTATGTAGTTTGTTGTAGTTTTTTTTCTAATCACAGTTAATTGGGATTCTGTGTGCATCACTTATCTGTGTGTCAAATTTTTTGTCCATGCTTAGACAGTTTTCTATTATTTCTTTTTGTTTTAGTTTTCTATTATTTCTGTGAAAAGGTTTTAAAATGTCATTTGTACTATCTTCTGATTTTTTATTGATTTCTATCAGTTTTATATTATTCTTCTTTGCATCATCTAGCAGCTATTGGATTTTTTGTGGTCCCTTGCTAGTTTTAATATCTTTCTTTTGATGATCACTAAGCAACAATCCATTTTCTAGATCTGATATTCTATGCTCACATTGATTGATTGTGTTGCATATACTTTCAATAGAATTTCTACTGTTCTGATTATCTGTTTGAATCTGTTTTATGGAATCAATTTCTTTCCTATGTTAGGCATTCACAATTTCTATTACTTCCTTAAAACTATTTTTTTATTTAAAGAAAAAAATTTTGAAACAGAAAGAGGGTAGAAATAATACAAAATCTTAAAAACAAAATAAAACAGAAAAACAAAAATGGTAACCAGTAAGAAATCACCAGTTGATAATTACATATTTTCCTCTTTGAAGTAGTTGTTCAAGTTACAAAAGTAAAGCCTACAAAGTGGACATCCAAACAGTGAGACTGCAATCAGTTTTGTTCATCCCTCCAACTAAAACTTTAGCAACATGGTTATTAATCCTACACACTCAAACATACATGCAGTTATATCATTTAGAATACCTTCTTTTCCTCCAGTTTTTTTTCTTTACAATAACTATAATCCATTCTCATAAACTACTTAGAAGTTCTACACATATATAAGTCTCTACACATATACCTAGTCTTTTTGTATTAGAGGGAGAATCAAATCAAAACAAGTCAACAATACAAATTCCTAGAGAAACATGAAATGGAAAAGACATATAAAACCACAATACTAGGTGATCTATGGTAGTTACTATGATGTCTCTTGTTATTTTCAATAAAATTGTCTATATTGTCAAACATAGTATAGATAAACTTAGCATTGCATTACACTATTAATAAAATCTAAACATTGGAGACATTATAGGACTTCAAAGGCAGTTAACAATCAAACCAGAATGGGTATCCTATTGAATCTTGTCATCTTTAGAATAGTTGCCCCTATTCTCAGACTCGACACTCTCAAGCATACGATTCAAATAAAATCAGTCAAGCTAAAACAGCTATATAACCAATCTACTCTGTCTTATCTCTGCTATGCTATTTTTCTGTCATTGTTGTTTGTTTACTTTTCTCCTTCATTCCACTGTCTGCCCTTTTCTTTGAGGCCTTTCTGCCATTGTTCTTGGAACCCTGGTGATTTTCTTCTCTCTCTAGAATGTCCTTCAGTATCCTTTGCAGGGTTGGATTGGTGGTCACAAACTTCCCCAGTTCCTCTTTGTAATGGAAATATTTTGTCTCTCCATTAATTTTGAGAGACAGTTTTGAAGGGTATATCAATCTGGGTTGGAGGTTATTTTCTTTCAGGGCTTGGAATATTTCACTGCAAGCTCTTCTTGATTTGATGGTTTGCATTGAGAAGTCTGCATTGAGAAGTCTGATGAGTTTTCCTTCATAGGTAATCTGTTTCTTTTCTCTAACTGTTTTTAATATCTTGTTCTTATGATGGATTTCTAGGATCCTGATTATTATATGTCTGGGCATAGTTCTGTTTTGGTTGTAGTTGGCTGGAGTTCTGTATGCCTCATTTATCTGAGCTTCACTTCCATTACCTATGTTTGGGAAGTTTTCCTTAATTATTTCTGTGAATAGACTTTTTATTTCATTTGTATTTGTTGCTGCATCTTCATTTACGTATTTTTTTCTTAGGTTATAAATCCTCTTGTCATCTTGTAGCCTTTGTATTGTTGCTTCCTGGTTCCTTGTTATTTTTAAGAGATCCTTCCTTTCACAATCATATGTCGCAAATCTATCTTAAGTTTTGAAAATTTGTCTTTATTCACAATTGTATGTTGCAAATCTATCTTCAAATTTTGAAAATTTGTCTTTAGTTTCTGTTAAAAGGTTTTGCCAGCTTTCAATGGAGTTTTTAATTTCCTGATATTCTCTTTGGATCTGTTTCATATATTCTAGGTTTTGTTTATATTCTTCATCAAAGTCTTCTCTCCTTTCTCTGGGTTCATCTATTCTTTCATTTGTGTCTAATTGAGGATTACCCAGGACTTCTTTTATTAATCTTCTTATATCTTGCTTCACCTGAGGTAGGATTTCAGATTTAAATTCATCAATGAGGTCACGGATGTATTTCTTTATTTCTGATGAGGCTGTCTCTGACATTACAGGTTTGCTGCTCTCAACCTCCTCTGCATTTACCTCTGCTGGACTCACTTTCCCTGGTTCCACAGTTAGAGACCTTTTGCTGTTTCTCTGTCTGGTTGTTTCCAGCCCCCTTCAGACAGGTGGGTGGTGGAGGTCTCTGGGCCTTTCCTATTGCTTTCAGTTTTTTCTGCAGTGTACTGGCTAGGGAAGTGCTGCCCCTTATTTCTGTGAGATGCACACTGAGAGCCGGCCCCTCCCCCTATGTCAGTCAACCCCTTTATGGTTCAGCAAGTTCCTGTGTTCCCTGGGGATGCCACTGGCTCACAGCAGACTCCTCCCCGGCTATTGGATTTCAACCAGGGGCCTAGCCCAGCCCAAGCAGATCCCACCAATCTGGACTAGGGGTCATTGGACTAGGGGTCATCGACAGATCCTGTCTCGGGTTTTGATTCATGCCAGCCCTGCCCAACTCCAAAATGTCATCTAGCGGTCCTCCCCATGTGGGGAATCCAGTTCCCGTCACTCACCAAAGTTCACGCAGCTCGACTGGCTGTTTCCACTCCCTGTTGCAGTGCCTCGCCCAGCCGAGGGTCTGAAGCTCACCAACCCCCCCCCCCAGCAGGGCCACGATCTCAGCTTGATCGTGAGTTGCCAGACTCTAAGGCGTTCCGGTACAGTGACCAGGGTTTGTTCAGCTGCAGCCCTCTGTCCACACTTCTTCTTTTTTTTTTTCTTTTTGTTTTTCCTCAGTTTCTTCCTGGATTGTGAGAATTCCTCTCCTTTTGTCTGGCTTTCTCCATGTTGTCAGATTCCAGCATCTGAGTTTTTTTTTTTTTTTTCAGAGAGGCTCTTTTATGGTGCCACCACTCAGTTGGCCATCTTGCAATCTCTAAAACTACTTTTTAAATATCTATTCTAGATTCACCAACCATGTCCTTCATTATGGTTATCTTTTCAGTTATCTATTAAGTTATTTCTCAGTTGTTTTTTTTTTCCTAGAGCTTCATTTATCTGCTTTCTTCTGCTGCTACAAGTTCAGAAAGTTCAGCTGAGTGTTTATTTTTTCCACCTCAACATGCCCTAGATTTGCCTTGGGTGTATGTAACTAGGGGTCTAAGAATGCACCTTGTTTCTGTGTCTTCTCATTTTTTTTTAAGATTTGTGTTCTGCACTGATGTTTGCTTATGGTAGGTAGATTGGTTACAAGTACTGAGAACATCTTTGGAAATGACTACTTTTCAAAGATGTCTTTCAGGTGTTACTGACTTTTGGCCTTTAAATCTGTCCCAAGATATTGCCTCTTCAATTTATTACCATTGAGAAGTTCTTGCCTATTTGGTCTAGCACCCAGTTTTCTGGTGCTGGCTTATGGTATTGTTTATAAATTTCAGACAATATCAGTATTGGTATACAAGGAAAATTAGCTGAACACAACTACTATGTCACTTTGGTTAAAGTAGTACAATCAGTAGAAACAATAGCATCAGTTAGTGTCTAGAAAATTATACACTGTGGTAACTGTTAATTTTCTACTTAAACTATGTGTTCAAGACTTGTAATTATGTAATAAAATCTAAAATCATAAAATTATATACCAAAAATATCCCCTCAACAGTGTGATTTTATCTTTAAGGGAAAAATTTTAAAAAGAATGAGGAAAAATAGAGCAAAAAAAGGAGAGAGATTAGAAGCAATGCTAAAGGATAAAGGAAGATTATCAAAGTTTTGGGAGACTGGTAAGGAAGACCACAAAGAAAGAAAAAGGAAAAGACAAAAAAATACAAAACAAAACCTAAGAAACAATGTTCAAAGTCAAGAAATGACAACAAATAATTTAGAAAAAAGAAAAAACTTTAAAAATGGAACATTCTCTGTGATTTAAAACATGCAGTTATCTTTTGGGTCTATCATTTTGTGATAGTGTCCAATTCAGGCATGTTTTCACTGTCTCTGGTAGATAAGAGTCAGACAGAGCCCAGATACATGTTGATGATTCCAGCAAGCCTGCGGTAGGAATAGGGTGGGATGACTTTCAGTTGCCTCCAGTTCCACATAAGTTAAGGCTGATCCTGGCCTCTGCTTGTGGGATTGGTGCCTGACTACTTTAGCATACAATAGTAAGGGAGCCACTTGCAAACCTCATGTCAGCTACCACACCATGGGTGTCTCCTGTGTTTGTGCCTCATTCAGTTTCAGAGAATCCTGAGGGGGAGCTAACTCTCTCAGGGGCTAGCTCTAAATCCCAGGTTCAGTTCAGTCCTCTGTATAATGCTCTCTAGTCAAAGTCCCTCTCCAGGGGACATTTGGACTGTAGTCACTTACTGGCTGTTGTAGTTCACAGCATCCACTACTGTGTTCCACTGGTGTGTTTCTTCATAGAGGCCTCTGGGGTCCTCTGCCCTCTCTGTGTTTCTGTATGTTTGATCCTCTCATTTTGTAAGCCAGGAGTCAGGGAGAAAGTGCAGTTTGCCACCTCTTTTTTCTGTGTTGAAGTTTGTCTCTTAACTTTCCCTGTAGGCTCCAGTCTCCCTTTGGATCTTTCCTGAGTCCTAGAAAGACACCTCCCTTCTTTGCTTCCTGAAGTTGTTATATTCTGGTTTCTGGATTCTGAGTCTCAGATAGGCTGACCTGCTGCTGCTTAGCTCTGCAAAAATTATGAAATTTTTATGTCTGTTTTTATACCTTCAACTAATGTCTTTTGATCAATGAATTTAATCCATTTACATTCAAAGCTATTATTAAAGATGAATTTTCTCTTGTCATTTTGTTAGTTACATTTTGCTTCTTTTGTTATTTTCCACTTCTCTTTAATCTTTGTGATTTAATAGTTCCTGCCATGCTAAGGTTTGATTTTCTTTGTTGTACATCTGTCCCTCTAAAGAGTAGATATTTATGTGTTTTCATAATAGTAACTGTCCTGGTTACTTTTCTCTCATTGCTGGGACAAAATACCTGATACCCAAAATGAGGAAGGGAAGATTTATTGAGCTGTTTGTGGAGGTTTCAGTCCATAATCAGCTTTCTCCAAGGTAGGGTGGCATAGCACCAGGCAACACTTCAAGGCAGCAGTCAGCAAAAGCAGCCAGAGCAAAAACGGTGGTGGTGGTGGAGCCTCTTTTCCTCCCTTATATTGTACACAGGACACCCCTTCTCCAAGGCAGGTGTAGCACTCACTACCTCTGTGCCCTCTTCTTGCACAGGCTCAGGAGGTTTGCAAAGTAAGGATCTTGGCTCCCTGCTAAGTCTCTTAGTTAAATTTCTAAACTTCTCAAGTTGAGACAATGTATCAACCATAACAATCTACCCCTTTTCAACCAGACACATTTCTTTAAACCAGTTTCCAGAAAAAAAGACATAGTTATTCATATCTTTTCATAATTTGAACATTGTAACACAGATTTAACAATCCTTAAGAACCAGTATTAAGTCTGTCCACATTATATTACATTAGAAACATAACATTGTGCCCTTGGTACAATGACTGATACACATCCATTTATGCAAAAGACAGTTAACCCATCTGTAAAGATTGGCATACTTCTAACCATTTGCACATTGCAGAAAAGTCCAAGTTCCAAGTCTCCCCTGAGATGTAATATAGACTCTTAGCTGTGAGCCCCTGTACAAATAAAAATAAAGTTAAAAACTTGCAACATTCAATGGCACAAGATAAACATTTTCATTCCAAAATTTACAAACAAGGAGATACAAAAGATTGGGACTAAAGCAAGTCCAAAATCCAAAACATTCCTGTAGTTCCACACAGTATCTTAAGCAATCTGATTTTGAGTTCCAAAAGGCTTGAATGACTCCATCCCTGTGGCACTTATGGTGGTTGTAGCTCCCATACCTTCTCTCTTGGGTTGGCTTTGTCCCTTCTTGCAAGATTTCTTAGATGACCTATACTCCTTGCTTTTCCAAACTACTAACATCTCCACTGCAGTTTTGGCTTTACACTCATAACTTCACACATTGCTCTCTCAGAGGCACACTGCCTGACCTCTCAAGCCTTCTGAAATTGGCATGGAAGCCTTTTAAACCTCAGAACTCTTGCATTCTGTATGCATCTAAAACTAGTGCCATGTGGATGATACTGAGGTCTGCTGCCAGCTGTACCAGTAGCCAGGCTTCCCTGCTTCTTAGCTCGAGGGGATGAGTGCCTGGATCACTGGGTATTCTGAGTCCAATTCTGAGGAACAAATTTTCTATGCTGCCACCATTCTAGAACATTGTGTGGCTGTTGCCATTCTGGAACATGGTGCTCTGTGGTTTTCATCTCAGGTGAAGTCTTGACTTTTGCAGTTTTGAAGCTGCAAAGGTTTGAGACTTGCTGCTTTTTTTTTTTTTTTTGATGGCTTCAGGCTATCTTTTCTATTCTCGTGCTTCTTCTCAGCAATAGAGATTTCTTCAGCTCTGTCTTTGCAGTCCACAGCTTTACTGGAGCTTCCTTTCTGGCCAAACTCATAACGTTTTAAATCATCCTGTTGGACTCTTTGCTCTTGATTCACAACATAAATCTGGCTATTTGTCCCAACAACAGACATGCTACACCTCAACATTTTACTGCCTTGAAATTTCTTCTGCCAGATTAGTCCACCACCTTTTATCTTAGTCTCAGGCAAAGTCTCTAGACACAAGCAAAATATAGACAAACTTTCTGCCAAGCCATAACACACATCTGGAGTTTAGCACCCAGTGCAGTCCTTCTTAGCAGAAATCTCCCAAGCCTGGTCCAGAATCTTCTATACAGAAGAGCCTAAGCAATTCCAGGGCTACTTTCAGGTGACATGTCTGAACCTTTCCAAACTTTTCCCACAAGCCATTTCCAAAGGCTCTTGAAATGTATTATCAGGTATAGTCACAGCAATGACCCCCACTTTTCTGGTATCAAATTCTGTCTTGGTTACTTTTCTCTCATTGCAGGGATGAAATACCCAATACCCAAAATGAATGAAGGAAACAATGAATGGGGAGGTTTCAGTCCATAACCAACTGTCTTCAAGACAGGGTGGCATGGCACCAGGGCAACACTTCAAAGCAGCAGCATCAAAAGCAGCCAGAACAAAAGAAGTAGTCTCTTTTCCTCCTTTATATTGTACACAGGTCATGCCACTCCTCTGGCCCCCCAGGGGGCAGCATATGTACTATTCACAAAATTTCTGTGCCCTCCTCTTGCCCAGGATGAGGATATTTGCAAAGTAAGGATCCTGGTTCTGTGCTCTCTTAAACTTCTACACTTCTCAAGTTGACAATGTATCAACCAAAACATGGAGAATTTGGGGTAAATTCTACGTTTTCAAAAAACCAATTAAAATGTCAATCAATTGGCTAGTGTTTGATAACCTATTCTGGGCTAGATATTACAAAACAGTAAAGAAAATGCAACTTATGCATACTGCTGTCAGGAGTTTGGGATCCCTCAAAATATGCAGAAACACTGAAGTTTTAATGCTGACTTAATAAGCAATGAGGAAATGACATAGACAAGAATTCAGCAATATTTCTTTATAAAGGATACAGTAAGCATTTCAGCCTTGCTGGTTATATATTCTGTCACATATCCTGATTTCTGCCCTTGAAGTAAAGCAGGCATATTCAATATATACAGGAATGGGCATGGTGTTACAGTGAAATTTACAAAAATAGAATGGGGGCTGGATTTGGCCAAAGGACCATACTTTGCTGACCTCTGGTATAGGTATTAAGATGTGGCTTTCAGAAAAATGAAGGAAGGTTACAGTGGGTGTGTCTTAGTTACTTGTTGCTAAAACCAAACACCCAACATTTGCTAAAGAATGAAAAGTTCATTTCAGATCATATTTTGTAGAGGTTCTAGTACATTGTTGGCCAGCTCCAAGGCAACATGGTATGGCAGAGGAATATCACAGAGGAGAAACACTCCACAACCAAGCATGCAGAAGGCAGCCAGCAGTAAGCAGCAGAAGCAAGCCTCCCTTTCCTTTTTATTCTAACCAAACTACCTTTTAGGTGGTGCCACCCAGAATAAACTGGTCTTTGCCACTATTCACATCCAGAACTATACTAATCCAATTTAGTTATTACATCTTTAATCCATATCCATCTGCCTTTAATTCACATTCTCTCTGAAGATTTAAGAAACTTTGAGCTATTGTTTCATAAAATAAGTTCTTAATATGATTCTCATTTTCTTCACTTTCTGGAATTCCCCTAATGCAAATCATCTTGTTTATTTTATGGGGATTTCATAAATACCACAGTCTTTCAATCTTTTACATTTCTTTTCTTTTTTCTTTTTTTTTTTTTTTTTTTTTTTTTTTTTTTTTTTTTTTTTTTTTTTTTTTTTGTCTGACCAGATTAAGTCCGAATGCATTCCCCCAGGTTCAGAAACACTTTATTTTGTTGTTCTAGCCTGTGGGGAATCTCTCTTTTTTTTTTTTTAGCTTCATTTATTGAATTTTTTAGTACCAATAGTTCTTTTTTTAATATCTTCAGCAAACTCTTCATTCATATCTCATTATTCTTTTCATTTTTACTACATTCTTTTATACCTCAGTGAGTTCCTTAGGATCATTTTGAATTACTTTTTAGACATTTCATAGATTTAGTTCAAATTTAGGTCTAATGCTAATTAGGCCTATTATTATTTTTCTCTGTTAGTGGTGTCATTTTTTTCATATTTCTCATGTCCTTATGCTGATGCTTATGTACCTGCTATAACATTCATTTTTTCCAACTTTATGAAGTAGCTTTTATAGAAAAGATTTTTGGGATATAGGAGATTAGTTGGCTATCTTTGGATTTGGTTATAAGGAGCAGAAATGCAGTCTCTGGGATTTCTTCATCTTTTATTTCACACATCTTATGAATTCCTCAACAAACTAGCTTGAAACAGCCTATAAAGGTAGTTGTATAATACAGTATGACAAGCTTGCAATAGTATTTTCGGCTCCAGAGTCTAGCCCTGATAACAATAGGGCTTGTAGCAGCAATTTCCAAGTCTTGGTGCAAGATGTGAGGAGGATCACCTACCTCAAGGTTCCTCAGGGCAATCACAGATGACAAGGTTGTGGCATCAGCAGACATGGTTCCTGAAGCACACAATATGAAATACCAGCAGCCTTAATTATAGCAGCAGGCCAGTAGTCCTAATTGCAGATTTCTGCATAATTTCCCAGGACTCACAGGATTCATGAGATGCTTAAGCCTGTGACATCAGCAAGCATAGTTATGAGCCACAGGATAAGACTGGACCTTTCTCAGATCTTGGCAAGTGAAAAAGTGGGGCTGGGGGTTGGTCTGCATCACTGGTAATGCTGGACTTGGAGTTTTAGAATGCAAGAAGGACCTTTTCTAGTTCCTGTAGGGTGACTGCAGTTAGTACTGTGTATTGTAACCTTGCTAACCGCTTTAATGTATCTGTGGGTCCTAGATGATACCTTCTCCAGTTTGAAGAACAAGTGGTACCAGGGCTTTTGGCATCAGCAGCTGTGGGTGAAGGCTGTGGATATGAAGATTTTCTAGGTCATCCAAGGCATGTGCAGGTAACATCTGAGACTGTGGTACTGGTTTCCACATTTGTCAAAGCATAGGATCTGGGAAAACCACTGAATTCTGTAAGTTGAGAATTGGTAATATGCCTTGGACTTCTGGCTTTAATAGCCACTAGTTATGATGTAGCAGGATGATGAGGGGGATATCTTCACCCCAATGAAGCATGCATTGATCCTGGGCTGCTAGCAGGCTGAGCTTTCAGCAATCAGTCCAAGATGATGTCTAACGTTAGCTGTTCTGGTAGTTTGTTTTCTTGGGTTGTGGGTGTCTAAACTCAATGTCTTCTCTGTAATACAGGAATCACTTGTAGAGCAGCCAGCTCTCAAAATTGGATTTAAAGCAGGC
The DNA here is from genome assembly GCA_004027455.1 of Hydrochoerus hydrochaeris. Lineage (NCBI taxonomy): Eukaryota > Metazoa > Chordata > Mammalia > Rodentia > Hydrochaeridae > Hydrochoerus > Hydrochoerus hydrochaeris. The sequence goes on from PVLA01003307.1 coordinate 107,210, forward strand.
AAATTCTGCAGAAATCTTCTGCAATTAGAACTATTGATCTGCTGCTATGATTAAGGCTGCTGGCATTTCCCCATTTATCTTTTGCCTGTAGCACTGGGACCCTTACACCTACTTGAGAAGCTTGGGTTGAAGGTTCAAATTGCCTTCTTCTCTCTGTTGTATTTCCAAGTCTAACTGTTGTTTAAGGTTCCTGTCTGTCTTTGTTAATTTACGGAATTAGTCTCATTGTTCTCAAAATAATTTTTTTCTCTAATTCTTTTCTGTGGCAGAGATACACAGAGGATACTTTTGTTGAGCCATCTTCGTTGCCTCCCTAGATTGAACATCTCCTATTGTGTAACTTTTGGCAGTTTGTGTCTTTGAAGGGAATGTTCCATTTCATCTAGCTATCAAATTTGTGATCATGGATTTATTCAAAATATTCTTTTTGTCCTTTTAAAGCTCATGGGATCCTTTAATTTCTGATATTATGTATTTTTTTCTTGGTCTACTGGTTTATTAATCTTTTCTTTCTTTCTTTTTTTTTTTGGCTTTTTGAAATAGGGTCTCTCTATGCAGTTCAGGCAGGCCTTGCACTCACTTTGTAGCCCAGGCTGGTTTTGAACTTGCAACGATCCTCCTGCCTCAGCCTCCCGAGTGCTGGGATTACAGGCATGAGTCACCACACCCAGCTAATCTTGTCTTTTCAAAGTATCAGTTTTTGTTTCATTGACTTGTTTTAGTATTGACTTTCTGTCTTCATTGATTTCTGGCTTTTATTTTTCTCCTTATATTAGATTTAATTTGCTGTTGTTTCCATCCAGTTTCCTAAGATGCAAACTTAATGCTTTAGGGATTTTTTTTCTTCTTTGAATATATACATTTTATGCTATGAGTTTCCCTTTATACACAACTTTTGTTGCATCTTACAAATTCTGGTAAGTTTTGCTTTCATTTCTTATTTTAAAATACTTTCTTTCAGATTTCTTTCATCTGTATGTTATTTAGGCACTTTTCTCCCAAGTATCTGAGGATTTTCCATCTAACTTTCTATTATTAATTTATTTAATTCTCTTGTGGGTCTTAGTTACTTTTCTTATTGCTGAGACAGAATACCCAACCCTCACAAGTTAAGAGGGGAAGGGTTTATTTAGCTTAGTTTGTAGAGGTTTCAATCCATAATTGGCTGGCTCCAAGGCAGGGTGGCTTCAGAGAACAGTTTATGGTAGGCAGAAAATGGCAAGCAATAAGGAAGGACAAAGGCAAGCCTTTCTGTCCCTTATATTGTATTTAGGCTATTTGGATTAATGGTGCTAAACCAAACAGTATACAGATTTAGTAATCATTCATCCTTAATCTTAGTGCCCTTAATCCTTGCACTGCACCATCAATCAATCTGCACTCTTGGTTCAGCCACCTCTGAAAAAGCCTTATCACGTATGATTGCATGAGGTTTGGGAGAGGAGTACATCCAGACATAAACACTGGTCTAAGGCATAACACAGTCTAAGACTAGACATTGTACAATTTCTACTCTTTTAAATTTGTCAATTTGTTTTCTGGCCCATATGGTCTATCTTGATGAATGATGCATGTGAATTGGAGAATATGTAATCTTTAGTTACTAAAACAGACTATAGATGTCAATTATATCCACTTGATTGTTGGTACTGTAACAGAAAATACTCAACACCCCCCCCAGTATACTTTAATTTCTTAGTTGCACGGGTAATAATTCTTGTTCCAGTTCTGGTTAATTCTGTCTCTTAGAAATAGCTGGTCACTGTGATGCATAGCTGCTCACTATGATGCACAATGCATAAGTCATTCTGCCTCTGTACTTTCTGCTTGCTTATCCCATATAATCCTCAGACCACCAAAGATCAGAGCCTGACATTTTGGGAATAACCCCAATCTGCCTGTCGACATAAATAAACCTGCCTCCAAATCCTAGTTGTCATTTTAGTTTTTTTGTTTGCTGTTGCAGTACAGTTGAGTTCAACACAATCAATGTTTTTGTTTTTGCCTGTTGGCTCTAACCTTTCCTAATAAAGTACTGAGGTTTCCAAACAGAATACTTCATCCATCTACTTCTTACAGTTCTGTTTTTGTCTCCCGCATTTTATGACCTATTGTTAAGCATATACACATTAAAGACTGCCATGTCTTTTTAGAATACTGACCCTGTTCTCATTATGTAATTCTCCTTTTTATCTACACAGCTTTCTTAAAGTATGCTCTAAAATATATGTACTCCTACTTCCTTAGTAGTACAGCACTATATTTCTCCACCCCTTTTACTTGTGTATGTCTTTATATTTAAAGTGTATTTCTTTTTTTAAATTTTATTTTAAAGAGGGTAAAATTAAACAGAACAAAACAGATCTGAAGAAAGCAATGTAAGAGACAGATTTCAAAGCAAGACAACAGGAGATCTTCACTGTCTATCATATTGTCAATGTTTTCTTCCAAATAATTGTCCATATCTTCACACACAATGAATTCATACAAACCAAAATAATATTAACCTGATCAGAACAGGATGATAGTTTTCAAAACCAGAAAATAGGGAAGTCAACAATGGCTGCTATAATGTTTCTTGTTTTCTTCAAAATAGCCGTTCATACCTTTCTTCATGTATATTGAAATTAAACAATACAAACAGACTAAAATCACTCTGAATACAGAATAATAGTATTGCTGGATTTCACAGCATGAAACTATGGAATCAGCACTGGGTACCTTACTGCCTTTTTTTCTTCAAAGCAGCTGTTCATTTCGTCATGCATTATATAATCAATTCTCATAAACTGTTCAGGAGAAGTTCTATGCATGTTTAAGTCTCTACATGTGTACCTATCCTTTCTGTATCAGAGGGAAAAACAAAACAAATTCCTAGAAAAACACAAAACAAAAAGACAAATAAATAACAGTAGCAAAGAGCCCAAAACACTGACACTATAGGCCTTCAAAACAAGACAGTATGAGCATAACTAGGGTTGTTATTTTACATAATGATCTTCAAGAGTTCCTCAGATCACCATACAATAATATGCACAATTGTTACAATCCTATGAATGTTAACTTTTTGTTCCAAGAACTTATAGAATTTGTAGCACAATCTTAGCTCTCCTAAGTGTGTTTATATAATTTTAGCTATTTTTATTGTCTCTTCCTTTTTCTTTTTCCCTGAGATATTTTTTTCCCTTTAAACAGATTCTTATCCTTTCACTGTATTGAGTTTTTTGTATCTTATGTACTCTTACCATTTCTTACACTAGGGAGACTATACAGTATTTACACATGTGAGTTTGATTTATTTTACTTATGAATATGGTCTCAAGTTGCATCCATTTACTTATCAATATCTCAATGTGATCACTCTTTATAGAAGAGTAGTACTATGTAGTATGTGGTATTGTACACAAATACCACATCCTTTTTATGCATTCCTCAGTTGATGGGCATTTAGGTTGTTTCCAAGATCTGGCTATTACAAATTGTGCTGCTATAAACATAGGTGCACGTATGTCACTAAGATATAATGTTTTCAGTTCTTCTGGGAATATGCCCAGAAGTGGAATAGCTGGGTCAAATGGGACTTCTAATCCCAGGTTTTGAGGAACCTCCAGACTTACCTCCACAGAGGTTGCACCAGTCTGCACTCCCACGAAAAGTACAGAAGAGTTCCTTTTTCCCCACAACCTTTCCAGGGTTTGTTGTTGGTAGTTTTCTTTATCCTGGTCATTCTTTCTGGAGTGAGATGGAATCTCAGTGTGGTTTTAATTTGCATTTCTCTAATGACCAATGATGCTGAACATTTTTTCATGTATTTATTTGCCATTTGTATTTCTTCATCTGAGAACTGTGTATTCATCTCAGATGCCCATCTTTCGAATGGGTCTTTGAATTTTGGGGATCTGAATTTAATTCTTTATATCTTCTAGACAGAAGGACAGTTTGTCTGAAGGACAGTTAACTAAGAATTTTTCCCAATTTGTGAGTTTTCTTTTCACTATGCTGGAGGTTTCTTTCAACATGCAAAAACCCTTTAATAGGACATGATCCCAGTTATTGATTCTGTGAAGTATTTCATGTGCAGTTTGATTCTTGTTCATGAATTCTCTACCTTCTCCTATGTCTTCAAGATTTCTACCTACTGTGTCTTCCAACAGATTTAGTGTTTCTGTTTTAATATTTAGATCTTTAATCCATTTAGACTTTAGTACCTGGTGATAGGCATGGGTCTAGTTTTAGTTATTGGCATATGGAGAGCCAATTTTTCCAGCACCATTTATTAAGGAGACTGTCTTTCTTCCAGTGGACATATTTGGCTCCTTTGTCAAAGATAAGATGGCTAAGTGTGTTTGTAGTTGTATCGTCCAATCTATTCCATTGATCTTCAGGTCTGTTTTTATTCTAGTACCATGCTGATTTTATTATAGTATAAATTCAAGTATAAATTTTATTATAGTATAACTTCAAGTCAGGGATTGAGATGCCTCCTGCCTTGCCTTTGTTGCTTAGAATTGCCTTTACTATTCTAGATCTCTTCTGGTTCCAGATGAATTTTAGGAGTGATTTCTCTAGATCTGTGAAGTATGTTAGTGGTATTTTGATTGGGATTGCATTAAATGTATACAACAATTTTGGGAGAATGGCCATTTTCACAATGTTTGTTCTTCCTATCCATGAACAAGGGATGTCTTTCCATTTTCTCTTCAATTTCATTTTTCAGGGTATTATAATTTTCCCTGTATAGCTCTTTTACCTCTTTCATTAGATTAATGCCTAAGTATTTCATTTTTTTGGATGCTATTGTGAACAGTGTGGCTTCTCCTATTTCTCTCTCAGTTTGTTGTTTGTGTATAGGAATGCTATTGATTTTTGAGTGTTGACTTTGTATCCAGCTACATTACTGAATTTATTTGTTATACCTAGGAGTCTTTCATTGGAGTTTGGGGATCTTCTATGTAGAGTATCATGTCATCTGCAAATAATAATTTAACTTCTTGTTTTCCTATCCTTATTCCTTTTATTTCTCTCTGGTCTAATTGATCTGGCTAGTTTTTCCAGCTCTATATTGAATAGGAGTGGTGATAAGGGACATCCTTGTCTTGTGCCTGATTTTAGGGTAAAGGCTTTGAGTTTTGGGCCATTTAGTATGATGCTGGCTATTGGTTTGACATAGATGGCTTTTATCATATTGAGGTAAAGACCATGTATTTCAGTTCTCTGTAAAGTTAAGTGTTGAACCTTATCAAAAGCTTTTTCTGCATCTATAGAAATGATCATGTGGTTATTTTTGGCTCTATTGATATGGTGGGTTACATTTATTTATTTGTGTATGTTGAACAATCCCTGCATTCCTAGGATGAATCCTTTTGGTCATGGTGTATAATCTTTTCAATGATGTGTTGCATTTGTTTGCCAATATTTTATTTGAGAATTTCTGCATCTATTTTCATTAGGGTGATTGGTCTGTAGTTCTCTTTTTTGGTTGTCTTCCTCAGGTTTTGGTATTAGAGTAATATTTGCTTCCAGGAACGAGTTAGGGAGAATTGCTTCCCTTTTAATTTCATTGAAGATTTTCAGTAGTGTCAGCATGAAATCTCCTTTGAACTTCTTGTAGAATTCTGCAGTGAATCCATCTGGGCTTTTCTTTGTTGGTAAGGATTTAATTAATTTTTAATTTAATTGAAATTGGGTTATTCAGCAGTTTTATATCTTCTTGACCCAGCTTTGGTAATTCATACATTTCTAGGAATCTGTCCATTCCTATGTTATCAAGCCTATGAGAGGTTTCCTAAATAGGTATTGACGATCTTCTGTATTTCCACAGGGTCGTAGTGATTTCACCCTTTTCATTTGTTATTGCTTGAATTTGAGTTTTTCTTTCCTTTTTAAAATAAGGTTGGCTAGAGGCCTGTCAACTTTATTCTTTCAAGGAACCAATTCTTTGATTCACTGGTTCTTTATATTGTTTTCTTAGTCTCTAATACATTGATTTCTGCTCTGACCTTTATAATTTCCTCCCTTATTTTGGCTTTGGGCTTGACTTGTTCTTCTTTTTCTAAATGTTTGAGGTGTAGCATCAGGTTATTTGTGTTTGTTCTGTTTTCCTGATGTGGGAGTTCACTGCAATAAATTTTCCTCTGAAGACTGCTTTCATTGCATCCCACAGGTTCCAGTAAGATGTATTTGTATTTTCATTTGCTTGTAGATATTGTTTAATTTCTTCTTTAATTTTCTCTGTAACCCATTGATTACTCAGGAGTGTATTATTCAATTTCCATTTGTTTGTGGGGGCTTTACAGTTTCTTTTGTCATTAATTTCTACTTTCATGGCTCTATGATCTGATAACATGCATGGGATAATTTCAATTCTTTTGCACTTAAGCATGTTCTGTGGGCTAGTATATGGTCTATTTTAGAGACCATTCCATGTGCTGCAGAGAAGAATGTATATTCTTAGTTGTTGGGTGGAACACTCTGTATACGTCTACCAAGTCCATTTGTTCACAGGTGTGATTCACTTCTGTTAGTCCTCTGCTGATTTTCTGTCTAGTTGATCTGTCCCTTTGTGTCAATGGCATGTTTAGGTCTCCTATTATAATTTTGTTATTGCTTATTTGATTTTGCACTACCATTAATATTTGTTTTGTATAGCTGGGTGCACCCAAATTTGGTGCATAGATACTTAAGATTGTCATCTCATCCTCTTAAAGTTTTCCCCTAAGTAGTATGTAGTGGCCTTCTTTATCTCTTTGGATCATTCTTGGTTTGAAGTTCACATTGTCTGAAAACAGAATAGCTACCCCTGCTTTTTTTTGGGGGGGTGTTCTGTTGCATGCAGTATTGTTTTCCATCCTTTGACTTTCAGTCTATGAGCTTCCTTTTGGGTTAGATGGATTTCCTGTATACAGCATATGGTTGGATGTTGTTTCTTGATCCATTCTGCCAGTCTATTTCTTTTAATTGGTTAATTGAGGCCATTTACATTACTGGTTATAATTGATATATACTGTTTTACTTTTCACATGTTATCTTTCCGCTGTTGATTCTTTACCTTTCCATTCTGTTTAATTATTTGCCTTGCTTAGTGGTTTTTCTATGTCCATCTAGAATGTCTTTCAGTATTCTTTGCAGGGTTGGTTTTGTGGTCATGAAATTCTTCAGCTGTTCTTTGTTATAGAAGTATCTTACTTCTTCATCCATTTTGAAGGACAGTTTTGCAGGGTACATCAGTCTGAGTTGGAAGTCATTTTCCTTTAAGATCTGCTCTTCTTGACTTCATTTGGGAGTATGAAATCTGCTGTGATTCTGATAGGCTTTCCTTTGTAGGTAATCTGTCTCGTCTCTAGCAGCTTTTAATATTCTGTTCTTATGTTGGATTTCTAGGATGTTTATTATATGTCTGGGTGTAGTTTTATTTTGGTTATGGTTATTTGGAGTTCTATATGCTTCAATGATCTGTATGTCAGTTTCCATTCTCACGTTTGGGAAATTTTCAGCTATTACTTCTGTAAATAGCCTCTTGATATCATTGTGTTGTCAACTTTTTCATTTATATCTATCAATCCATGCCCAGCAAACGTGAAGCAGCTAGCAGGGGCCTGAATTCAGTCCCATGAGCCAAATGTGTGGGAGTTTAATTCCAGTGCACAGGGAAGCTTTGGAATGTTGCTCCCAGCCACTAAGACCACGCCCAGCATCCCAAATCACTGGCCGATGCATGGGAGGTCCTTGTGGCACTAACTGGGCCACACCCAGTGAACTCCAAGGGGCTAGCAGAGGCCTGAATTCAGTCCCATGAACTGAAAGTGCAAGAGTTGAATCCCAGCACACAGGGAACATTTTGGAACATTGCTCCCATGTGGTAAGACCACACCCAGTGTCCCAAATCACCAGAGGACACACAGGAGGTCCCTGTGGGCCTAACTGGGCCATGCCCTGTGAACTCCAAGCAGCTAGCAGGGGCCTGAAACCCGGAAATGAAAGAGCAAAATGCAATCTCAGACTTCCAGTCCAAACCAAGCAAATCTAGGAGACATGGACACAGAAGAAAATGTAAGCCATACACCTGAAATTCCTGAAATAATAAGTGAAATAAAGAAACAACTCCAGAAAGCTATAAAAGAACTCAGATCAGAAATAATCTCTCAGGTAAAAGAAATGGTAAATGTAATGAAAGAAATGCTGAACACATCTAAAGAAGACATAGCTAAAAAAATTAGAGGAACAATCTAAAAAGATAGAAACCCTGAATGAACAATATAAGAAAAAAACAAAGCATGAAGCAGATTCAGAGATATACAAGAAATCAAGAATTCCATTGAAAGTTGGGAAAACTGCCTCAACGAAAGTAAAACTAGAATTTCAGACCTTGAAGACAAGATTGCAGCTAGCGAACAGGAAAAATCTTTTAAAAATAACAAGGAATCAGTAAATAACAATGCAACAGCTGCAAGGTGATGCAAAGAAAAACAACAAAGTGTATTTCTTATGGAAATATTTGGTCTGTTTTTTAATCTACTTTGACAGTTGTTCCTCCCAACCTACCTTTAAATATTAGGGATTAAATCTGGACCCTTCACACTGAGATACAGCCCCAGATCCTACTTTTTTACTATTGTTTTTTTATTAGCAAGCTCTCGCTAAGGGGTAAATTGCCTTAGGCTAGGCTTGAACTTGTAATCCTCCTGCTTTAGCCTCACATAGTGCTGGGAGTACAGGTATGCCACCATGTCTGGTTGACAATTTCTGTATTGATTCCTGGCATTCACTGATCACTGACAGTAGTATGTATTATCTGCACTTATTACTGCTGCCCTTGTTCATTCCTTTTTTAAAAGTCTCGTACTTTTTCTCATTTTTGTAGTTTGAGAATTTGGTATGGTTCCATTTTGTCTTTCTTAGCACATCAATTACATGTAATTACTTTTTAAGTAACTGCTCTTGAGTTTGCAATATACATACACAATCATTCCAAGTCCAATGTCAACACTATACTTCATGAGTACCCCCATTCATCTTTTATCTCTTGTATCATTGCTGCCATTCATTTCACTTATCCACTTATCTGCAAGCATGCATAAGTGCCTACATGCATAATAGAATATACTACTGCAGCTATTATTTTTGCAAAAACCTGTTAACGCAAATATTAACCCAAACAAACACTTTTACCCTGTCTTCATTTATTCTGTTAGGGTCTTCATGTAAAATCTTCTGACCTACATAATTTTCCTTCTTCCAATGAACTTAAATAAAAACTTGCAAAGTAGATCTACTGGCAAAAAATTTTTTTTCTAAAGTTTTACCTGAGGAAGTATTTCATTTTTAAAAGCCAATATTGCAAGATATAATTTTAGATTGGAGAAGACACCTCCTCAACATTAACACTTCAATGGCTAGTTTTTCATTTTTGGAACACCTATAGCATTGGATATGATAAAACTTTTTTCCTCTTCGAATTCTTATTCCTTGAATTTTGCTAGGTAACATAAATGAATTTCATTATGCTTGCAAGATTTCTGAGAAGTCAGATGTATTTTTTATCTTTGCTCTTCTACAGTTAAGATTTTGTTTTCTTAACCACTAGTGGTTTTTTTTTTGAAGATTAAATTTATTTTATTTTTAAAGTAGTAAAATACCACAGAACAAGATGGAACAAAGCCAATTAAGACAGTGTAGTGAAACTGGTATAGAACTGCACAGCAGGTTACTGAGGTAACAGTAATAGGTACCATAGTATATCTTGTTTTCTTCACAATAGTTGTTCTTTAAATCAGGTATATCAGAATCAAAGGAAATACAGAACATTATAGAACTTATCAAAACAGAATATTGAATAGAGCAATGCCATTAATCAGAACAAAGCAAAACAGTGATAAAATACTTGCCTTCAAAGACATGGTAGAAGGAAATCCCCCTTATTTGCTATATTGCATATAGTCAACCTCACAAGAGATGCTCAGATCTCTGCTTCCACTTGCTAAGAGGGAGGAGGATGGATGTTTGAATCTCAGCCTGTGCACTGGTAGGTTCACAGCTGCTTACCAGAGCAGCGAGCTGGTTGCTTAGTTTCCCAGCGCCCTAAGTTCCTTTTTTTTTTTTTTAATTGATACCGGGGATTGCACTCATGACCGCCTCCTTCCAAGGCAGGCACTTAAGCTGCTGAGCTAAATCTCCAGCACCTAAGTTCCAACATTATGCAGACCTCAGGAGACACTGATGGTTCTGGCCCTGGGGTGGTTCTGGGTTGCCTGGCCAGAGCCACTTACCAGGATGGCGAGCTGGCTGCTTGGTTTTTGAGTGCCCTAAGTTCCAACATGATGTGGATCTCAGGAGACACTGATGGCTCTCGCCCTGGGGTGGCTGCAGCTTGCCAGGCCACAGCCACTTACCAGGGTGGCAAGCTGGTTGCTTAGTTTCCCAGCGCCCTAAGTTCCAACATGGCCTGGATCTCAGGAGACACTGATGGTTCTCTTAACCACTTTTTTCCTGAAATTTAAATAGGCCTAGTTGTGTATTTGTTTGGTGGTTTGGCATTTATCCTGCATGGTATTCTTTGACCTGTGTACAACTCTGATTTGGTATTTAACATTAATTAGAAGAAATTCTCAGCTCAAAACACTGCTTCCGTTCCTAATACTTGTTTCTAATGTCTTATTATATGTATATTAAATTTTAGCTGTCTCCATTTTTGGATATCCTGAATATTTTTTTCCTCTTTTTTTTTTTTTTTTCAATTTCAGAAACGGCCATTGTCAAGCTGTGTGTGGTGGTGCTCACCTCTTAATCCCAGTACTCTGGTGGCAGAGGCAAGAGGATTGCTGAGTTTGAGGTTATCCTGGTCCACAGTGAGTTCAGGACTAGCCTAGACTATACAGCAAGATCCTGTCTCAAAAGAAAAAAAAAAAAAAAAAAACCCACAAAGAAACAAACAAACAAAAAAACCCCTACTATGTCACAGTCTGAAGTTCAGAGATTGTTTCCTTAGCTACATCCAATCTAAAAAGCATTCTTTTTCCATTAGTGTTTTTGAACTCTTAATACTTATTTTTAAAATTTATTTCTGTCTGGATTATCTAAAAGTTCTTGCAATGTTGTCTTTTTTCCTATTAAACTCCTTAACATATTATAATTTTTATAAATTCCTGGTCTGATGATTCCAACATCATGGCCATGTGTGATTATGATGCTTGTTAGGTCTTTTCAAACTGCTTTTTAAGGCCTTGTGGCATGCCTTGTAATTTTTTTGGCAGTTTAAAAAGCTAGGCATAATGTACTGGGTAAAAAGAACTGTGGTAAGTAGGACAGAAAGCATTACCTAGTCCTATGATTAGGTGATCTCTGCAGGGTCTGTGCTGTTCACTAGTTGACTACATTAGTGCTTCTCAGTCTTCCTCTTAGATAGGCAAAAGGTTACCTGTGTTTCGTATTTCCCTTCTCTGTGGTAAACCAGGCTTCTGTAATTATACTTCTTATGAGGATACCCCTTATTAAGGACAGAAGGACCTGATATGTTTAAACATGGATTTTCTTCCCTTTCCACTTACACAAAGATAAGGTGATTTTTTCCCCCTTCAATATTTACTATGAGGACCTGGTATAACTCCTTGAAGCAGTAAGATTGCACAAATTATTTTGTAATAAACTTACAACAATATGCACCCTGACTCTCCTTTCCCCTCCATGACTAGGTCCTCTTGGAGTTTTTAATTCTCCAATCTGTCCACACTAAGCCTCCCAACAATTTGTGAGTTGGAGTTTAATTTTCTTAGTCCAACACTGGTTCCTATGAAGGTTTGTTTCCTTCTTTTCTGGTTAGTTGTGATTCTTGGCATTCACCTGTATTTTCTATTTTTGAAGCAGCATTTACCCCAGTGATACCACTTTTCCGAGAGCCAACATATTTGTTGTTAATGCCATATTTTCTTTATTCCAAGGTGAAGGAGGCACCTCATGAGACTGAGATGGTGTTCACAGCACGCTGCCCAGAAACTGTGACCGTCCAGGCAAGCACAGACTCCTGGCAGGAACAGAAGGAGAAACGAGCAGCCATGATGGTGGGGATTCTGATTGGAGTGTTTGTGCTATGCTGGATCCCCTTTTTTGTGACTGAGCTTATTAGCCCCCTCTGTGCCTGCAGCCTACCCCCAATCTGGAAAAGCATATTCCTGTGGCTTGGCTACTCCAATTCTTTCTTTAACCCCCTCATTTACACAGCTTTTAACAAGAACTACAATAATGCCTTCAAAAGCCTGTTCACCAGGCAGAGATAAAAGGGGCTAAAGACATATGGGCAGAGTTATGAGAAGGAAATGAAATTGTATCTATCAACTTCAGTGATCTGGGCACCTTCCCTCATAGTTAAGTGCTAATGATGTTTTGAAAGTCATGCTGTTACTCATGGAGTATGGAAGCAACTGTGCCATATACTTGCTGTCTCATGAAGTCTAGCAAAGGTATGGGAAACATTAACTATGCCCTCTTCCCATACATAAACCATGCACTGCCACACATCTTCCCACTAAGAAGAAATTCCACCTTAGAATCTTTTCAGGACAACACTTGAGGTAGATACTGCTAATGGTTAGCATTGATTGACACACAGATCAAAACTGACTTCCTTTCCTTTGTAAAGGTATCTCAGACCACTCAAGACACTCTTCTCTTAGCTACTGTACATTCTCCAAAAGGCAAAAGAATATCTCCATTCACAAATGTTTCTGTTTGCAAACAACTTGGTTCACAAAAGCTTCCAGCAAAAATTTGCTTCCATTGGCAAACTCCACATCAGGTCACAAACATGACCATAACCATATTCCCCATAGTTGTAATACAAACCACAGTACCAAGGTATATCTCAATTTGCAAGAAGATAAGGACCATGTTTTGTTAACAAACCTTATCTCTAGCCTATTGAATTAGACTCTAAAAGTAGTCTGGTGATCTGTGTATTACAGTCTATGAGGATGATTTTTTAACTAGTGAGAGATGCGTAATACTTAGGTTGTTCTTAGAATAGTGTAAGCTAGTATTCCTGGTAGATGACTTGGGTAGCACTTTTAAAAGCTTACCACAATTCCAACGTGTAGCCAGAGTTGAGAAACCCTGCTTAGGTCTTTGCACTGTTTCTTCACCACTTGGGAGAAAAGACATGAGAACTTTTCCCATTACTTCACCATAGTCACTTGTATGTATAATAAAAATACTTTTGAGGCATCCTTGTGAAGGTTCTGAATCATTTTAAAGCACGCACACCCGATTAGGGAAAATGATGCCTGCTGTAGGACTCAAAATCACTACCAATAAAACCTATAGGTCATGTTAATAATCTTGGTTGAAAGACACTAGAAATAATCTTTAGTTCTGTTCTCAATAATTATGCTCAATAAGATCTCAGTGGCATATAGAAACAAGTCTGAATTTCTTGCTGATATGCCTACTGAACTGTCTGAGGTTTCAGTGACCTTAGCTGGAGTGTTTTGGGCTTGGTTTCAAGCTGCAGGTTAGGTCTAAGTCTGCTTCATGTGTCTTGGGACAACAGGGAGCATTTTACTCAAGAGAGAAGGGTGAGCCATACAGATACATTTTCAAAACTCATGTCAAAGCTAGGTATGGTGGAACATGTCTGTAATCCCAGCTACTCTGGAAGCTGAGCAGAAGACTGCAAGTTCAACACTACCCTGAAAACTTAGCAAGGATCCTCTGACCTCCAAAAAGTGTGTGTGGGCAGATCAGTTAACTCATAAACCAAGCAAAAACCCAAAGTGAAGGGATTGGGAAAAAACACTCCACTGCCATAACAGAGGTATTTGGTATGACGAATGACAAACAATAAATCAATTTTCAACATTTTAAAAGAACAGAGAAAACAGTGTACAACAGAAAGGGTAAGTCTTAACATTTTCATCTGGCTTATTACAGTGTTCTTAAATGGGCTCCATATAGTCTACTGTCAACACAGCCTCCAGAGAGAACTCAGTAAAATGAAGTCAAATCACATTGTTTTTCTTTTCAAACCTTTCATTGCCTTCCCACACAGGTCTACTTAATGTTTCCAAAACTGACCTGGGTATAATTCAGGACATTTATACTTGGTATTTCCTCTGCCTGGTATTTACTAGGTCTCTATGGGACTTACTCCCTCAACTAGCCAGGGACTGAGGCCTTCTCTAGCATCTCAATATAAAATTGCAACTACAGTGGCACCTGTTTCCAAACTTAATTCTTTCCACAGTTCTGATCACAAACCAAACTGGATGAGAACTGAATCAAATTCAATGGTCAGGTGCAACTGTTAACTTATAGGGAAATTTGATTTGACTGACAAAGGAGAAACTCAAATACCTCTTGGTTGAATGTGCCCGCTAACAGAATGTTCTCACAGAACAAGAACACAAGGCAAGTGGTCCTCTGGTTGGTTCAGAAGCTCATGATGCCTTCAGAGAAACAGGCTCTTTCCATCTTTTTACTCTTCCACGTTGTCTTGTCAGAATGTTTCTTCTTATTGCCTCAGTATGAAGTTGCTTATACTTTGTCATTTTTTTTCAACAATGTGGACAGGCAGAGAAGCTCTCCTGATGCACAATGTGCTGATCACCAGCAAGAAGACTCTTTCCTGGAAAGGTTAGCAATTTTCCCCCTATGGGTCATAACTGGATTAGATACCCATCTGAAAATCAATTCTTGGCAAGCAGAAATGGGATTCCTAGTATTGTTTTTGAACACAGTTGTTGTGATTATTCTTCTGGGGTTGGATAAAACTGGAGTTCTGCTGGTCAGAAAAGAGGAAAAGAAAGACCACAGTTTTAGTCTGCTCCCAAGGCATAGCCATTTTACAGTCCATTCCTCTGTCTCCATTTCTTTCCCTGCTTCCGAAACACACACAATGGACAGAGCCAGCCACTTAGTATTTCAACTCCTCCAATATGCTCCCCCGGAGAGGACAGTTCCTTCTGTACTGGCCCCCTGCCCCTATGACCAAAGCAAATGAATGTAATTGCCTTAACTAAGGGCTTTATCTTTCTGAGAAAAGCACATTTAAGGAGCCAGAATCATCATCTTTTTTTTTGAAAACTAAATAAAAATTTCTAAACCATTTATTTTTGAATAGATAACATATGTACATGGTACAAAATTCAAAAGGTACAAAAGGTATACAGTGAAGTTATTTCTACTCTTTACAGAGGCAACCAAAGCTACAAGATTGCTGCATAACCTCCCAGAGATATGCAAAGCATATGCAAGCAAACATCTACCTTAAACATGTGTATGCATACGTACATACACATATACACACACGTTTTCCTCCATTCTAAACATTACTTCACAATCATGCATAGTACACACGGATTAGCTCTGTTCTTTTAGTAAACAAAATACTCCCACTAGGGGAACTATCCATTATTTATTTCATTATTGCCCTATGTTAGTGGTAGTTTCCAACCTTTCTGCTATTACAAACAATGTTTTAACAAAAATACTTGCACACAGGAAAAATTCTTAATGTAGCATTGCTGCTTCAAAAGACTGTGTGTGTGCACTTGTGAACTATGTTGTCCAAGAGTCCTGCAAGGAGCTGTATAATCCGTACTTCTGCCAAGGTCGTATTCCAGTGTTGTTCACCACACCCTTGTAGTAGCATTTCACTTCTTGGTTTCATAAGGCTGAGGCATTTTCTACCAGGCAAGTTACCTTTAGATTCAAGAAATATTTGAAACCAAAACATACTCATGATCTTATCTGACATTAGGATGCACCATTCCTCTTTTTCCCTCCTACCTTGGGAGAAAAAAACACCTTCAAAAGGCTTGAAAACTCTGATACTTTTCTTCATCCTAACCTTCAAGGCTAAAGAATAATATACATGCTTTGAGAGAGTTCCTAGTCTGATGAATAGAAATGTCAGCCTGTTTCAAATTAAGCATAAAATTATAGGAAAGGTTAAATCTAAATGTTACTAATAGAGGGATGTAAAGCTGCAATTTATGCAAGCAACATTTCCTAATGTCTCCCTGAATCAGATGTTGGGCAGACCATGGAAAAACAGGCCAAGTCCGTTTTTTTGCTTTTGCCCTTATATTCCAGGAAGAAAACACAAGTAACAGACCTGGCAAAGGACTAACAGATTTATGAAAGTGGTATGTGCTATAAAGACAGAGAGCATGGAGTGGGCAGAGCAAGATCAGGGTGAAAGGCCAACAGTACATTGGTCTGGATGTGTACTAGGCAGCCAGGGAAAGCTGCTGCCCAAGATCTTGGAGGAAAAAGAGTTGTCGGTAGAACTGCAGGCCAACAGCCATGAAGGCTTGAACTTGGTCCCAGTGGGACTGACATAAGGCTGATGTGGGGGAAATCAGAATTTCCCATATTTTCAGATATGCTACAGACTATGAAATTCTTACTAATAATGTTACACAATGTATTTATTATGAGGAACGGGGAGACATTTCTTTTTATGTAGTATTTCAGCCTATTTCCATGTGCGATAAACAAGACCATGCTGAGCAGCAGAAATCCGGGTGGCACAGGTTGTAGGCCACAGCTGACTGTTTCAAGTGCTCTTTCAGGCAGGTTGGTTTTAGTCACTACAGATGTGTTCAGGACCTGCCAATATGACAATACCAAAGTCACTGGAGTGGGAGCTTATAAGACAGTCAAGGGCTGTCTGATGCCTTCCCTATCCTCTACTCAAGTGTTTCAGGAAGTCACAAGGGTTGTGGTGTTACTAGGGACTATTTCTTTAGCCTGGGGAAGGAAAGACTTCCAACCTATACTGGTTTTCCTGCTTCCTAATTCTACTGCCAGGCTCAGTAGACATGGCCACAAGGCCTGGTTAATCTCAAAACATGGGCCATGAACAATAACCCAGTTAAATCCATGAATGTCAGATTCCAACAAAAATTTATGCCTGAAAAACTTGGAATTTATCTTCTGTTATAAGAAAGCATACTCCTGTGTAACTCTGTAGCAGTTTTCTAACACAAGGTACATATACCTCCCTCTAGTGCTGCTTGCTGTCCTGTCATCTATAGAGATGGGACAGAGGCCAATGACAGCTACACCAAACATCCCAGGTACCTCCACAGACATGTTTGCTTTCTGGATTGTATCAGAGAACCCTTGTGTATTCCATGAGATGCATGTGAGGAGGTACCATTAGTGGGCTCAGTGCTCTGACTGAGAATTGTGCTTTCTCCTGAAGCACACATTCATAAACAGTAACTTAAGGATGTTTTCTCTCTTCATACTACTTCTGGAAAAGCCTGTGAGCTCAGCAAATACATGTTATCTCTGGCCTCAGAGAAGGATACAACCCTGGGGGGAACCCTGCCCCTACCATCATGAGTAGCTCCTGAAATGACCATGGACCTTCAGTGCACTGTTTCAGTCTAGAACACCTGACTGTACTGCCTGCCTAATGTCTTAATTACTCACAATAGTCTACACTGCAGGCTATCTGCAGTGACCGTAGAATTCGTGAAAATGGCAAATGTAGTCTAATTCAGAATATGTTCAAGCAATGAAGACTAATTTATCATCTATATTAGGTCTTGTAGACTAAAAAAAGGGCAAAGGCATCTATTAATACTTTACACCAAAATAAACAGTGCAAAAGCAATGTTAGTTGCTTTGGATCAGTCGTGTCATACTTTCCCCCATATAGACAGGTGGACTCCAGTAACTCCAGAATATCACCCAATCCTGCTTTCTTAACACCTGTGGACAAATACTCAAATGATCTCCCAATTGCTCACAAGACTAATTAGCCAGGCATGGTCTGTAAGCTTTTTCACACGTTAAACAGATGTTTCTCTGAAATTGAAGTAATTTTAAACAGTCAAACTGCTGCTGTCTCCTACCTTCAACATGCCACTTTTAAAAAAAATACCTACTTCCCCTTCATTGAGCCTTTCAGAATTTCCACATGACCAGGGCTCAGGAAGCAGTCGGGCTGGATATGAAAAGGCTAGGAATGCTATAGCACAGGGAGGTGCCATCTCAATGCTGTTGCTCTTGTCGCATTTGGCTGGCCTTGGCACACAAAACAGTGGTGTTAATGCAGAGTGGGATGTTCTTCAGTCCGTACTCTCAGCCCTTCTTAATCACATACATTAGGGAACTAAAATTGAACAGTGTTGCTTTGACTGTGCAGAATGTCCCACTTGCCTAAGGTGTTCCAGCTTCTGTGTTGCAGTCCAAACCTGACTGCAGAGAGTATGTGTGCTATATTTACGTAAAATGCAGTAAAACCTCACAGTGGGGTACACGGACCAAGAGTGAATTGCTGGATTCCCAAGAGCCAGGGCAGGAGCTCTGTGTTTTCTTTGGACTGCTCACTGGTAAGGACACACTCATCAGCTATGCTTTAGGTCTTCCCAGTTCATCTCTAAAGCCTCCAACAGGTTCCAGATCATTCCCTATTCTCCCAATATGAATGTTGTGTACTCTCCTACACCTCGAGTTTCAATCACTGTATCTTTCTCAAAAACTGTTTGCAATCTATGCAGAACATCCTATTCCCTCTTCAGATCTAACCCAAATATCAGCAGCCCTTCCATGAAAACTTCTGCACTTCTACACCATCCAGCACTTCTTCCTCTGCCCCTGGTACCTGTCTGTCTTTCAATCTGTCCATCTCAGCAGCAGTCAGCATGGTGCACATCTCTCTTCTTGATTAGAACATGAGCTTCTCTGCAGTGTAGTAACATGAAATGTGCCTTCCAATAAAGGGATCAGAAAGCCCATCCACAAACTGCCTGTGACTCAAATGACAAGTAGGACACTGGTATAATCTTTCTGAAACATCCTCAGTATCAGGTCTATTTTCAAAATTTTTGGTGAAATGAACCTAAGGAGTATATAAGGAGTAAACCAATGAAACTGAGCTTGGACTTGAGTTACTATGTATGTCATCTAGGACTTCTGGCTGGTACCTTGAGAAGCCAGGAACAAAAGGCACCAGGGGAGGTGAAGGGCCCACATGACTGTCACTCTCATGGGTATATCATTCACTCATTAGCCTTCTGTTTACTGAAACAAAACAAGGCAAACCTCAGATGGCCAAGCTCTGGTGTCCAGTGGGCTACATCTGCTCCCTGCACCATTTGCTAAGTGAGTGGAGAGTGTGATTTGCATTTTGATGAATCCCCCTCTCGTGTTTATTTCTTAGTGGTTGCTCAATTAGTATTTGCTCAAATTAAAGAATTTTTTATTCAGAGTCTATACAAATACAAGTACCTTAAAAAGTGCAATGTTACTGGAGGGGTAGAAGTTGAGAGGACATACAGAGTAAGTACTCCTCACATTTCCTCACAGGACAACAGGGTGTTATCCAAGCCAGTGTTTACATTTTCTGATTCCATCAACAGCTAGTAGAGATGAAATGGTAGCAGAGAGAGAAAACATTCAGGAAGTTGAAATTAATACACCTGCACCTCTCTTCTGTTGCCTTCAGAACCATTTCATGTCTTTTAGTTGATACCTAGCAATTAAAGAAATTCAGTGACATACGAAAATGGCCAGGAGTGATCAGGAAGCCTTTGCTTTCACCTTGGACAGCAGAACCTCATTCTTGCGACCCTCCTAGAGGAGAAAAAGAGAGGGTATTAGAGAGGTGGTAATGACATTAGCACACCCATCAGGGCCAGATGGTCTAGTTTTTGCCCAAGTCCCATAGGAGACACCTTCTGACCAACTAAATCATACTCTAAGTATGGTAAAACCAACTGAACCAAATACCAGCATGGTGCAACTTTCTAATAACCTGTTGATCTACATACAAAACCAAAACAGGTATAATGACGCTCAATTTCTAGGTTGCTAGACTGAAGACAAGATGAGAAGATTAGGTACTGTTATGCCAAAGGGCTTTGAAGTTTTCCAAAATAGTCAATGTGTCAGAAGCACAAAAACAGACTCCTATCCACCAGTTTTGGTGAGAAATCAGAAGGGGCCTCGGAGACATGACCCTAAGGGAGTAAGATAGGTAGCCTCAGTGTATAGGAACAAACAAACAAACAAAACTCCATACACACATACTCTAGCAGTGAAAGGTAGGACTATACTCAACTTTAAGAAAGAATTTTACAGGAAACAGGTTGAGAGATAATCATTAGGGACACCCTATACCCTATGAGCTGTAGAAATCTGTGACTGCACATGCTGAGAGATATCTAAAGGAAAACACTGGCTCCATCACTTCCTGTGACATCCAGGATCCTGTGGAGCAAGTCACCTGTCTTACTTTTCTCATTTATGAGACAAAATACTTGACACTCAAAGGTAAGGGAGAAAAGGTTTATTTTGGCTCATGGTTTATTTTGGCTCACAGTTTGTAGAAGTTTCAGTACGTAGTTGGCTGACTCCATGACAGGACAGCCAGGCAGAAATGTATTGCAGAGGAGAAAAGGTTCTTGGTGGGCAGAAGGTAGCAAAGTCACAAAGTAGTGAAGAAGCGAGTCCAAGAGACCTTAGGTTCTCCCTTCCCATTGTATACTCTATCTAAGCTACTGGGTTTAGACTGGATGCCAAACCAAGAAGTGGATTCTTTTACTAATCACACACCCTAAATTTCAGCACCACACACTCTAGATCCAGCCATCACTGGAAAAGTTCCACCTATGACTGCATGAGGCTTTGTGGGGACATCTTAACACAAGCCATATCACCTTTGTGTTGTTTGGTCTTTCCTTCTTTGAAAATCTCACCATGCACTTTCTAACCCCTTGTTTCCACTGCCCTTTTAGCTTAATACTTCCATTTTCTAGGAAGCCTCCAACTCCCAACCCGATCCCCAGGATCCAAGTGTGGCAGTGATCAAGCCTCTGGAGGCCACACTTTCCTGCCCACACTTACTACAGGAGAAGTTTCCTTTCACCCTCAAACCTTCTGCATTGAAAACACCATAGTCAAGTTTCTGTCTCCCTGGGTTAAGCTCCCAGGTCTCCAGAGGCTCTTTACTCTTTAACCTACTTTGAAGCATCACTGCTGCATCAAGCCTGGACCCTGGCTTCCTTAAGACAGTGCTGGTTCACCCTAGAATTTAGATTCTCTTCTACTTGGAAAGGTGGGAAAAGCTGGGCTCCCAGGCTGAGCAGGTGTGGATTCCTATGTCAGACTGTTAGAACCAATGTGCTCTGATATCTTTCAAGCACTTTTTTAAAGAGGGAGAGGTGGTTAATGTTTTGGGGGGTTGAGAAAAGAAATAAGGTGATATTGGGGTCCATCTGTTATATTACAAAAGTAAAAAAGAAAGTTTTAAGGTGAATTTTTGAGATTTTCTTTGGGGGCACTCAGTTTAAAAAAACAATGAGTGAAATGAAGTAGATGTGGAATAAAAACAAGTAGTTATACCACTGTATTGTTGTAAGTTTCTACTTTTGTGTATGTTTGGAGATTTTTCATAATAAAAATATAGAACACTAAGTAAGTTTCAACTGCATTCTACCTCATATTTTAAATGAGGTAAAAACAACTCAGCAGCATTAAAATACTTCTACCATAAAAGTCCCCCACCATGGGTAATTTGTATCAAACTACACTGAGATTGTGTGTTTGCATTTTTTTCAGTAAAAATGGCCTAGGCTGTCACCTGCCATGTGTGAGCACTGATTAAATTTCATGAAATCTCCCTGAAACTTTTTTGCAGACTATAGAATGATATTGTCTATTTTCTTCAAAGTAAATACAAAAAGGGCCCCTGAGGTTATTTCTTTCTAGAAGAGGAAAAATGTCTCATCACCTCTCTTTCCTGCTGAGATCACCATGCCCATGCTCTTTCCTGTCCTTTCCTGCTGAGATCACCAGCCCATCAGGTACCGCCAGATACAGTACTTAGCAGTGAGCACAGCTCACTCAACATTATGTCTCCAAAGGCAGCACCGTAAAAACAGAGTTTACACTCGCCAGTCCCATTCAAGAACTTAAATCTTAGTTTTATGACCTTTTGGGAAGCTGGTTTAGTAACACAATCAGTACAGTATAGTAATTCAGGTGATTTTAGAACACAATGTGTATTGTTTCCCAGCAGATTTGTAATGAATAAACTGTCCTAGAATGAGCAAGTTAATGTCATTTTTAGAGAAAATCCAAAGCTTCTAATCAAAAAGGTGTTAACATCAGAGGAGGCTAGGAGTCAGGATGAGGGCATGACATGGTATCTAAACAGTTTTCATGAGGCATCAGTGGTGCTCAATTAATGTTGATTAAAACAAACCCAGTAAACCCAACTGTGGAAGTGGAAAAAGGTCATGATCTAGATGCCAATATTGTGCTTCCCATGAAGAATTATTGTCCATTACAAGTGCTAAAGGGCCAGGATGAGAATTCAGAACACAGAAGGAGAAAGCCAACCAAGCAAGGGAGAGGCAGGTAAAGAGTAAAGAGCAGAGGATTCTGAGAGAAGATACCACCTGGGATGACAGTCTGACTTTTTAACTCTTTCTACCACAAAGGAGATCTTAATCTGGAATTCAGTCTATGAAACAGAGTAATAGCAGAATGGCTCTGACTGAAAGTATGGTGGAAATTGGGAATAGCCAGAAAGCCCCACAGTCAATGCCTCCTCATCACTTAGAGTGGCTCCAAATTATCTCAGTGGAGCTAGTAGGAAAAAATTTAAGATTTTGGAATGCTGAGAAGTGTTTACCAATTTAAAACTTTTGCCAAGCAAAATGCTAAAAACAAACAAACAAACAAACAAACAAAGACTACGAACACTTATTTTTTAAGAGAAAGACGAGTTTTAAAACACACACACACACAACCAAGAGAACAAGTTATCCACTTAAAAGTAAAACATATTTAAATAAAATGTATATAAACATGACATAGAATGATATAGAAGCTTTGGACTGAAAAGCACTTAGGCATGCGCAAGCATCTGTTTTGAGGACTTGGTCTCAGAGGTGATAAATAGCTGGGCCTTGTAGGGAATCACAGGGAATCTTGAAGCTCAATGACTTGGAAGGAACACTTTCCTTCAGGGTCACCCTAAGCCTTCGGCCCAGAGAGCCTGCAGTGCGAGCAAGAGTTTTTCCATTTTGTTCTTGTTTGCTCTGACTCTGAGAGCTTGTACTTACCCTCTACTGCTTGCCTTCTGTTTCCACACTGTCAAAAGAGCAGTGTTGCTGGCATGTCTAAGTAACACCTGAAATGTAATGCTTCTCTCTCAGCCTTTTCTTCTGAGTTATTTGGGTTACAGGGAAGAACACTACAGAGGAGAGTAGCAAGTCCTATTTGTGCCCTGCCAGCTTCTTCACTGGCTCTAGAGACTTCAGCTCAAACCTCTCTGCCAGCCACTCCTCCGCCGGGAATGCCCTGTGCTGCCTCACAGCTAACCTCCTACTCTCCCACCTCCCTGCTTTTCTACACCTGACCTCTGTTCAGTCTACAGAGTCCTTCCCTGATCATGCTGTCTCAATTGGTTCCCTCACATGGCAATCTGAGAAGTTATTTGGTACGTCTTTTCTACTAGAGTTTCTGTTTGTTTTTATTCTTTGGTTTCTTATCTTTCTCTCCCACTGCAATGTGAGCTCCTCGTGGAGACAGCAACTCGGTCTGTTTTACAACTTGGGTTATTCCCAGGAGCACAGTAGGAGCTATGAGAATATTTAAAAGGATGTATGATTTTTGAAATGCCGGGGATTGTGATTTACAAAAGTTAAAAATCACACACAAGAAACAGACAGGGCAAGTAGAAAAGGGAAGGATTGGGAGGGAAGGAAGACAGAAAGTCTTAAAAAATGAACAGGAACAAAACTACTGTCAGAGAAGATTATATTTCTTATTCCTTAGATCAAGCACCTGGACAAAACTTATCTCTAACTCCCCTGTATTTTCAGCAGCCTCTGACCTCACCAAAGCCTGATAGATTTAGTTCAGGAGGGTGTAAGGAATTCCTGGAAACAAAGCTACTGAGACTCTGGCCTGTGACAAAATGTAGTCTGCCTATCTTTCTTTCTTTTTGTGGAAAATCTAATAAAAGGCTACCACATTTCTTTCTGGAACAATGAAGACATTCCATATCCAAATGAAGGTAGGAAAAAAAATGGACAAATGAAATTCAGTTGGATGCTGGCTGTTAGCAGTGCCAGACACAGTGCTGGATGTGTTTTCTCTCTCCCATCAGACCCACAGAACCACCAGGGAGGCATTGGGCTTGCAAGGACTGACCACTGCCGAAAGGCATGGCTGCACAGTGGAAACAGTAGGGATCATTCCCAACCCTGCCACATTTCACAATTCTTTCTCTTCCTACTTGGATTCTCCAGGTCCATTCCTATTCTGAGACTGGCAGGAGATGAGACTCACTCTCTATGTAAACCCACAGGAAACACACTCCAAGTGGACCCTGATGATAATGAAGGCATTGTACTTGAGAGTTAACAGGCTTTCTAAATTTAGGAGAAGAAAATAAGTATGTGAGCTATCTCACAATATATGGCAGTAGTGGCACCTCGGTTAATGAACATAATCTGTTTTACTATTTTGAGGAAGATGGCCATGGTTTTGTTCATCACTCAATGTGGAGTTTGTGAATAAAAGCAAGACTCTGCCTAATGCTTTTATCTGCAAAATGAACTGTCTGCAAACAGAAGTGTTCATGAACTGAAGTATTACTGTTGATCCTAAATATGGGTCAGAGAACAATGCAATCATCAATGTCTAGGTGCTACACTGTCCTGGAAGATCATACCACCAACTTGTTATTCTCACCACAGACAAGAAAACAACAGTGAGACCAAAATAAAAATAAAAAACAAAAAATTCCTGCTGTAGCTCTGAAAGGCTCATGTTGAGGTGAACATAAATCTCATTTTCACCTTAATGTGCCCTGGCAAACCTTACACTTACCTCTTTGAACTCTTTCACAGTCTTAAAGTATAGTCTCTGCTTTTCTAACAGTTCCAAGTACTGGTCATTCAACTGGTCTCTTCTCATTTTATTCTCCTGCTTCTTCTTCTCCATCTGTTCAAAACATTTTAGGAAACGGTGGGTGATACAAAACCATTCTGACAAAGGTGCTGGCAGCACACAAATGGCAACCATCAACTTTCATGGATTCCCTTCCAGTACTTTGCTTCTGCAAATGTTTGAGGTTAGCTGAATTATTTGTATATGACACAGAGATTCTATAATTCATTCAGAAAAACTCCTTTATTAACTGAAAGTTAACCCATGACAATTGTTTTTTGTCACTATAAGTAGCTTTACAATGAACAGAAATTGAAATGTGATTCTTAACTGGGTTTTTTTTTTTTTTTTGCCCTGAGAGGGCATTTGGCAATGTCTAGAAGAAGTTTTGATTATCCTAACTGTGAGAAGGTGCTTCTGGTATCACTGGGTGGAGCAAAGATGCTGCAAAACGTCCTACAATGCAGAGAATCACACCACCACAAAGGATTCTCTGGCCCAGAATATGATTTGTGTTGAGGTTGAAAAATTGTAATTTATATAGCTGTACATTATAGAATAAAACTGCATCATCTTTTCACTTATTGTGACTAGTCTCATGTTGCAAACTTTTTATAGTTTTTAAAACTATACAATGTTCCTGATCATTGCTTATTTATCTTTCTATTGATAGGAAATAAAGGTTTTTCCAGGTTCTGATCTCATAGACAGAATCTAAACTTTCATTTAAAGAGGCTCTTCTAAGGTACCCAAAAGCTTATTTACTCAATAAATACTGAGTGAATACCTACGGAATACCTAAAGGTAGCAGGGAACAAGGCAAAGTCCTGCCCTTACGGTGTACATTTAGAGACTGACATTAAAACAGCACCTAACAGACACAGATTAAAATTCTCAGGCACTATCAGTTCTCTGAAGAAAACTGAACAAGTATGGGGTGGGCACACAGCTTCTTCAGACTGCAGGGCTGGGAAGATTCTCTAAGGAGCGGCATTGCAGCAGTGCTGGCAGAGGTTACATGCTATATTTTCTGAAGACAGACTCAGATATCAGCCAGTCAAAAAGAGAGCACAGGAAAAGTTATGCTGCAGACCTGCTGCTTGCTGAATGAATCGTGAGTGAGTCCCCTGGCTTCACTCATGTCTGACGTTGATTTTGAAAGGGAATTTATAGTTAGTAAGCACAGATTACAGGTTAGCTGGCTACACCTTAGTAGTTATCTTCACTACTTGTACCCAGGGCCTCTGTTGACCTCAAAGATAAACTGTACCCTGGCATCCTTAGACCTAACCCAACCCTATTCATGGGGTCCAGACACATACGGTCCAATCCAGACAGTGAATCAGCTCCTGAGTCAGGATCTGTGCTCTCCTCTTTCCACAGGTCTGAACATGGACACCAAACAGCAGAAGGACCCTGCTGCACCCTCTGCTAGGATTCTAGTGTGGTAACCTACCTTTGCTCAGGTCTCCTCAAAGTAGCCAGTTCCCTCTGGGTATGCCAATGGTGTGCTCCCGAACTCAGGGCCAGATGCTGTCCCTGCATCACTCTTGCCAGCCAGTCACAACTCCCCCTGCTGTTCTTCCCTGGACCCTAGTTGCTCCGGTCACCAGAGATTTCCCTGAGGTCGGGTCTCACAGCCAGGTCCCTCCCTCTTACTAAACACAACAGGCGGCTCTAGCCCAGGCCTCTCCTTTCTTCTCAGGGCTTTAGCAAAATTCTGTCCCATGATCAACTATGTTCTAGTGATGTAAAAAATGCACTTGAATTATGAATCTATCCAGGCTCACTATGGGATAGTGCAGCAATGTAGTAGGCTATGAAGGTAAGGCCAGAAGCTAGGGTTCAAATTATAGCTGTTTTTTCTGTAGATCTTGGATAGACTATTTCAGTTTCTTAGTGAAACTGAAACAGTCCTCTTTAACTGTAAAATCAGCATTTTATCATCTAAATCAATAGGCTCTGCTATGAGGAGTATGCTAAGTGGATGGTATGTAATTTGGTTCTTAGCTGCTACTCAACCAAGGCAACTTTTCTTAACATTTAATGACTAAACAGCATAAGAGTCTCCCTTTTTCAGATCAGGAGCTTTCTCTCATTCTGCATTTCTGAATATTTTCATATTCACCTTATTTAATTCTCCTTGACCTTCTAAACCATTCCTACTCCTCAGTCATCACCTCTTCTCACTCAGCTCAGGAACTCCAGGGCTCTTTTGTACAATCCAGAGATTGTACTTCCTCTGGGTAAGGGCCAAAGGCCTACTAATATGATTCCCTCCTTGCTCAAAAGTCCACAGAGAGAATACATACACCTATTCTATCATCTGTACCCAATGGTGGGCTATCATCCCGTGCCAGCCTGACCCACCTATTTTGGGGAATCTGTCTTTGGGGAGGATATACTCACCTGTCACATCCAGGAGAACAAAACCCATCACAGCACCATTATAAGAAAGGTTATGTTTTTCTTCCTTCTTTCTTTTAAACAAACATGACATCTATTCAAATGAGTGCTATTGCTCAAAGGAGACCAGCTGATTCTACCGCAAGTGCCAATCAGTATTTAAACCTTCTATGGAACTTTATTTTAGTACTGCTTTTAAAGTTCCTGCTGTTCTTCCACAGGATCAAGGGCAGGTCCCTGAGAAGCAGTAGCAGGGTAGAGGTAGAAACTGTCCACCACAGAGATTTGGTCTGTCACTGGTTTTGGGCAGTCAGGTTCCACCTATCTCATACCCAAGAACATCAAGTAAGGACTCCATTTACTCTGTCCTGCCTAACGTGTTACTGGCATGTGTTGACTCAAGTTTCCTGCCATTTTTTTGTGGCTGAATAGTGGCAGCAATCATTCTTCTCACCAGTGATATTATTTTCTCTTCTGACATTATTTCATTGAGGTGATTAATGGAAACACTAATGAAACTTTTCTACAAAGAAAGGAATGTGGAGCACTTTTTACCCTTAACTCATCTTCATGAGATGAGGTTACAGACAGCCTGTATTCAAAACAATTTTTTTAGGATAACAGGACCTAGAGGCAATTCTTTCTTTCAAGTATTTGCAAACTGAACTCACTGAAGCACTGTGCCTGAAGACCATGAGAGGAAACATTTTAAGTCCCCATAGGATTTTACTGTTGAGTCTGAAGACCATTACAGTCTGTTACCTTTTTTACAGAGTACCAAAAGCAAGAGATATTTGGAAGTACTCATTAGGATTTATCTGGAAATATGGTAGGAAACTACAGCTGTGTGTATGTTGTCAGTTTAAGCTGTCTGCAAGTCCACATTCCTATTGATAAAGTGGGCCCATATTAGGTTCCACAAAGGCAGGGACAATCTGTGCTGCCCCCAGACTGTGGCTCTCTGCAAAGCTCTGTTGGCTCCTATACCCTTTGAAGACTTCTCTCCATTCTCTTCTGACTTGCGAAGTTCATTTCTTCTCACTCTAGCAGAAATCAGTTCAGTGATTATTTGCCCTTTTTATATGAAGGATCCTGAAGACCAAAATGCTCTGGATCCCAAGACTACTAAGAAATGAAGTGCTAGTGACAGAATGACATGATGCAGAGATCCAGTGAAGTGACTGGCCAAAAGAAGAAGCCTACTAGGGAAAGATGGTCTCTGCATCTGTAATACAGGGTAGCTATATTCACTGAAGGGGCTCAGAAGGATCAATGGGTATTCAATATGAGGAACCTACTAACAAAAGCCCCCTTTGAACTTCGAAATGCAGGAAGCCTTAGTTCTTACCCCTGCAAAATCAGCTGCCCAGTTCAACAAAGGAGTGTCACAGGACAGAGTACATACTCCGTGCCACCTACTGACCCCCAGAGAACTGCTGTAATACAGAAAACAAACTGACCTTCATCCTACTTTGCTTAATTCCTTCTACAATCTGTTCCATCTGACGTAAAAACTGGTCCCGGGCAGCAGAAGAGGCCATGGCTCTGAAAGAACAGTAGGGGTATAGTCAGCACACAGAAGTGGGGGAGACACGAAGGAAGCAGTTCCATACCCAGATGTGGCCTAAGAGTAGGTGCGTTGGCAAAGAGCAATGGACACACAGGAGACCCTCAAGCCTAGGGAATTTAGGATTCTAAATCTCTGGGGAGGCATGAGAATCAGCCTGGTCTACTAATCTTTTATTTCCTACTCTTTTTTACAACTTTCTTTACCAATATGTATTTTCTTTAAAGTAAAATTAGAGTACGAATAACATCTATTATTTACCTTAAGTTGTGTCACATACTGCTTAAAACTTGAAATTATTTAGTTTTTAAAAATCTGAGAACTGGAAGATACTGTTCAGGATTTATAAAAATGTTCTTAGTGTTCCTAAAACCAGGGCTTGAGCACCTGAGTCCTACTGCTAGAAGCAGCAGCTAAGAGTAGATTACCTGATGTGCCAGCATATTTCTTCCTCCTCTCCAGCTCTACAGAGAGAGGACAAAGCACACATAGGAACTGAGAATTCTTGCAAAAGGTTGGTGGACAGAACAGAACTCTTGACAAAGACCCTCAAATTGCTGGTTCTCTCAATTGTCAGAAAAAGGAAAAATAAAGCACCAGATTTAGAAATGTCACAAGACTGGAAAGTGCTAACAGAATCCAAATCTTATCAGGGACATATGGTGGTTAGAATTTTGTTTTTAACTAGAAAAGATGTTTAAAATCCAGAGCTTATAATTTATACAGTTCTCCGTCTTCATGTGTCCCTGTTCACCTGCCAAGGGCCAGAAAAGGTTTGCACTAGAAAGAAAACCTGGTATCCAGGCAGCCAACCCTGGGCTGCTGGGATGGTGGCTGGGATGGTCCATCAGGGATATGCTTAAAGACTCATGTGATCTGGGAACAGACGGGCCTTCCATCCAATTTTGAAGGAAAATAATTCATATCTGAACAAAGTACTATAGAAGATGTACATTAACTTAAAAGTGAAATCTACTCCAAGGTTTAAGACTTTTAAAAATTATACAGGTTTTATTATCTAAATTTTGAAGCTCAAGAACAAAGGGTATTAATCAGAACTTAGATAAAATGGACATATAGAGAAATTAGACAGACAAAGTCAGATTATTTGAAAGTTCACCTTTGCAACTGAGTTCTTTGTTAGTGTTTTTAAAATTTACTATCATTATATTTTTGCAGGAACTGAAGGAAAGTAAGTCAAGATAAATCTGCCCTCAGCAAAAAGGGAGAAAGTGTCTAAATTACATGCCTGGCATTACACCTCGGGTCTACCTTTCTTTGTCAACACTATGGTAATGCGAGGTAGGTGAATGCAAAGGGCAGGCTGACTAGAGTGTGTACAAAAGGATGGGCAGTACTTACTGTGAGAAGTTCTCATGAATTGAATTGAGTAAACTAATCTGGGGAAATAAAAAACAAAACCGAAACTCTAAGTAATAGGCTAAAAGATCCTCATGCTACCTCAGCCACAGAAAGCCTGGCTCCTCTCCAGATACTGTTTTCAAAAGGAGCATATATTTTATTTATGCAGGTTAAAATAACATGAAAGAAAGAACAGAGGAACATGTTCTCATTCCCATAATTTTTCTCAGGGAATCTACGTCTACTCACGGGAGACTTCTTTTCCTGTTATGCATTACTACAGGATATAGGAGGGCCAGCTGAACAGATGCTAAGTTAATACCAGGACTCTTTAGAAAGTCCTTACAATAGCCACTTTCTATACTGTCAAACACCACACTTTGTTTTCAGGGCCACTGGCACAGGAGGAGTTAGTTGCCATAGAGACTAAAAACACAGTACCTATCCTATTCCTCTCCTCAGAATTCCCCAATGTGCCCAGCTGCAAGTTACTTCTGAGAGCCTCTGAATGAATCCATCTTTCACGGCCCCATTTTTATGCCCTCCTCAGCCTCCACGGCAGAAGCCTCAGTGATACACCCCAGTGATAAATCCAGGAAGGGCTCTGAGTCTAGACTCCAGAAACCTGAGTCGTCTTCTGGCAGTGTATCTATTCAACAGCTCCATATATAAATTTCAGGTTCATAGTCTACAATGTGGAAATAATATTCTCGTGTTTAATACTCCAAAGAGAAGTTTTAAAGCTAAACTATCCATAAATGCAATGAGAATAAAATACACATCTCAAATGCCAAGTTCTAACTGTGTAAATACAGCTTGCAATTTAAAATTCAGTTCTGGTTCCCCATCCCAGGCCAATACTATAATTGTTAAAGGATATAACAACTGTAATCACTGCTGGTAAATGAAGGGCAATGGGCTCAAGGCTTCTGAGAAGGAGCTGGCCCACCCCTCAGTTAGGGCTGGCCAGCCTTTGCCTCCTGTGTAGGAAGTCCAGGGTGTGGGGCAGAGCTGTCCCCCAGGTCTGACAGAAATTTCATCACATGTACTTACTGATTCAAACATTTATCAAATGCCTGTTAAAATAAATTTAACCCCTCTTCAAGGAATGAGTTTGATTTGATTTTAAAAAGGCAATACGGGTGACAAAAATCACAGATGCTTTGAGTTCAGGTAGCAGATACATCTGTAATACTGTTCTTACATATTAAAGTACTTACAAAAGTGTCTTTATTATTGGAGGCAGAGGTCTGTCAGTCTCAAGGCGTGAGGTGGGGAGGAGGAAATGAGGAAAATGAGGCCAAACAGAAGCTAAAATACAGCCCCAAAGGCTGTGCTCTCTTCACTACAAAGTGTAGCTGTAAATATCGCCCAGACGGCTCTTTTGCATTAAACACAGCTGCCTAGCTGGCCCAGACCATATGTGTCTGGTGCCGGGGAGCCCTGAATCATGAGCGGATTTAAACTGAGTGGGAGGGTCAGAGTAAGATGGAGGAGGTACCAGTGCCCATGTCAACTCTTTGCCTCTGCTCTGAATTTCATTCCTTTTCTTTCATGTCTTTGCCTGCCACCGATGATTAAACAACCATGTTTCCTCCACCTATGCTATAAAAGACCAATCACCTATGCCCATTTCATTCAGCAGGTCCCACCTTTCTTTTAAAAAGTCTATTTTCCCCAGCCCCAGAGCCCACAGTGTACTTCTTTTCATGCTGGCATTTCTCACAGGCACTACAAAACAGCCATCCACCAGCCTAACTTCACCTCAGACAATGGTCTCCCAGAGTCTGAACTTTTAGGTGATGACTCCTTGGCATACAAAAGGCACTCTTTATTTACTTATACTGAATGTATCCATCCAGACATAAGACCATTTGAAGTTTCTAGAGTCAACTGCTCCTCTCATTATTTCCTTTTCATAAAGGTTCTTACCTCTTTTTCCAAATAAATCTTTTTGTCATCCAGGGTATTATATAAAGTGAAGAACTGCTTGGTTTCTTTGTGTACTGCTGAAACTATAAATGGAAAGAAATCAGCACATGAGTACTAACAGTTGACAAACTGACCTCGACACTCTTTCACCAACGAGGCACAATGCCAGACTCAGGTCTATTTGGGCTGGGAAACCTCACAGTATACAAACACAATCACCCTGTAAACTTTCAAAGGCTCAGGACCAATTAAAAGGGAATGCATGCAGGTGATGACACTGCATCGCCAAAGTCTTAAACCACTGCCATAAATGAATCAGTCACCATTCCCCCATGTGGCTCAAGAACTGGGTTGCATCTGAGGATATTTCATAATAGTAATAAAAATTGATATGATATTTGCTTGAAAATGGCTTTGGTGTAAACATGTCTTTAACAAATGACTTTAATGTGTGGAATTCACTCTGAAATATATGGATGCAAGGTATTGCCACTGCTAACAGGTTTCAAGCAGGAAAAGAAAAGTTAATGGGCAAGATTTTGGTTAAGGCAAAATTTTCTGGTCAACATTGATACCCTATTTCTACCCATCATAATCATGTCTGAAGCCTGGCTGAAAGTTCAGACTGCTCACTGCAGCGAGACATGAGGAAGCAGCAGAACCTGAACTTAAGGAAGGCAAGTGCTCAAGTCTGAACTGGGAAGGGTGCCTGAGAAGCCAAGACCAGCAACTCTGAGGGCCATTGTGAGCCTGATGAGATGTGGTCACTGATCCAGGATGAGGGGAGACTGGTCCTGGATTACTGGGTGAATATGATGCTTTAAAGGTAAAGATCACAGTAGCAACAATATCTGTAAGCAAGGAGCTGTCAGTGAGAACCCACGCTCCATGTGAAGTGGGAACATGGAGTGGGAGCTCATGGGAAGGCCACGTGGCTGACTGGAATGAGGACTAGCTCAGCGTGTGACTCAGAACTCCACCAGCAGTGACAGCACCACAGTGCTGTTCCTGGCATTCCAATGTGGCCTGACGATGAAACAAACCCTTTCCCGGGGTGGCATTTGTGGTCTGTACTCTGGTCCATCCTCCACACCATGCTAAAGTGAGCCACAGCTCCAGGCTTCCTGTCTCTCCCCAACCTTGAGAGTTTGTGTGGTCAATGCACCTACTCTGGCGGTAGAGTTCAATGAATCTCTTCTGATACTGTATTAACTCCGCTCGGCTGGGCACTTCATCAATCTTGCGGTGCAAAATCGCTATTTCTCGATTTCTTCGAGCCTAAAGGCAAAAGGGAGAGGGAAACAACCTACTTGGTAAAAGGCCTTAAATCCTCTGGGGAACTAAAATAGTGCCTAACCCCAGCTGAGCTCAATCACATGCCTTAGAATGAAGAAAGAAAATTGTGTCTTTGGTTCGAGTGCCCCACCTGAAATTTTGATGGACTTTCTATTTTTCTACCTTATGAGATGAGGAGTGCTATGCTATAAGCTGAACCAAAGAAAGTGTCAGGGTAACAGACTAGAAAGGAAAGATTCTGAATGCAATAGACTTCCCACTCAGAGAGGCCACCAGGCCCCAGAAGGTTCCTCTAATGCCTGGTGGGGGCTGGCAATAAAAGACATGCTATATACACCTATTCACTTTTTGTACTGTAGTTACAGTCCTTGTTTCCCTACCTACCTATCTAACCTAATCTTACCGTCTCTACTGGCTCCTTACCAACATTTAAATATGTTCAAGTCCTTCACTCTTAAAAAAACATTCTTCCTTAAATATTACCTTTGGTCTCCAGTGTTTGCTCTTTTTTTTTTTTTTTAATTTAAAGAAAAGAAAAACAGAAAGAGTAGAAATAATACATAATTTCAAAAAACAGTAAGAAATCACTAGTTGATAATTACATATTTTTCTCTTAGAAATAGTTGTTCAATTTACAAAAGGAAAGCCTACAAAGTGGACATTTAAACAGTGAGGCTGCAAACAGTTCTGTTCACCTATCCAACAAAAACTTAGTAACATGGTTATCAATCTTACACACTTAAACATAAATGTAGTTATATCCTTTAGAATACTTTCTCTTCCTCTCTTTTTTTGCAATAACTATAATCAATTTTCATAAACTGTTTAGAAGTTCTACACACGCACGAGTCTCTACATGTATACCTATCCTTTCTGTATTAGAGGGAAAAACACATCAAAGCAAGACAACAAAACAAATTCCTAGAAAAACACGAAATGAAAAAGACATATAAATCCACAATACTAGGTGATCTACAGTAGTTACTATGATGTCTCTTGTTAGTCTCAATAGAATTATCTATATCATTAGGCATAGTATAATTGAACATAGCAGTACATAGCAATATTAATAAAAACAAAACATTGGAGACATTATAGGGCTTCAAAAGCAGTTAATAATCAAACCAAAATGGGTATCCTATTGAATCTTGTCATCATCAGAGTAGCTGCCTCTACTCTCAGACTTGATACTATCAAGCATACCAGATTCAAATAAAATCAGTCAAGACAAAACAGTGATCTAACAAACCAGATTCAAATAAGATCAGTCATAGTAAGACAGTGTAAGTAATACAGGGCTTCAGTTTAAGTTAATAGGAAATTAAGGATAGTTACTGTAGCATATCCTGCTATTTTGTAGCTGTCTGTGCTTTCAAATCTAGTATGAGTAGACAGACTGGAACTGAGTAAAATCAAACTAAACAGAGTGATAAGAATAATGTGGCTTTAAAATATTGATACACCATCGATAATGTCCTCTGCCTTCCTTTTTTAAACAATTGCTCCCCTTTCACTTTCTCAGGGTGCTTTGTACATTTTGGGTTCCACTAACTCCTTTAGTTTTTAGATTAGGGGGGCAACCCACTAACTAAGTGGTTCTGAACCATGTTACCCCTGAGCTTGATCATGAGCTGTATTCCTTTACTTACTAAAGCCTCAAGGTTTTCCTTCCATATAGCTGAGTAGTTCTCCACTGTACAAAAGTGTCATGGGTTTCCAACCTATGCGCAGCTGCCGGATGAGCTGTTCCTACTTCTCTCTGGTTCCATGTCACATAGAGCATTGTTTTCTCACCTTTGACTTTTGATTAACTCTCTTTCAGGTTGATTGTATTTCCTATTCAGGGCATCTCGATGGATCCTATCTCCTGATCTACTCTGCCTGTGTTTCTTTTTGTTAGTGTATCCAGGCCATCTGTGTCAGATTATAGCCAATCTTCTCTGCTTCATCTCTGCTATGCTATTTTTCTGTCACTGCTGTTTACTTTTCTTCTTCATCCCACTGTCTGC
The DNA here is from genome assembly GCA_004027455.1 of Hydrochoerus hydrochaeris. Classification (NCBI taxonomy): domain Eukaryota; kingdom Metazoa; phylum Chordata; class Mammalia; order Rodentia; family Hydrochaeridae; genus Hydrochoerus; species Hydrochoerus hydrochaeris. The sequence goes on from PVLA01003307.1 coordinate 142,691, forward strand.
CCCATTCACTGAAGCCTTTCTGCCATTGTTCCTGGAATCCTGGTGATTTTCTTCTCTCTCTCTAGAATGTCCTTCAGTATTTTCTGTAGAGTTGGATCGGCGGTCACGAACTCCCCCAGTTCCTCTTTGTCATGGAAACATCTTGTTCTCCATTAATTTTGAATGATAGTTTTTCAGGGTACATCAATCTGGGTTGGAGGTTATTTTCTTTCAGGGCTTGGAATACTTCACTCCAAGCTCTTCTTGATTTGATAGTTTGTGTTGAGAAGTCTGTTGTGATTTTGATGGGTTTTCTTTTATAGATGATCTGTTTCTTTTCTCTGACAGCTTTTAATATTCTGTTCTTGTGATGAATTTCTGGTATCTTGATTATTATATGTCTGGGTATAGATCTGTTTTGGTTGTAGTTGGCTGGAGTTCTGTATGCCTCATATATCTGAGTATCATTTCCTTTTCCTATGCTTGAGAAGTTTTCCTTAATTGTTTCTGTGACTAGCCTTTTTATTTGTATTTTCCCCTGCTTCTAAGCTCACATTTTTTATTCTTAAGTTATAGATCCTCTTGTTGTCTTCTAGCCTTTGTATTGTTATTTCCTTGTTATTTTTAAGAGATCTTTTCTTTTGTGATCATACATTGCAAATCTATCTTCAAGTTTTGAAAGTCTGTCTTTAGTTTCTGTCAAGAAATTTTGCCAGCATTCAATGGAGTTTTTAATTTCCTGGTATTCTCTTTGGATCTGTTTCATGTATTCTAGATTTTGTTTATATTCTTCATCAAGTTTCTCTTCTTTTTTCTGAGTTCCTCCATTCTTCCATCTGTGTCTTCTTGAGAGGTGCTTAGCATTTCTTTTATTAATCATCTTATATCTTGCTTCACTTGAGTTAGAATTTCAGATTTCAGTTTATCGATGAGATCATGGAAGTATTTCTTTATGTCTGCTCAGGCTGTGTCCAATATTGCATATTTGCTGCTCTTGATCTCTTCTGTATTTACCTCTCCTGAACTGATTTTCCCTGGGTCAGCAGCTGGAGGCTTTTTCTTGTTTCTTTCTCTTTTCATGTTTCTGGTTTCTTTCAGACAGGTGTATGATAGAGGTCTCCGGTCCTTTCCATATTGCTTACAGTTTTTCTGAAGTGTACTGGCTAGGGTATTGCTGCCCTCTCCAGTTTGCTGTTGATTTGTGAGGTGCATGCAGGGACGAAGTGAGCTGACCCCGTCCTCTGAGCCAGTTAACCAGTGAGTGTCTTCAGCACGTCAGTCTGTGCCTTACTGATGTCATGGTTCAGGACAGTTTTGTCCCTGGCTATTGGGTCCTGACCAGGGGTGTGGCCTAGCCTAAGCAGATCCCAGCAGTCTGCTTTGGGCCAGGAGCAGCTGACTGACACCACTGTGATTGCCAGTTCAAGCCTGTTCTGCCCAACTCCAATGTGTTGTCTAGCCCATCACCTCCTCTGCGGGGGCCCAGTTCTAGCACTCACCAAGGTCAGTGCAGCTTGCCTCACCAGTTCCGCTCCCTGTTGCGGTGCCTCCTCCTGCCAAGGGTCTCGGGCTCACCAAGCCCCGATCTCAGCAGGACTGCAACCCCAGCTCCATCGTGAGTTGCCTGACTCTAAGACATGCCCAGAACAGTGTGGGACCGGGTCCGATGGGAGTGCGTCCAGCTCCAGCCCTCTGTCCACACTTGTTTTTCCCCTTTTTCTTTTTTTTTTTTTCTTTTTCTTTTTCCTCAGTTTCTTCCTGGGTCATGAGAATCCCTCTCCTTTTGTCTGGTCTTCTCCATGGTGTTAAATTCTAGCATCTGAGTAGTTTTTCTCAGAGAGCCTCTCTATTGTGCTACCTATCAATCCGCCATCTTTTTCACTGTTTTCTCTATCTTTTCATAGCAACCTAACTGACAGCCACACATGCACAGAGCTTCTTCCACCCCCTCCAGGAACCCTTCAACCCACTGCAGCTGGGCTTTTCCCCAGTGGCCAATGAACTACTCCCAAAAGTCAGTGTAGACCTTCTCAGCCACACACCCAAGGATGATTCTTACTTCTAGCTCTCCCAACTCCCAGCAACACTTCCCATCCTTTCCACTGAGCCCTGCTCAGCTCTGGGAGCTTCTCTCATTTTCTACCTGTCACAGCTTGGGCTCATCCACATTTAGCAAACGCCTCTTTTTTCTCAGGTTGTCCTCATGTCTGCTTCTCCAGGTTTGGGGCCCCATCTACATTTTCACAAGCTTCAGCTATTATCTACACATTGTGGACACTCAAATCTCCAGCCTAAACAATGCTGTAAGCTGGACCCAACAACCAGTCACTTCTTGGGTATTTCTACCTGGCTGGCTTCCCTAGATACATCTCATTAACATTCCTATTCATACTTCCATTCCGGTTTCTCTTAGCCTTTTTCTCAGTGAGTAGCACAAGTTATCTACCATTGTGTCAGAACCTGCCACATCATCCATGACTCCTCTTTTTCTCATCCAGCTGGTAAGTCCCATCACACGTAGCTCCTCACTCTCCCTGACAATGTATTTCATGCATCCCTTGCCACTGCCTGACTTGGACCCTCAACAAGCTACTGATTTTATTGCAGCTTCCCTCTAGTTGGATAGAAGCTGCATTTACTGATTTGGGGCAAGTACTTACCCTATTTGAGTCAACTTTTTCATACAAAAAACAAATCTAAAATTTACTTTCCACCAGAGTAAAGTTCAATTCAAAGTAACATAGCAATGTGAGAAATGCTTTTAATGATATCTTAAATCATAGTGATGCTCCAGATAGGAGACTAGTAAACAGCAATCTTGTTGCCTGTTCTCGCTTGTTCTTATACACTAAGACTTCTTACTTGTGTACCAGGACATTCACGCCTAGTTAAGATGTATTTGTATATTGTTTGTTCTTGCTTTTACTCACCTGTAGTAAACGGATCTTGTAAAGTTTCTCTTTCTCCATATTATATCGCCTATCTAGGTCTTCCTAAAAGTTGAAAAAAAGCCATGAGTATCTGGGAATGGAAAACTTTATTTATTCATGGAATCTCTGAAAGATGACTATTAACATAATCTTCCCCATCTTGAGACCCCAAATTTCTTTTGTCAAATTACCAAGATCAAGGTTTATTTTCATGTAAAATCCCATATACCTCTTTTACAGCATGTTGTAACAATTCTTCCTTGGCCAGTAATCTTGGCTGAATTTAATGTTAAGTGAAATAACTTCCATATCTATATACCCTTCCCTCATACAAAAAAAAAAGAAACAAAAAACAAAAAAACAAAACAGACTGTGATGATGATGTGGCAGTTAGAATTTGTTGTTCTATGTCTCTGAAGATGATGTTGGATTTCTGTTTTTCTCCAGTATAATAGCTACTAGCCACGCATGGCTATTTATATTTACATGAATTAAAATTTTTTCAGACTTCAGTTTTTCAGTTGTAACAGACACATTTCAAGTGATTGATAGCTACATATAGTTGGTGATTACTATATTAGTGCAGACACAGAACGTTTCCATTGCTATACAAAGTTCTACTGGAAAGTGCTTATATGGAGATGAGACATTATCCCTGCAATGAACTGATATAGTCATGGCTGGAAGCACTGCTGCTTCAGAGAAAGTTATAGAAGGGGTCAGAGATGCCCTTGTCCCCAGCACGTGTGCATCTACACACATGTGCAGGAACACACACACACACACACACACACACACACACACACACACACACACAGAGTCTTTCACAGGGCTCAGTTGTAGGCAACCTCCAAGAGATTTCACAGTTAGGAGTCCAGAGCCTATTCTCCCAGCAGGTTATGAAGAGGCACCATGAATATGACAATGCTTTTGAGCTTTCCTGCCTTTCCTTTCCTCATCCTCTTCCTTTCCTTTTACTCCTGGAGGTTTACTACAGACAGACCAGCACAGGCCTCTCCTTCTCAGCTATGAAGACAAAATGCTCACGCTCTGGATTAGAAGAAAATTCACTAGAATGGTGAGCATTAGGGCCATTCTTGGTGAGGCCCTATCTCCATTTGAGGAACCAGGTCTGCAAACAGGTATAGTGCCCCTAAAAGCCCAGCAGATAAGAATGCCTGAGGAGACTACTAAAGCAGTCATGAGAAACTGTTGAGAGAATGGGAACCTGGCTGCCACGAGCTCTGGAGTAAAACATTGAGAATTAGCAGGTACTTACATTGTGAGTCATCACAGAGGTCAGCACACCATCTGGCTGTCCTTCATTGGAGAGAGTCTAAAAGGATGAAAGCATAATAAATACTTTTCCTGATAAAAGCAAGTAGGATGGAAGCTATTGTAGGAAGGCTGTGGGAGGTGGGGAAAAGAGTGGTGCTAACTCAGTAGGTCAAGAGAGAACAGAAATCAAAAAGCCCATATATTGACCTCTAGGTTTTAAATTGTTCTTCAGTGTCTATCAGTTAAACCCTAACAAGCTAACTGTAGCTCTTTCTGAATGTAAGAACCTTTGTACTAAGATAAGGTAATCCTGAAAGTCTGGTATCTGCGTAAACTTAGAGGCTGGCTGAACTTATGATTCATGCCTCAAAAGTTCGAAGTTTGAGAAGCAACTGTAAAGACAGACTGTGTGGTGATGGTGCAGGATACCACTGAGATACTGGCTGTGCTGCTCACCAGGCCACAGGAGTGTGAAGTTACATGGCCAGGCAGAAATGAGTGAAGGAGTGCCCCGAGGCCTGGGTCTCTCCAGTGGATGCGGCAGTGTCCTGCACAGCTCAGAGTAGTCAGTGGAGTGCCAAGCCCAACATGGGACTTCCAAGCTGCTGGAGAAGTCTCTTCTTCCCTTTAGAGCTTCAAGGTCCCCTTTAATTCTCACATCTTACTAAGCACAGGGACTCCCAGTTATAAGCTATGAATAAAGTGTGAGAACTACAACCAAAGGGATCCATAACATCTTCTTTAGCAAGAGAAACTGCATTTTCCCATCTCTATTTTTTTGTGAGTGGGGCACATCTCCACGCAGCCATGGGTTAAATGAGCAAACTGAAAGAAAATTTAACAAACAAGTGGAATGGGAACAACTCAGACAGACACCTCCTGACAGAGGAAGAGGTCAGAGTTGTATGATTCGGTATCTGGTGCCTGTGCTTGCTCCTTCTACATCTTCCTCTGCTTTTTACCTCTAAAGGAAAGAAGGGAGACAGACACAAGTCTAGGAAATTCGTGGGATAAAAGCAGTTGAGAAATAGGTTTACAAGCTCAGGTTAAGTGAAAGGGAAGCCCTTTTTGACATTAGAATGGCTAGACCCAAATTAGCCCTAATAGTAGCTGCTGGTCCTAAAAGACTAATTCAGGCCTTTACCTTCTCATCTGGTGCTCTCTCAGCTTTCAGGTTTTCAATTTCCTGCTGCAGCCGTGTCATCTCCTCCTTGAGAAGCAATATGAACTTTTACAAAAACCAGGCAAAGTAGTAACTGGATGAAATTATCTAACTATTGATCCAGAAGTCTTATTTTCACTTCAAGAAGGAGTTTATGTTACAAGTAACAAACCAATTAGGAACAAGCTTCTTTGATCCCAATTTTCAGTCTGAGACAGTTCTTTTCAGGAGGAAAAGCCAGCTGTCTCTCACTTGAAAAGTGCCTTTCTTTCTAAAACGCTGCTGACTTGTGCAGTAATCACTTGGACATGAAATGAGTGAGAAGCCTAGAGCCTAGTTTCAGTTAGGCTCATCCGCTGCCTTTCCCCATCTCTGTCTCACCCAACTGTCTACCCTGCCCTCTCCCTTGCCCTAAGATACAGCTTCCAGATGGCTCCTGCAGGACTGGCCTATTCTCCCTTGAGGGCACTCAACCTGCTGAGCCTTATTTACTGCCTCCTGTAGAATCACGTGTCACAGGTCACCCACACCACTAAAATGCAAGCTCGCACATGGCAGCAGCGTCAGGCACATGAGGCATCCAGGTCCTAGGTTTCTAGTATAACCCTGGCTTTGTACGATAGTATTATCTTCACAAAAGCCATCATGTCAACAAAGTATGATGTATTTTTTAAAATTTTTAAAGATTTTCTTTATAAGGCATTTGTAAAGCTAGTTACAATCCTCTTCATTTTGTGGCCTGACACAAAGGTACTATCTCACTTACATAATAGTGTAACAGGTCTGCTTTTTATAATGTATTAGACAGGATGTCCCAACAGCTCACAGAAGGTAACCCAACAGCTTTTCCAAAAGTCCTGGTTTGTCTGCCAACACCATACCACACTTACTCGGCAATGTGCTTTAAATTCCTGTTCCTGACTTTTCAGATTTTCATTCATGGCTACAAGCGCTCTCAAATTCTGCAGAATACTAAAGAAAAAAAAAAATAGATGGTAGGTCATTATTTTATGAATCACAGCTAAAACCAGAGCTCCCCCCACGAATGTCTAAATAATGGGTTTTCCACAAATGGTAATGACTGCTATTTAAGTTACATACCCAAGATCATTAGGCAGATCCAAACAAACACTACACATTCCAGAGTTAAAATGTTAATTGTAAAAATATCAATGAGTTTCAATAGTACTGGCTATATTTAATGATCCTGATTAATCTACTATATGCAGAACATAGATAATATCGAAAACCATTTTTGTTTTTGGTACCAGGAATTGGACTCACGACTGTGCGCTTGCAAGGCAGCTGTTTATGCCACTGAGCTAAATCCCCAGCCCTCAAAATCCATTTTTAATATCTATTCTGAAAGGGAAACAAGTTGCTTAAGGTTATAAAAAAGTACTAATTCAAAAATAAAAATGTCAAGTATCTGACAGCACTTTGCTCCAAATCATGAAAGGTTTCCAGTTAAAAAAGTCAAGTGATCTGTGGATATTTTTTGGTAGTGTCATCTATCAAGCCAGAACTGTTCATTCTGTGCTTGAAACCTTTTATGATCTCACTCAAATGAGTGACACAAGATTTTACCAACCAAACCATCTGAAGATTCGGGAAAAAAAAAAAAAGTTAAATGTTAAGTACATCTTCTTTTCTACTTTAATTAATCTTACTTCAGGAGTGATGGAGCAAACTGAACAAAAACAACAGAATTATAGCAGCTTACTCTTGGCAAAAAGGACTGCATCTTTTCTGCCAAGGAGACATGGCTAAAATGTGTGCTATTAAAAATCTGGCAAAGGATGACTGCAGACAGAACTGGGCTGGAGACACAACTTTTTGTATCATAAAAATATTACTGTTTTTAAAAACAACACCACCAACAACAGAGAAACAGGCTGTTTCTGTTAAAAGGGAAATTGGGCCCCGGGGTTTAGCTTAGTTGGCTAAGGTCCCACTCTATAAACGTGAGGTTGTGGTTCCATCCCTGATGCAGAAAAGAAAAAAAAAAAAAAAAAAAAAATGGAAACTGGGAGAAAAGTGGTTAACTTAGTGCAGTTCAAAGACAGTTCAGCAAGCACATGAGTACAGTCACCCCTCTCTGGCTACATGCAATTACCTGACCTACATAGACCAGAAACCATGATTCCTGGCTACTCTGTATCACACACAAATTAAGTCCTCAAATACTGGCAGAGTTACTTTCTTCAAAGGGAAAACAAACGCATAGTAGAATCTCTTACCTTGGATCTGCTTTGGATTCTATCTTCTCAAGGGCCGCTTGCTCTTTGTCCAGTTTCTCACTATGACTCTTCAACTGCAATAAAGAATGGAGGAGGTTCAGCAATAGACAGGAAGGTGCATTTGCTTGTCTTCCGCCCAACTCATACCCAAAGTCATCTTTCAATAGCTGGTCAAGCCCAGTGGATTTGGCTGCACACTAAGAAAACTGATGAACCAGAGAAATGCAATAGGGGTGGAAAGGCAGAGTTAAGAGGGTCAAAATCACACTCTTCTAGTCACAATCTGTCTTCGTGATGGCTTCAAATCACAGCAGCAAACGTATGGAAAGCCAAATGGAATGGGGGAGAGCAGGCACCTTTGGTAGTAAGGAGGTAAGAAAAAGAGTTGCTGTTAGAGACCTGGGTTTCAATCTCCAAGTATTACTATATGGCAGGCAGAGCTAAAACCTCCTAGCCTCTTGAATAATTTCACCTTCTTCATCTGAGGCAGATAAAGCAGAAAACCTTAAAGAAACTCAGATTTTAATGCATAAAATGTGCAGTAACAGTATACAACAGAATATGATACTATAATTTTTAAAAAAGTAAAGTAGCTCTTTTAAAGTGATCTGTAATATCTACTGTTTGGTGAAGAAAATAAGGTATAAAGCCATATGCATGGCAAGGAATGCAAACAACAAACTTAATTTGTTGTACAATTTTAAAAAGATGACATTTGTGTTTGAGAAAGATGGTCACAGCTGTGTTTGTCACTCGATGCAGAACTGGCAAACAAAAACAAAATTTTACCAAATGCTTCTGTTTAGAACCAAACTGTATGCAAACAAAAAGGTTCTTGAGTCAAGGTACTGCTATATACATAATTGCTTGAGTGGTCATAGTCCTAAAAAGATTCAACAGCAACTGGTTCTACAGATTACATTTGCAGAGGATAAACGGATGGTGGGTTAAGAGTACACCCACTGTACTTTTGAATTTTAAATTGTGTGAATGTGCATTTTTAAAAAAAAATTAGAAAAAAGAATTTTAACTGAACATGGCAGACCAAGAACAAGTTGCAGCAACTCCTTCTTGCTTCAAGTGCTCAAACAATGCACTCATTCTGTTTTGCAGGATCACAGAAATTAATCTCATGGGACAAGAACAGAGGGCTTGTGGATAGAAAGAGACTGAGAAGGATGGCTGTGTAGATTAGTAAACAGTGGAAGGACTGGCTTTCAGAGTTGGAGATCTGTGTTAGCAACAGCCATGTGGGAGAAAGCCATGAAGCCTGATTCCCTTTAACACAAGGACAGGTGCCCGAGTCTCAGAGGCAGGGCAGAGCCCCAGATGGTTAAGCAAAATTAGGAGAAATGGCCTGACCCTGAATATTGCTGACCCAACCCAATAGAAGCTACCATATGGGGTATCATATTACTGGATTCAGCATAATTGTTGGTAAACACTACGATGTCAGTATGAACTTATTAAAGAATGTCAACCCTACACAAAGTAGGTTGGGTTGAATGGATGCATACAGGATCCAGAGTGATGGCAGCAAGAAATTTGAACACTAACAATGAGCTCATGATCAAGAATCCTGAACACGTGAAGAAAGAAAATCATTAAAAAGGTATATCAGTTCAACAAATGAATTTTGACCTGAAGAAACAGGTAGTAAGAAAACCATTAGATACAGTAAGTGCCTCAAGAGACATAAGAGAATACCAAGCACACTACAAAGAATCAGTTTTACACAAAGGAAACTGAAGTACTAGTGAGGTCAGCAAGTGGACAAGCTAGACACTGACAGCCCTACTGCCAACATGGGCCAGCACGGAAGGCAGCCACACAGCCTCCCACATGGGTCACATACTGCTGGCACCCACCTACTACTGACTTCCATGCCTTGCTGTTACTTTTCATAAGTTTACTAAAAATATAACTCTTTTCTGTTCTCAGAACTATTCGGTTATCCTGGAAAGGGAGTTTTTGCTGAAGAAGTAAAATCTGAGAGTCCTGGCATTAAAGAGCTCATCTGCCCAACTTCTGACTTGAACAGATAAGGGAGACTCGCATCCAAAGGGAAGGGTCCTATTTATTCACTGGCTGATCAAACTTATTCCTAAACTGTTCAGCACTAGGTTCTGCATAGCTTTGCATTTTTGCACAGGGGAATTAGTTCATCCTACCAGATTATAACCCCACTGGCAGGGTGTTGATTCCAGATAACCTGCACTGAAATCCTGCCAACCTGTGGCAAGGGAGTTAGCCTTAGACTCCCTATTGCTAGAAGAGTGATGAGAGCTGCATATTGCGAGGGCTGTTATAAAGGCTTAATAAATGAATATAAGCACTGGGTCAGAGCACGCCCAGCACACAGTAATGCTGCTGTTATTATCTGACGACAGGGAGACTTCCCTTTATTAGTCATTTAAATCACTTCCTCCATAGTTCTAGGACATGTAAAAAAACCTCAAGAAATCCTTGATTTAGTATTTAGTACAAAAGGCACGCTGCAACTACTTAGGATTTCTATCCTAAGGCACAGAAAATGTCCTAAAAATTGATATCAAGATATTTTGCCTTTAATCTCTTCCAGATTATTACCCAAAGATTGATCCAGGACTTGGAAACTCCCATGCCAGGGACTCTACCATTAAAAGTAAAAAAGCAGTAAGGATTCTACCCCCAAAAAACTTGGTGTCTAATTCATAAGGAATGCAATCATAGAGAAATGTAAAGAAAACCAATCCATCTAAATGCAACACAAACTTTTTGGGAGAAAATGAAAAATCCTTATTTTAACAGCCATTGTTAAGGCCAGTCTTTTTCTCTGTGAGACAAGACCTGTTACGTAGTTAAGGCTAGACTTGACCTCACTGTGTAGCCCAGTTGGCCTCAAACTTGTGGAGTTCCTCTGCGTAAGGCTTTCTGAGTTCCGGGATTACAGGTGTGCACTACTCAGCTGAGTCCTATCCTTTTTAAATTTTAGGACAATTATTGAAAATGCCAGTGCTGGTCAGAACTGAAAAGCTCTATTAGGTTTACAGTAAGGCCATAAATAGTTACTATATATTGCCACAGAAGTAAGAATTGAAATAGGCAAATTTCATGTGAAACTTTATAAAAGCAGAGAGTGGGTTGATTTTAGAAATGTCTTTCAAGATCCCAGCTTCCAAATCATCCAACAGTACAAGTTAGAGATCTTCCAGGAAGGCCCTTCCAGGATAGAGCCATAGCTCCAGCACCAAAACCACCACAACTCTTCAAATCCAGAGGACAATTTTCTGTGGAAATTCAAGGGACAGGAATATTTAAATATTCCTCCCAACAGAGATGGCTTCAGAGCCATCTGTTCCTTGTCTGGTTTCCTAGGCAATCAGAAGTGAGAGGAGGGCCATGCTGTAGTGAGCTAGCACATTTGTAATCTGAATGGTAAACTGAACTGCATGGTTCAAAGGTACCCACCAGTCCTCTTCTCCCTCCTGTGATCACCTCTCCCATTCCACCTAGGAGATAGCTGGTAATCCTGAAAAGAAATTCTATCATCTGAGATTTTTTCATCTGTGACAAGAAACCCTCCTGGCTCAAGAGATTCAGTATGGGGAAGTGTTAAATGACAAGCTGCTTAAAAAGCAGGGGCCAAGCATTGTGTGAGACCCTGAAGAGTCTTCTCTTTGCTCCCTGTCTATTGGGCTGGTCTTCCCCAGAGAGCCTTTCCGGACCTTATAAACCCACAGTGACCTCTCTTACCAAGACCACTGAAGATTTAGAACATGGCAGCAAGGATAAACTAATGGCAGGAGTCACACATCAGAATGTAACTGTTCTATGTCCTGAGACAGACCAGGACTCTGAAGACAGAGCTGGGTCTCCTCCACAAAGGATGACAAAATTCAGCATTCCATTAGCAATGCTGGTTAGAAATAATTCTTACCAGAGGCCATAGAAGAGGGAGGATCTGCTCACCTCTGTTAGTGTTTTCTTTGTTTCATTATATCTGGCTTGGAGGCTGGTATGATTTGCTTGCAACTGTAAACAAAAGATAAAGACATTAGCTCTTATTTAATCCTTAGAACAATTCAAGCATAGACAGTATTCCCATTTCACAAATGAGAAAATGGAAGCTCAAAAAGATTTAAATCAAGCCAATATTGTAATTTTAGAAGGGTTATCAATGACACAGTAAAACATAATCCACATCTTATTTAAGCAGCACCAACTACATGTCAGGCTATTTATAAGGATTCTATACAAATTCTATCACTGAATCTTTACATTCAATAAGAAAAGACATTCTTATTTTAGGGCAAATAAAGACAAAGGTGTTAAGTTACTGGACTACAGTCTCACAGCTGACAACTGATAAAGGTGGCATTTGAATTCAGATCTATCTGACTTTTCTGTGGCTGTAATCAATTCCATTAACTTGCCTGTTCACATATTACAAACTGCATTCCAACATTTGAAATTCTAGTATAGAGTATGACTTGCTGGCAAACAATGCCCAAATGTGAGGAAGGTTTTGGAACTTCAACACTCAGAAATGAAATGAATTTCCTTTACTGTTCCAAGTATACAACTGTAAACCTGTATCTCTAAAATGTCAACCTTTTCTGTTTCCTCATCCAATTTGTCATGCTAACATAGCTGGGGACTGATTATATGTTGGTCTTGTCTTGTCTTTTCTTGCCCTTTTCCTTTCCTCTCCTCACTTCTTTCTCTCTCGCCTCTCCTCTCCTTTTCTCTCTATTTCTGTCTCTCTCTCTGGTTCTAAGGAATAAACCTGAGGCCTTCACCCTGAGGGATATCCCCAGCCCGTTTTTTCACGCTGAGACAGGGTCTTACTGCTTGCTCATCTTTAATATAAATGCTAACCACAGGAAGAGTAATCATTGTCCTTTACTGAGAAACTATTTGAAAAGTAGTATGCCTAAAACATATTACGTTCTTAGTAAACAAAGTTATAAACCAACTGCAAAACCGACCCAAAAGTCAGGGAGGATGGCCCTCCCAGATGGACTGAATCTGTGCCAGAACCGCCATTTAGAATGAAGCTCAGCAATGCTTCTCAAATGCAGACGGGGCAGAAGTAAACACCCACTTGTGCTGAGATGCTCTGGTCCTTGGCATCTGCACACTTGGAACTACTATCCTCCCCTAGGGGATAAAGACACTGTGACAAAGCCTCACTCTTCTCTCCTTGTTCATTTTGATTCTGTGATGAGTTCCTTCTGAACCAACCATTCCCATGTTCTTATTATCACTGGCTACGATCAGAAGGAGGATGATATCCCTGAGCTAAGAACTCATTATGATGATTAAATAAACTATTGAACAAAAACCAAATCATAGTCAATCTATGTATCTATCTCTGCTTATGATGCAGAGCCTTTGGATAAAATGAACCTATTGTTTATTTAGCTGTGGTGGAACAAATTTTAACAGAACAAATTCAAACAAAGAAAGGATTGGGCAAAATCTCTTAATATGTTAATATCTTTTGAATATGTGAGAATTCCAAGAATGAAAAATTCACAAGCCCAAAATGCCAACTGGTATTCATTTCTGAAAAATCAATTGTTGAAGAACTTCCTATGAACTATTCTACAGAAAATCATATTAATTCCTATAATCTTCTGCTACATGTAATTGTTTAATTAAATATTATTGCCCACACAACTGAAGCATATAATGATTTTTTAATCATGCAATGACTGGTCCTGAATCAAACTCTCCAGTTTTCTCTACTTTCCAGGGAAAACCTAAGAAGATCTTTCAGGAACAATCTCATCTATTACCTAGTATTACAGAATGCCATCTCTAGTAGCTCTCTTAAAAACAATCATTTCTTCCACTTCTCCTGTCATCAACTGCTCACGTGGACTGCTGCATTAATCTGCTTACAGTTGGTGCTCTCTAAAACCCTTCTTTCTCACCCAATCCAATTAATTCATGTTCACATAGCAACCAGAATGGTCTTTGCAACATGCAAATTGGATTATGTCACTCACCTACTTCAACACTCAAGTGTTTATCCTTAATCAGATTCTACTGATCAATTGCTTACTTCTGTGACCTCCGACCATAGAACAGAAACTGGTCAAGACTTTTCCTCTCCATGTTACCTCCACACTTCCTATGCAGACTTCCTGCGCAGTCAGCATCTACTCACCTTTCTAGACTTTGTCCTCTGTGACATGAAGCTGGGTTAGGTCCTCATATCAGTCACTCTCAGGGCCCTAGACTTCTCCTTCAAGTACTCATTACAGCTATAAATAAATGTGATGGGCACAATGTGTATTTTGTTAAGTGTATGTCTTCTGATAAGAATTTAAGATATTCAGGAGAAGGTACCATAATGTGTTCTTCACTCATTCCCATGGCTTAGTTCAGTCCATAGCATAAAATAGCACACAATATGTATTTGTGACTAAACGTTATGCTTCCCATGACAAACTTTTCTTATACATGGCCAGAACGTACTTATTTTAGGCTTTGCAGGTCACTTAGTCTCTACTGTAACTACTCAACTCTGCCACTGTAGCCTGAAAGCAGCCACAGAAAATATGTAAGGAACTGGTGTTCATATGTTCTAATAAACTTTATTTGAAAAACCAGGCTTAGCTGGGTTGGGCTAAGGTCTACATATGCCAACTCCTATTCAGAAATCTCCTCTGATCAATCTATCAGGAAGATCTTCATGTTTTTCCTCAATTTCTCCCCTTCATAAAGAATGAGTTCACTGACATGACTGAAATTACATAAAGAAAACAATAACCTCTTCCAGATGTTTGGTCTTCTGCAGAATCTGCTTGTTCAAGGAAATAATTTTCCGACGATGTAGCTGGGAGGTTCCTAATTTTTCTGGACTTTCTTCAGCTGACAGCTCAGACTGCTGTGGGAAATGGGTGGAGGAAAACCAAAGCATTTAATTAGTTCATGTCAGTTCAGATGACCCATTCCTGCTCAGTCTGGGCAAAGCATGCCCAGGCCACCAAGCCAGGCAACTACATTATCCTTTACAACTCCATTCCAGGAATATTCTGACATGACGACCAAAAGCTCTATCAAAAGAATTTGCATTCCTGGCCGAGAGAAAAGCATGGCCAAAAGCCAAGGGCCACATAACTGTGGTTATGCTGATGATATATAAACAAAAGGACACTCCAAGGATATTCAGCAAGGGAATAACATAGTTATTGTAACATTTTCATAGGACCATTCTGCAGTCATCAAGAATGACGACTTTGGTCAAAGTATTACAAACATATGGGCAAAAAGTCTAACCATTTTGAAGCACTTATAATGAAAAGTAGGTCTTCCAAGTCATTTCTTTCCATCCATAGGCTCACTCTAAGTTTTTATTTGTGGTCTTCTAGTGAAAACAGGGGGTAGATTTGAAAAGGATAAAAGTTCCTGAAAGGCCAAGGAGGACACTTCTCAAAATATGTAAGTGAGGAGGGGACACAGAAGGACTGAACAAGACCTAGAGATTTTCAGGACTGGAAATGTGTAAAGGAGATCTCTGGATTGGTCATGAGGCAAATGTGGCAACGTTTATAGGACAGGGAATGTTCATTATTGAGAAACCTCCCAAAGGAGGAAGCAGCTTGGTGTAGCTATAAAACGGAAAAACTTAACCTTAAAGCCCTTGTGACAAACCCCAGGAAAAGGAAACAAAAAAGTCTATTCTGTTGCTACAGCTTTTCCTAAAATACTTTTTGGATGACTAAAGACAGCTTGAGAAGTCAAATATTTCATATGGTCATGTTTCCCCTTTTTACTCAAAGCACCCGATTCAAAGCTAACTCCTGATTTTAAGCCCAAGGGCAGCAAACTATTCAGATACTTCACTTTCCTTGTGTATTTTAACAGTAATGATAGGATTTAAAGTCTGAAATTGTACCCCTTGGGAAAAGATGGGAAGTTAGAAAAAACAGAAACTGTATGCTCATAACTACCACTTATTGTGAGTATGGATTTTTCTGAACATAATTTTCTACCTTGTATGCAAACAGTCCATGGGAAAAACAGACAACCTAAAAACTTGGTAACAATATTTCTAGCCTTGAAACCTCAGACTTTAGAAAATGTCAACTAACATTTTAACTTTCAAATTAATTTTGGACACACTGAGATATTCATACCTGTCATCTGGAGAAGAAGAAATTTTCTGAAATTTATTTGAGAACATCAGAAAATGGAGAGGCAGAAAGACCATCTTCTCCTTATTTCCAAATTACTTGCCAGAAACAGAACTATAATTAACTGTTTCTTCTCCATTTGACTAAACTGCTGTCTTGCATGGCATGCATTTAACAGCTTTTATCTTAGAATTAACTGCAGTGCTGGGTTTTAGCACCCAACTCAGATTCCTTGACACTGACTTCCAAAGTGTCAGTGGTGTATCCCAAGGGCATTTTACTTTATAAGCAGAGTTGAAGAAGTGTTATATTTTGTTTGAAATAACCCAACTGGAACTACCCCACCTGGCATGTCTCTGTATGTGACTTACTCTTACAACATGTCCTGACCTCTTCCAGCTGTGCACATGGCTTCCAGACTGAGCTGACCAAAGGCAGACTGAGATGACAGAAGGCAGATGCCAGGTTTCAAGGTGTCACTCACTTTCAGATAGCAGAGGCTGATAATCTACCACTTGACTCTATTCTGTGGCTTTGGTGGGGGCTGGACAATGTCTCTAATTATTAGTTGGATTTCCTGCTGATCAACTGCTTTTATGGTCAAAGTACCAAGAGAATAAAATCTTTATTTTCCACTTAGCTTCTGTTCCCTCTTTTTAGTAAATGTGGCATGCACATAGCTTTAAAAATGTTTTAAATTGTGATATTCAAACTTCAATTATAAAAACTCTTCCTGCAGGAAAACCAGTAGCTTTCTTAATATCTGGAAAAAAAGATTTCCAGGGTCTCTGTAAGATCAAAGTTCTTTCCATAATAATACTAAGATTTTGTTTTCATTCTAATTTTTTCATGATGGTACAGTGAAATTTTCTAGATATTACATGGTATGTGTCATCATTGTTTTGATGTTAGAATATAACAAATTTATTATTATTTGTAAACCAATTAATACATAAGCTATTGGGTTTGGTAATTTTTAGGAGTCCTTAAAAGGTCCTGAAACTAAAAATGTTGGGAACCACTACTTTGATCCAAGAAGGCTGGTTCACTCAGGAGTCTTTCCACTGGCTGAAATTCATAAATGCACCCACTGACTGGGACAGTCAATAGAGTGGACTAAGAGGTGAGTGGGTATTTCATAACATTAAAAGAGGAAAAGTCAAAACATCATGAGCAAAGGCCAGCAAAGACAGACAAAGGGTAAGATCTGAAAAGACATTTAAGTGTGTATTTAAACACACACCGCCCCACTTTTTTCTGAAGCAACAGAAATGAAATGCAGTCACCCTTTCATGTAACAATCCAATCTATCTAGAGTGTCCACAGTTTTTCCACCCAACCTTTCTATAACAAAATGCAGGTAGCTTTCACCAATTTGGCTGCTGTCCTCCAGATGTACTTTAAAACGACTTTTTTTTTTTGTACCAGGGATTGAACTCACAGCCTTGTGCTTGTCAAGCAGGGGTTTTGGCCACTGAGCTAAATCCCTGGCCCTGAAACCACTTTTAAGGTACTCCTGATGGAGTCTGACCACTTCAGACAGGATGTGACCATGCAATTCTCTGATCTATACTGATCCTACTAATGAAACTGAAAACACAAATGTTATTTACAATAGTCTTGACTCCTATTAGTGAAATTCTGTGAATTTCAAAGCCTCATGTTTATAAAACCTTGGTGAGTCTGAGGCTTTGCTCAGGGTCCCGTGGCTAGCAATACAGAAGTGCTCAGAATACACTTAACATTTAGGAAACATGAACAAAATCTGACACCTCCCACTTCAGTCCCCATCAACTACTGTATGCTCAGGGCATGCTGAGCAAGTCACAGATCGGTACAAATTTATTTTCTGAAATTAAAGCTTACAATTATTTTCCCAACTAATGCACTGAGACTCAATTTTGACAAGGCCAGTGCCTATGTGAACTGACAAAGACCCTAAAATATATAAGCTGTGCTGCATGGCTTGAAACAATCCAACTAGCGTCATAATCCAACTAGCTAATATTCTCTTTACTGATAGTTGTGCTGCTATTGTGTTATATAACTATTCACAAAGAATTTAGGAAATTGCAGAGCAGTTTGGAAATACCAACATATTTAGTATTATTGTTCTCTTTGGATTAACTGGATTCCTTCCTCTCTTAGTTCTGATTAGTTTTGAATCTCACCCTCTGCCTTCCCTGGCTTAGTTTAATCTGTTCTCAGACCCTCTACATGTGTGGTACAAGAATACACAGTGGAGAAGTAGAATAAGAGAAAGAGACTGTGTATATTCACAGTCTAACCTAGCAAAACAGACACATTCAGAAATAAAGGTGTTGTATCCTAGGTGTTGTTTTGCCTAATGCCTGAACTCTGAAAAAGAGCTCTGAAAACTCTTCTTGCTCTTCTTTCTTCCTCCCTCCCTTCCTTCCTTCAAGAAATGTTTGTGAAAATCCTAATCTGTTAGGCACTAGAGATTAACAGTAGTTGTAGTTCTTGTACACAGTGATTGTTCTAATCTGGGACAGAACAAAAGGACAAACGGTAGAGAGAGTAGTGCTACAGATATCGCAAGGAGTGATCTCCGCAAGACCATGGAAGAGCCTATTTTGTTTCAGGAAGGGGATTCTCCCTTTGTGGCTTTTGGGTGAGTATCTACAGAGTCTTTGAGTCATCTATTAACCTATGCTGAGTATTTATTATGCATTATATACAACAGGGACATAAAGATGAAAGATGCATTCATGGCCTTCCAGAAGAGATTTAGGTCAGGACTGTGTAACACTCGTGACATCAGCCCAAGAAGTGATGCCTAGAAAGAAGCAGTTTAAAAATCTGCCTGATGCTATAGGGCTTAAA
The DNA here is from genome assembly GCA_004027455.1 of Hydrochoerus hydrochaeris. Lineage (NCBI taxonomy): Eukaryota > Metazoa > Chordata > Mammalia > Rodentia > Hydrochaeridae > Hydrochoerus > Hydrochoerus hydrochaeris. The sequence continues at coordinate 161,253 of PVLA01003307.1, forward strand.
TACTTGCCAAGTTTTGGTCTTGCTTTGGTTTTATTTTTCCTTCTCCATTTTGGAATGAGAATACCTGCAATGTGCCAGTGTATCTTGGGATTACATAACTTGCTTTTTTGATTTTTACACAAGTTCATAGCTAAGAATTTGCCTTGAGTTTTAGCAGAGCTTTATGTCTGGTCTCTTGCCCCTTTCTCCTTAGCACTGTTCCCCTGGCTCTGCTTCCTAGTCAACATCAAGAAATCATAGTAACAGATGTTAGGAAGGCTCTGAGGAAAAGTGAACCCTTCTACACTGTTGATGGAACTGTGAACTAGTAAATTTATACAGCAAATTAGTATGCAAATCAATATGAAAATTTTTCAAAAAACTAAAACTAGACATTCCATGTGACTTAGCTATTCCCTTTCTAGGTATCTTCATGAAAGAGTTAGACATCATAGTACAGTGATACATTCACATTCATCTTTATAGCAACACAATTCAAAATAGCTATTTCTTGTGTCCTGTATATCTATCAGCAGGTGACTAAAGAAAATGTGACATTTACACAAAATGGGGTACTGCTCTGCCATAAGAGACAGAATCTTGTGCCAATGGTAGAAAAATGGATTCACCTTAAGACCTAATGTCAAATGAAATAAATAAGACATTAACTTTAAATATCTCATGGATCTTCTGAGAAACCCATATTATAAATAAAAGAGCAAAACAGAAGATAATAGGAAGTAGAAAAACAGGCAAAGAAAGGAATGGATGCAAAGACGAACAAAAGAATTAAGATGTGTGATGTACACAGACTAATTCCACATAAGAAATGTAAACATGTACTGCAAACATATAATAAAAATAAATACATATAAATTTTAAAAAGACACACAAGCACACCTGATTCAATTTATATAAAGTTTCTAGACAGATTAAAGTAAATCCAAGATGAAAGAAATCAGAATGGTGACATTTCTGACAGAAATAGGATTGGATCAAAGGAGGCAGAGGTTACTTTCTTGGTCTTTGAGGTATGGTTTGCGCAAGTTTATTATTTGTCAAAACTATTCAAAACAGCTTGGGAGGGGTACATACCTATAATTCCAACATTTCAGAGGCTAAGGAAGGAGAATCATCACAAGTTTGAAACCAGAATAGGCTACATGAATTTGAGGCCAGCCTGAATTACAAAGGGGGACCCTATCTCACAAGACAAAAGCAAAAACAAAACTTGATCAATAAAGAAAAAAACTATAAGTATTGGTACTGTATCTCAGTAATGAGAAAGCTACATAATAATATAGTAACTGCCATCTGCTTTGAGAGCATAAAGACCTTATCAGTCTCCTGTTTATCTTTTATAGGTTGACTGACTCTGTGACTTACATGAAACTGTATCTCTGCCTTTGCAGTTTTCTGGCAGAAAGAAATCAAGCTAAAAATTTAAAATTTCTCCAAAATTATGCATGTCTCCATTTTTTTTAAAAAATGTTTTAAAAAGAAGCCTTTTTCCCTGGAGTGAAAGAGTTATAAAACTAAGGCAGAAAAAGAACAACACAAGGCCATCTACTTTCAGAGGATAGATGACATATTAATTGATTCTTTTAGGTAGATTCCATCTAACTAGATGGCATATTAACAAATGATTCTTTTCCGCTGATTACATCCAACTAGTAAATAAACTTCCTAAGATCAATGACCCACAGAATTGCCAGCCGTATATTAGTTAAGTAACACCAACACTTTCCTTTCCTTTTGGAAATTATCATTTCCCACTCTGACTAGTTCAGAAAGGCTGCCCATTAGAAGTTTCAACTCTAGGACATAACATTTGGCCAGAGGAGGAATACAGATCCAAGCCATGCAAACAGAAGAACCTTTGCTCACTACTGGCACAGCCCTTACCATTTGCAATCCAAAGGCTTATGTTGCACAATAGTTGGGGGAGTAACATAATTTATGAGGCAGTCTTCTCTGCTGCTTATATCATAAATTAGAATAAAAATTATGGTGGAAAGGGATAAGATCTCTTATGATCAAATGTAATTGTGGGCATTCTCTAAAGACTTTCCTTCTTTTGTGTTTCCACGTGTGCTCTTTGGAAGATGCTCAGGGTCTAATTACCTGATGAGATCTCTAGCTGCTCTTAAAAGAGTTAACTTCAAGACAGAGACTTTTGACTAACTGCCACAGAATGATCTTGGAAGCAAAAAGCACTGTCAGAAGCAACAGTGCCAGAATTTCTTAATTGCTGTGTAAGAAAATTTACAAGACCCATTAAGAAAAAAATCTTTCTACAAATTAGTCCCTTATCACCTAACACACATCTCATTACAGAAATAAGATCAAGATGTTGACAGTATTCTGGCTAAGATGCTACACTTTAAGAAGCCAGGTGAGGACCTTATGTGATATTCTTCAGTAATAAGAGAAGCCACTTGGGACACCCAAATAGAAACTTCCATAGCATCTGCAGGTTAAGTGTAAGTCTATGTGAGTGTTCAGGCTACAGCATTCTTACTTTTACCTATTTCTGCAGTCAGTTCCCAATGTGTCCTGTCCTCTTCCTTCCCTACTGCAGTGGGATGGTAAAGGAGGCCTGGTCACTACAAAGCCTTGAAGGTGGACACTAAAGATGGCCTATCCTTGCTTCTCCAAAAGGAAGCTCCATCTGTCCAATGAGACAGGTTTCAAAGTCAGGCAGTCATGTATTCAAACCTAGAACTTAAGTTATACTGTACAGGACAAATCACTTAAGTTCTCTAAACTCTAACTCCTTTATGTGCAAAATGAGTATAGTATCACATACTAATTTGCTGAGCTCCAACACTGGTGGGCACCAAGTCTTCAAAGTTACAAAGAAGAATAAAATGTAGGCCACAGCCAATAGAGGCAGAAAATGGTAAGCCTACAAAAATTAAATGATATACTTTTATTTAGAGAAAAAAAAGCAAACAGAAAAAAGGGTAGAAATAATACAGAATTTAAAAAAAATAATAGTAAGAAATCACTAATTGATAATTTATTATTGTTTTTCTAACATATTGTTATCTTACTTCATTTTTGTATTTCAATGCTGGTTGACTTTCTAAACACTTGCTAGGGTAGGTTGTTCAAGTCATTTTCCTTCAAAATTGGTCACTTTACCCTTTAAAAATTTTTTCAATAAGCAAAAATACATTAGGTCACAGTCTAACTTAGCTTTTCTCAAGTATCACCAATGGATTCCCTCCTGAGCATTCTTCAATTCATCTCTGCTTCCAAGGGTTTTATTACTGAAAGCTGAAGGTAGCAGCATCAATTTTATATGAAATCTCAGTGCCTAGTTTCTGTCTGATCCATGGCAGTGAGATAAAAAGTAGACAAGCATATGAAGACCCAATGTTCCCTACTTTCTGCCATTCACACCTGTGACAGTCTTTCAAATGACTATAGATAGGAGCTAAGACTTGACGTTAGCCCACAAAACATAGCAAAAATGGCAGAATACATGTGGTTAGATGTATGTATTACAAACTGGAGATGAGATCCCTCCCTACTGGCCTTGATGTCACTGTCGATGCTGGGAAGGTCCCTGTGATGAGAAACTGAGGGTGGCCTCCAGGAAAGAGCCAGCAAGAAATGTTAACCTCAGGTAACAAGTCCTAAGGAACTGAATGCTGCCAATAACCACATAAAGCAGATCCTTCCCAAGATGAGATTCTACCTGTGTGAGGTGTGAAACAGAGGACTCTGCTAAGATGTGGCCAACTATTGACCTACAAAAATTGTGAAAAAATAAATGTAGCTATCCTAAGTTACAATGCTTGTAGTCATATTGTTATGCAGCAAAATACACACTAACGACCTCAGGACGAGAAAGGAGTTCCTGACATCTGAGAGCTAGCCTGGTATCTTAGCAAGACCTTGGGGTTACAGACAACTGCCCTCCACTCGTATCCAGGCTTTAGTGTTAATACACACAATTTTAAAGAACACTAACAACAGAGCAGACCACTTTGTGACTGTCAGCAGGGATCTAGGCAAAAACACACCACTCTGTAACCACATTTGAACATGAACAGAAACAAACATTGTCCAAATCACAATGACCAAACATGCGCTATACTCACCATCATACACACATAACTTTAATACTGATTCATCTGCTGTGTCTTTTTGATAAGATTTATTAAGGTTTTCATTCACAGACATACCCTTACTTGTAACATTCAACAAAGAACAATGTTCCACATCCTGAAAGCCACCTAACACAAATCCAAATCCTACACCAAGGCCTTTCAAACAGCGTCACACTTAGGTAACCCGTAATCCCACTAGTAGGTACACTACCTGGTCACAACCAAGCAATAAACCCGACCTGTCCAATCATAGGTGTGTTCCTAGTTAAACACAACTAGTCTTTGGAAAACACTAGCAAAACATTAACAAGCAAATAATCATGTCAAGACACAACAAAAACACAAACATCTGACTTTATCATGGAACCTGAATGAAAACAGGAGCATAAATCAGTAAAACAAGAAAGTGTCCACCTGCAGTTTATATTAGATATAAAACACAAAGATAAAATTAAGTGTTTCAAATGAGTATGAAAATATTAGCATAAATGAGTAGGAATAACAAAACTAGGATGGATTCCCTGCTTCAGACTAAATAAACTCTTATAAAGGTCAAAGAATTAAACATAATTAATAAAAGATTAGTGAAAAAGTAATGGTCTTCTTTGTCAGATCCACAGAAAAGCAATTAACTTTTCATTTGGAAACGATAAAAAGAAATGGACTGACGTAATTTAGATACAAATTCTCTGTATATAATGAAAAACAACAAAAAAACAAAATGAAGTACCTGAAAAATAATTGTATCACATTGATAAAATATTTAAATTTAAAACAGATTCATTCAAATGTATAAGGAAAGCATCACCTGTTCCAAAAGATAAATGAGCAAAATATAACAGATGACACAGGAGAAAACAGTAAACAAAAACATGGAACCATCTTTAGTTCTCAATGGTCCATTTCATAGTTACTAGGCAGTGAGTTGGACAAATGAACATCTGGAGAAATGGTGGGACATGGTATGAAGCCCCTTCACCATTGACAGTATTTTATATTGTTACAATTTATTTGGAATGCAGCACAGAGGAAGAGTCACAATCTAACTAAGCAAGGCCAGGGAAATCTTTCAGCAGAAACTATTGGCTTGGATTTCACAGTATTAACTAAAAGGCAAACAGAAATCACCTAAAAGTTTAATGATATGGAGATTTGTGGTGAATTGTGTTGTATTAACACACATTATATAGATGTCAAAATAAATGTGAAGGTTAGACTCAATGTTGCAGATATGATGTGACCAAAAAATTTTAAAAAATTAAAAAAAAAGAGTTGCAGATGTAGCTCTCAGTGGCATAGTGCTTTGCCTAGCATGAGTGAAGCCTTGGGTTCCTTTCCTAGTATTGAAAACAAAAAAAACATAAAAAATGCAAACAGCAAAAAAGCAATAGTATGCTAGGCATCTGAAGCATTCTATGCACACATATCATTTATTCTTCAAAACACCTGCCAGAAAAATATTACTCTCATTTTACAGATGAAGATACTATGGCAAAGAGAAGTTAGGTAACTGGCCAAAATTATGCATCAGAGAAGTTGAGAAGATAAACAAGATTTGACTCCACAAACTGTGTTTCCAACCACTGCACTGTCATACTTCTCTTGGACATAATGAAGATTGCAAATATGCACAACTATGGCATCTGGGGCCAAAGCAAATGTGAAATAATTGTGAAACAGGAATAGAATTAAAAGGTATTTAATTTTTATAATCAGCAACTTTAATGCTATACGATCTACTCAAGGAAACAATCAAGCACTGAGCACCTGACCTACAATTTCCACGCAAAGTAAAATTATATCCCTGGAAAGAGGTCTGGCATCTTCTCTAGTTTCAAATCACTTCTAACTTCATGCTATTCTAGAAAAATAGGATGAGAAAGGAAATAGTGCAGGATCAATAGCAGAATGCATGCCTGATTGTTAGGTGGAAACCACTACATAAAGGCAAGAACAAGTTCAAGAGACGAGACAGACACCCAGAAGGAGAACTGGTAAAGGCAAACAGGCTGGGGAAGGCAGAAAAGAAATCCCTCACCTAGAGAAGAGGGCTGGAAAGGACAGATGCACATCCAAGCAAAGGAGGGATCTTCTGCTTATTTTCTATCTTACCAAAATCAGATCTGTTGTCTGCTAATAGTTAAGTCTAGAGACAAAAATCAGAGCCCTTGCAGAAATATAGGGATAAGGGTGGAGTGGCCTGATCTAGTTATCCCTTCCCAAAAAAACTGGGTTCAGTAATGTGTAAATTAAGGATGGCACAGACTTATTCAACATCATTCAGGTGTGTGTACTGACATGGCAGTCAAGTAATCACTGTTTTCATAACTACATCATCAAACTGTTTGAGTTTACTTGCTCTTTTAAGATAAGGAGAATTTTTTTAATAGTAAAATCTCAGAAGATACAGGTCAGTGTTAAACAGAAAATGGGGATAAAGAGAAGGAGAGGAAACTATGGAGTCTCTGAGAGCAGAAATAGAAAGTTCATGCTAAGAAGTATGAATCTGTGGGGTGGGAAAACCTGGCCCCAGACATTCTGTCCTATTGACTGTTCATCAGCACTTTCGCAGATTGGGAAGATCACATCCCCAAGTTATAGGCAATACCTTTTCCCTGAATATACCACCCGTGCAATCATTTCAGAAGGTCATTTTGCAAAGAGTGTGGAGACAGAACTAATTTGTCATCAAGACTTTTGAGACAAGGAAAGCAAAGCTAAATGCTTCAATAGACACCAACATTTTAAGGCAGTGTGAGTATGGCTGAGGAAGGAGAGATGTTAAACAATGCCCTGCAAATCTGATCTTACTGATACTATATCTCAGCCAGACCAGGATCAGTTGTGTGCAAAATGATTAATCACCACCTCTCTGAAATATTCAAGGTCCTCCTGCCTCTTAGGATGGAAAAAAATCTAATGCTGACATATGACTTTGAGGCTTTTGTTCATTCTATATTCTTTTAATAAAATAGAAAAAAAAATTTGCCTTGGGCTTGGCTGAGTTATGGGGTTTATCTCTTAAGTGGCAAAATGCTTCATTCCTCAGTCCAACTGCCAAACTGAGCCAGAGTTATAAGAAGGCTGATAGGGAAGAGAAAATGCCTATGCTATACCTCAGTGTACGATATATCAAACGTGATACCAGCTCTGAAAGACAAATTTTCTCTTAATATTTATAGAAAAATGGGCACTTTACAAGAAAATTAATTTAGCTAATGGGCAAATGCTGATGGCTGTGTGTGGTAAAGCCTGGTATCTGTTTTTGACAAATGCTGGATGAATTACAATCAGACTCTACAACTTGCAGCAAGCAGGAATGGATAGGTGGGAAAGCAAAGCCTTGGCGCGCTGCTTGAGGCATGCACTCCAGTGGGCACCAGCACCTACCTTCTCCGCGTACTCAGACACAATCTGCTTGATCTCAGCAGAGCAGAGGCCCACGATCTGGCCCACGGAGCTTGCAGTGAGACGGCTCTGCAATCATATGAGGTTATGCTTTCAAAGCCAGGCCATGTCTTTAACAGAACTAGAAATCTTAAGAATTATTGCAAAACAGATAATATTTCCAGGAGAAAAATAATTTCCCTTTTGTTCCCTTATTCATCATAAAGAAGAAAGAAAACAGCCACAGGACAAAAGTCAAAGCTACCTCCTAACTCACTCAGCTGACTGTGTTAGTTACCCCTCAGGTCCTGGGTACCCCTGGAAACCACTCCTCACCTTCCCTGCCCCACTGCCAAGCCTCTTGATGGCTACTGAGTAAAGTCAGTAAGGTATTACATGGGCCCAGAACTCAAGGAAGAGAAGAGCAAAACTAGAGGACAAGAAACCTCAGAGGCCAAACATCTCTCTAACACAAAAGAAATGATCCATATGAGTACTGTGCCTGGCTAAACCTTCTGGATGGGCTTGTTCTCTGAAAAGATCACTTATGAACTCTGAACCCCATATTCTACCTAATGACATCTGAAGGGGGCAGACGATGGAGGTTCCTTTGGGAGAGTGGTTAGAAAGAGGCAAGGCTGACTCCTCTTCTCAGCAGAGGCCTGCAGGGCTAGCCAGCAGGAACATCCTAATCTCACAAAGGCCCTCAAGTCCCCTTCTCACAGGTCTCTGCAGACTAAAATCCTATACATAAGAGACCAGCTTCCCACAAGGGAACCCACAGGAACAAAAGGTATTACTGCTGAAAAGAGAGGGTCCTGCTAGGAAGAAGCTTCCCAGAGCAGAACCATAAGAGTCAAATCCTCCTCCATATCTCCCCTCACCCTCACCCATGGCCACTCACCTCCTCATTTGCCATGATGGTCATCTTGGTCATCAGTGACTGAATATGCTGCTGAAAAAGAAACAGAAAGAGCAGCAGTGAGTGGCTCTGCCCACAAAAAAAAATGAAGCAAATGCCCCTGTAGGTCTTGTGGTGACATCCCAGGATCATTTTCTTGGTCTGATTTTATGGCAAGCTTTATGACAGGTGAAGGAAGGCATGGAAGACAGCTCCTGGCTGGCTATTTGGGAAAGCTAAGAATGGCAGTAACTTTCTCCTCAAATGACTGAAACCTCAAAAGACCTACATAGAGCACATACCTCTTCAGCTGCTTGAAGCTCATCCTCCTCATGGACATCTGCTTTTTCTGTAGCTGACAGTCCTACAGGAAGTGGTGTTTTCTTGTCCTCAGCCTAAAAAGGAAGACGTAAAAACAGCTGAGCACCAGAGTTGGAAATTCAACAGAGAAAGGACATCCCTGCAAAGAGTCATGAGTCTGTTTTAAAAAAAAAAACAAAACACATAGATACAGAGAGCTGAGTCAGTCTCTGACAGACAATGGACAGTCATAGCCAAAGCTTGCATTCAAGCCACATAGCCGCCACTTTACACTCAAGGCCTGGCAAAGGCCTGTCTCCATTTCCCACCTGCTCACTGATTAAATGAATACCAGGTCACATTTACCAGACTTATTCTTCTACTTTGATTCTGTCTTCCTCCTACTCTAAGGCCTTCAAGGACAAGTCACAGACAAGGCAGTGTTTCTTTCAACTATCAGCTGAGCTCCATTAGTGGGTAATCTAACAGGTATTACCAGAATCTATACAAATAAAAGTAACAGTACACATCAGATTGCTTTGTAGGTGGTAAAGCATTCAGTACAGTATTGGTCAATGAAAGTTTTGCTTTGGGGGGGAATATGAATATGTGTACTTAATCACAATAAAAAATAAAATTTTTACTGCTATGAGTGATCAAACAAGTTTAAAAACCACTGGTCTAAAAGACAAAAAATTTGAACTGCTTCTTCTGTTGATGAACCTGCTCCATATGGACAGTCATGGGCTCTCAAAGTTCTGTGCCATGCCCAAGGCACACTGCATTAATTGCTCTTCCTCAAACATGGGCTGCAAGCCTAGGGTTGGTTTTAACCCTGACTCCGCCATCCACCAGCTGGTTGACCTCAAGATCATTGCTGATCTCTCGTTATCACGTGTGAAGGTGAGGATTTGCCTCACATTCCTTTCTTGGCCATCCCAACTTTAGGATGCTTTTCTGTAACAAGTATATCATTCTCCACAAAACATCACAGACTCCTGACTACTTGGATATGTTCACCGAAGATAAGATTCCAATCCAAATGGGCCATCTGATGTAACAATGACAAAACAAGCCCAATTTGTATACTATTTTATGGACATCTTGTGATTTTTGTTTTGTCTTAGCCAAACTGTATTTCAGAATAGTCATATGCACAAAATTCTTTTCAGATTCAAATTATACATCAAATTAAATGTACACACCCATCCCTTGCTATATACCAGGTGACACATGATATAATTCAAATTCACAAAATACTTTACAAAAAATGATTATCTGGCTGAATGAAACAAATATGGAGAAGAAATGAGAAAACTAAAAAAGAAGCATCACAATCAGTACACGCCTACCTGCGAATAAACCAATGCTGGTCACAGTTTCTGTTTATTAAGTGTTTATTACGTGTTGGGTCATCCTAGATCCTTTACAGTGCTCTGAGGCAGACACAATGGCTACCCCATTTTACAGATGCTGTGAGTGAAGGTTATGTAAATTATTCAAAGTCACACAGTGAAGGGGAGGTGGTCAGACTTGAAACCAGTCTGACTGGCTGTAAAATGTATGCTCCTGGTCACTGTCCCTTGAATGATTAAGATGACAATGACTATAGGAGGTCACAGAGGGGTAGAGGAACTGGACAAGTGAGGGGCAGCACCAGAGCAGTGAGATGAGCAAGTCTTAGTTGAAGAAATCTGAGGTCAGGTGGGGAATGTGAACAGAAATTCTAACAGATCTCAAACTGAGAGACACTATTTTTAAGAAGCCACTGACCACTTTAGCAGGCTCTCTCTTAATTACAAGCCAGTGATTGTAAGCATAGTCTTTGGTATCAGACAGACCTGGATTTGGATTCTTATTACAGCACTTAAAGGTTGTGTGACCTTGGAAAAATCACTGAGCCTCTCTGAGCATTAGTTTTGTGGCTCAAAAAACAGGAACAGAAATCCACTTCATAGCATTGTTAAGTGAAACAATGCATGCAGATCTCTTAACAAAGGGCCTGAAACACAGGGTTGGCAGTGCAATATCAATGTGCCTTCTCTGCTACTAACTTAAGGATCACTAATAAACACACAAATGAAAAGAAATCATTTAGACTCATTTGTGAAGTTAGACAATCTCAACTAATTTACTTGGCTCTTTCACGCTTAGCTGTCTTTTGGAGGGCAGGCCTGTAATTCACAGTTGAAGGCCATCTCTCTGCTACTACCCTGTTCACACCTATCTAGAGGCCCTCATTCTGGGACATTTTTAGACCCCATATGACCTACTTTCAATTACCCTACACCTCGAGTGCCAGGGGTGAAAGTGTTCAGCCTGCACAAGTGGCAGAATGGAAATGCCAGAACAGACGCACAGGGGAAAAAGGCAGCTGGCACATACCTGCCACCCATGCCAGGCTTCCCAGGGAGTTGGGTCCCGGGATGTCAGTGTCTGGTGGAGGCCAAACAGTGGTCACTGTCACCTCTCAAATATTCCCTCCCAGGCTGGGGATTTACTCAGTGGCATAAGCGCTTGCCTTGCAAGCAGGTGGTCGTGGGTTCGATCCCCAGTACCAATAAGAAAAAAAAAAAAATCCCCTCCCATTATCTATACTTTTTTCTTACCTTCTCTGTTTTGTTCTGGCGGCTAAATCCATATCTCCTGCAGGCCACAAAAAGCAAGAGTTCAGTTACTATTCAAAAATCACAATAAAGTCTGTCAAATGCATTCTGGTTTGGTTTTTATATAAAAAGCATGAAAGAGAATTCAGCCTATTTGGTCCCTGGAGAGAATGTTTTAAATGCCTTGCACAGAAATACAGTCCACCATTTTCTGAAGAAAAGGCCAGCTATCCTATTTGCTGTACAATTACTGTAAATTGGAATTCTTTATTGGCAGAATATAACATTTTCCTTAAGTGCAGTCATTACTCTTTGAATCATGAACTGTATTTCAGAACCAGTGTACGCTAAAAGCCTTCAAAATATCTGTATAAACAAATGTGATCGTATTTGCTCAAGCCAAACATGCTATGCAATGTCACTTTAATAATTTCAAATCCAGCATATCTTTTTATTTTCAAACATAACTCAGGGATGATGTCAATAATGTGCATTTACTTAATGCAACTTGAATTAAACCATACACACATAGAGACACAGAAATGCACTTCCATTTAAATTAGTTTACCTTCTGGCTCTAATTAATCTGTCTTAAAAAAAGAAATGTAACAAAGCAAAAAACCTAAAACAAAACCATAAGGCAAAACACCCAGCCTCACACACTTTTAAAGAGCTTGTAAGGAAATAAAGTTACATGCACCCGCTTAAGAAAAACCAATTACACACTTCACTCTGACCACACTCAGGTCATGCCTCACCTACCTGACCCACGTGCTGCCTCTCCTGCTCTGGCCTGCAGTCTCATTCCCTCCCACCTTCCTGCTCATTCCTTATGCAATCCATCAAGGCAGGCCTCTCCTCTCAGGAGGAAAGGGATTTCCTGGGCAGCTCCTTACTGCCACCTTGCATACTCCTGCTCCATTACTGCCTGAACAAGAAGCTTGGCACGTGTTCTCTCCCTCATTTCCTGATTTACACCTCAGCCCTCAACCTCTCAAGTGCTAAAGCAGCTTTCTCTCCAAAGCACCTGAGACACACACACACACACACACACAAGTCCTGGTGCATCCATCTAGCTTTTGAGCAGACTCCTCTCATTTCTCAGAACCAATTACATCCAACTACCTAGTTATGTATCTGCACCCTTCTTCTTGAGGGTAATGATCCTACATTTACATTCTGTCTTCCTTTTGTGATAGTGGGGATTGAACCCAAGGCTTCATGCATGCTTAAGCAAGCATACTATTACAGAGCTATCTCACAGCCTCCCTTTTACATTTTGTATCTCCAATGTTTACTGAATTAATAAACTAAACATAGAAGAAAAAAATGGAAAAATGAAGATGCTGTACGTTTAGCCTGGGTTTTCTGTCATAACTGGAGACCTGGGCAATGTTCCCATTCTTTAGGCACAAAACTACAGGACTATAACATGGCAGACTGAATCTGAAGTTATTTAGGTCTCCACACAAATTCTGTAAAAGGCCTTGGGGCAAATTCTGTGAATTAGCCTAATCAATATTGATTGTATCTTCTTGTAATACTGCTGCAGAAGCAGAAAAAGAAAAGACTATTTTCCATACTTTTGACAGCGAGGGGTCTGACTACTGTTTTGGTCTTATCAACCAGAAGCATTTGTTGGAGTTGTAAATGAGGAACAGTTAATCAAGGACTCAAGGAGGGCACAGAGGTTCCACTGAAGCCACAGGAAGAATTGTGATTTCAGGGTCAGCAGCTGTCACAGTGGCTTTCTGATCTTTCAGCAAGGGCTTTTTGGAAGCTCTTTGGGAAGAAGTGGCATGGTCTGCTGTGGGCAGCTGTGTCCCCAGTTTCCTAATTTCCCAGACTGCTACTTAGTTTCCTAAGCATGCAGCCATAAGCAGCACCCTTGGCCCAGCTCTGTGAGGCCTGGGAGACTAGCTGGTGCCCATCCCTCCCTGTGATCAATGAAGTCCTTCTGCTGAAACCAGTGTCAGGACCCTGTTCTCACACAGGGAACCCTAACCAACATGAGGTCTCACCAAGGTTGGCACTAGTGTCCTCACATCTAGAACATTCCTTCCTTTTCTAGGACTTTAGTCTGTGGAGACCCATGGGGCAGAGGACATACCCTCAAGTAGTGACCCCATACCTAAGGCCCCAGGACTTTATAAATTAACCAGATGGAGCAATAAACAACTAAATCTGAATGACTCAATCCCCAAGTCCCATGTATTTCTCCATAAAGATAGAGGAAAACTCTTCTGACCATTTAAAGGCAGGTTACCCTTCCCGTTGTGTGTTTTTTCATTTACACCACAAGCACACACACCACACAACATAAAAGAACTATCTATTATACATAACCCTTCAGGCCTGCCTCGTAAGCTTCGAGAAGGAGGAATTTACTTTATTCACATTTATTTTACAGTTAAAACAGGTATTGTAGTGGTAACATCTGGCTGAGGGCCAAACTATCTCAGTTGTTTTTATAGACTAATTTTTATCCTTTAGAAGGAAAGACTTGCCTTCATGTTATCATCTCAAAGAAAAAAGTTGTTGCCTTTCCTTAGAAACTTACAATGATTAAGCCTGATTTTCTTCCTACTGGTTTTCTCCAGTACCCAAAGGAGAAAGCAGATACTCATTCAGGGAGATGATAATGTCAGTGCAGTTAGTTCCAGCCACCCAAAAAGGGCTGGGCTGTAAGCAAAGCAGTGGACAGGAGCCTCCGCCAGCACAGCAAAAAGAACAGGCAGCAATATACTCACATCAAGGGATCGGATACCCTAAGTAGAAAATGCAGGACATAAATGGAGGTTAATACCCACTGTCAAGCAAAACATTTAATGGAGAGAAGCAGTCTCTGTGGGTTTCAAAGTAAAAATAGGTTACAAAATAACTTTTTAAAAAACTAGGTACTATTAAGAAGTGACAACACTAATTTTCAAGTCTTCAATTCCCTAATTAAGACAACAGTCACACAAATCCAAAATTATTATTCTAACAGCATAAAAGTGACGATAACACTTCCATTTCTTCTGTTTACTTAAGGTTTTAATAAGTGGCAGCACCTGAAGCTCAGACATGTCATAGCCTCTCCAAAAGGCTCAGGAGGGCAGAGCCAAGGGCCACTGTCACAAGCATATTTCCAAAGAGCAAATGCAAAGGCAAGCCACAGGCACTTAGCTAATACCAGAGAGGGGAGTCCCTGATGCTGGAAATCTCAGGGGTAAGAACAAGAAACACGATCAGACAGACTCCAGTGAACTCAATTGAAGCAATTTAAATAAGCTTTGCTTTTACTAAACAGATACCTAGACTGGGCCTCATGCATTACCTGCCATATTCTAAAAGTGTAGCATGGATTCGAGATTCTTCATCAAGCAGCTCCTCTGCCCCCTGTTGGCGTCTGTACTTCCGACGTGGCTTGTAAACATCCTAAGTGAATGAGACAGACAAATTACCCAGTTTAAGATGGCTCCCCTAAACAGGCTGCTGGATGCCTCCAGCCAGGCAGGGCTACAGGCCTTTCCCACACAGTGAGCGCTTTTGCTGTAGGTCAGGGCACTGAGGAAGCTGCTTTTAGGGAGCATGTGCTACAGGTGACAGAGACAAGGTCTGTGAAATCTTAGGTAAGATCATGAACAGCACTTCTGGTTACTTGAGATGATTTGCTTTGCCCACATAGCACATTACTGCCTACAAAAGAGGGGCTTCACTTTTAAACATTTATTACAATGATCAGTGCTCGCTGAAAAAGGTCCAAGTACATAAATTTATGTATTGCCAGCCCTGCCCAACAAGTTAACACTGTTTTCTGGGTACCCTTCTACATCATTTACAGATGTGAAAACAGCCACTCTTTTTACTGTGGTATAAACTAAAAATAATGGAATAAAACTCAAAAAGTATTCAAACACTCTTCAGTTTTTTTTTGTTGTGTTCTGTATTTAATTTGCATAATTTTTCAAGTGGATATATTCCTGTAAAGTTTCAAACAGTATGAAGCACACTAATTTTTTTCAAAGTCTTGCCTTGCCCTCTCTTTCCCTAAATCTAACTTCTCTCTACATACCACTGTTTGTCTGATAGGTGTAGATCCTTCCAAACCTTTGTATATTTACATAATTATAGGTATATATGCACATTTTTTAGATAGCTTTTCCTATATAAGGGCAAATACAATGAATCTATCGTTCTATAACTATTTTTTTAACAAAATAAATTAGTGATTTCCATGAAATAAATTTAACATACAAAGCCACTTCATTCTTTAAAACTAAATGTAGGGGAATCTGCACCCAGCAGCCTGCACACACCTGAAAACCATCTCTGAGGCCTGCAGAGACTGGGAGCCTGTGCTCAGTGATCAGCTGTCATCTGAAAATTTCTCAAGCATGGGAAGAAAAGAACCTGACTTCCAGATAAGTGAGACATACAGAAGCCCAGAAACTCAGCATAAGAACAGAATATTAAAAGTTGCTAGAGATGCCCAAGGAACTCCAGCAGCAAGCAGGGCCCAGAATCCAGCCTTGGGCCCTGACCACGCAGAATCCCAGCACACAAAAAGGGACTTGGAGCTTCTCTTCCAGGCAGTAAGACCACCCCCGGAGTCAGAGACCACCCCAAGGCTCCTGACAGGGACCAGGGCCTAACGGGGCCACACCCTGTGAACTCCAAGCAGCAAGCAGGACCGGAAATCCAGCCGCAGGCCCTGACAGCACGCTTTGGCGGAATCTCAGCACACTGTGGGGGAAAATACTTAGAACTTCGTTCCCAGGCGATGAACCTTGGACTACAGTGGATTAACTGTACTAACTTGAAGAGAGATTCAAACTGCCTCAACCAAACAGAAGATCTCAGCAGGAACCAGTCAGTGTGGTGAGTATGACCCTAAAATAGAGGTGCACAGTGGGTAAATAGGGCCAGTAGCAAAGCTTCCTCCAACTAACTGTAAGACCTTGGTGAGCCTAACAAGAATGTGGGTGGCCCCTTCCTATACACAGAAAGCAACAGGAAGAATGACAAGAAGGACTCCCCCAAGTTCAAGAAAATTAAAAGGGCTTATGAGACACACAGGCACACAATAGGGACACAGTACGGCCTCAGCTGACACAAACACTATAGACAGGGAGATTTGATGACCTGGAATAACCTGAAGATAAAGTAATAACAGGAACTAAAAGTTGACCTACATCAATACTACTTGGCTTGTCAACCCAGGAAGAATATAGGACTCACACAAAGGCCCTGCAACAGGAATAAGGTGACTGGACCACCAATTCACTGTGGGACTCAGCAATTGAACAAATATCAAACTTACATTAGGACCCCAAGATACACACTAACAAAAGTTGACACTAGCAGGACTGAAGGACCAAACACCAACTCAAAAGAGGAAAATGGCAAAACAAAAAAGCAAAATGCAGTCGCAAACATCAAGTCCCCTACGAGCAAGTACAGGAAACACTGAAATAGAGGACTTCAAAAGTAACACACCAGAAATCTCTGAAAAGATAGTGAGTGAAATAAAAAAACAACTCCATGAGGTATAGAGGAAATCAAATTAGAAGTACTCTCCCATGTAAGGATAGAAATAACAACCTTAGTAAAGGAGTTGTTGAACACAGCTAAAGAAGAAATACAGAAAAAAGTACAGGAGAATGGGAAACTGATTGAAACTTTGAATGAGCAATATAGAAAACAAGCAGAATTCATGAAACAAACCCAAAGAGACAACCAAGAAACAAAATATTCTATTTACAGAATGCAAAACCGTTTAAATGAAGCTGAGGATAGGATTTCAGACCTCAAGGACAAGATCCCAATTAGGGATCATGAAAGGATAGAATTTTGAAAAATAACAAAGCAGCATGAAATGACAATCCAGCAGCTTCAAGATGATGCCAAGAGAAATAAGATTCATAGGCATTAGTGAAAAAGCACGAGTCAATGGAAACGACATACGTAAAATATTCACAGAATAGCAGAAAATTTCCCAAACATGGGGAGAAAAGCTGATACGCAGATAACTGAGGCATAGAGGACACCAAACAGTCACAACCAATGTAAATTTACACCCAGACACATAATAATTAAGATCTTATATATAGCATAAACACAGAATACTAAGAGCTGTCTGAGGAAAGACATAACTCACCTATCAAGGAAAGCCCATTAGAATGACAGCAGACTTTTCAACACAAACCCTCAAGTCAAAATAAGCTTGGAGTGAAGTATTTCAAACCCTGAAAGAAAACAACTTTCAACCCAGACTGATGTACCCAGCAAAACTTTCATTCAAATTTAATGGAGAAACAAAATACTTTCATGACAAAGAACAACTGAAGAAATTCACGTCCACCAAACCAACCCTAGAAAGAATATTGAAAGACATACTAGACAGAGATAAAAATGACCACAATCCCCAGAACAACAACAGAAAGAAACCACCAGGTAGGACAAGCAATTAAATAAGGGGGTAAAGCAAAAAGCAAACAACTGGAACATAACATGGTAAAGTCGAGCCAGTACATATTAGTGATATCCATAAAGGTAAATGGCCTGAATTCACCTATCAAAAGAAACAGGTTGAAAAGATGGATGAAGAAACATGATCCCACAAGATGCTGTATACAAGAAACACATCTGAACCAAAAGGAAACTCACAGATTAAAAGTCAAAGGATGGAAAACAGTATTCCATGCAATAGGAACCCAGAAAAAAGCAGAGGTAACTGTTCTATTTGTGGACAACATGAACTTCAAACCGAAGGTCACTACATATTGTAAATGGAAAAATTCAAGAGGAAAAACTAACATTTATAAATATATATGAACCAAACACAGGAGCACCCAACTATATAAGACAGATACTAATTGACATGAAAAACCAAACACACTAGAACACAATTATCGCAGGGGACCTTAACAACCCATTGTCTCAAAGAGATAGATCAACTACACAAAAAGTCAGCAAAGAAATAATAGAACTGAATCATACCTGCGAGCAGTTGGACTTAATAGATGTTTACAGAGTGTTCTACCCAACCACATCAGAATACACATTCTTCTCAGCTGCACATGGGACATTCTCCAAAATAGATCATATATTATCCCATAAAACATTCTTAAGTAAATGCAAAGGTACTGAAATTATCCCATGCGTAATATCTGACCACAACACACTGAAATTGGACATTAATGGCAAAAGAAATTGCAAAATCTTCATAAGTACATGGAAATTAAATAACAACCTTTTGAACAACCAGTGGGCTACAGATGAAATTAAAGAAGAAATAAAGCATACTTACAATTCAATGAAAATGCAGAAACAACGTACTATAATCTGTGGGATGCAGTGAAAGCGGTCTTAACAGCAATAAATAAATTAGCATATAGCAATAAATTGTCACATCAAGAAAACAAAATGAGCACAAAGAACCTAATGCTACATCCCAAGCTTCTAGAAAAAGAAGAGCAAGTTAAACCCAAAGCTCATAGAAGAGAGAGAATTGTAAACATTACAGCAGAAATCAATGCAATTGAAACTAAAAGAAAATACGAAGAATTAATGAATCAAAAAACTAGTTTTTTGAGAGAATAAACAAAACTGACAAACCCCTAGCTAACCTTATAAAGAAAAAGAAAGAAAAAAACCCAAATTCACACAATAAGGACTGAAAAGATGGAAATTACTACAAATCCCATGGAAATTCAAAAGATCATGAATACCTACTTTGAAAATCTCTACTCACAGGGGCTGGGGATTTAGCCCAGTGGCATAAGCACCTGCCTTGCAAGCGCGTGGTTGTGAGTTCAATCCCTGGTACCAATAAAAAAAGAGAAAAAAAAAAAAAAGAAAATCTCTACTCACATAGAGTGGAAAACACAGAGGAAATGGACAGATTCCTAGAAAAATATGAACTAGCAAAGCCCAACCAAGAAGATATAGCAATCCTGAATAACCCAATATCAGCTATTAAAATTGAAAACGTAATTAAAAACTTACCAACAAAGAAAAGCCCAGGTCCTGCTGGATTCATGGCTGAATTCTACAAGAAATTTAGAGAAGATTTGATGCCAGTACTCCTTAAACACTTCAATGTAATTGAAAAGAAAGCAATCCTCCCTAAATCATTTCTGGAGGCAAGTATTACTCTCATACCAAAACCAGAGCAAGACCCAACTAAAAACGAGAATTATAGGCTAATCTCATGAATGAAAATTGATGCAAAGATTCTCAACAAAAAACTGGCAAATAGAATGCAGAAAATCATCAAGAAGATTATACATCATGACCAAGTGGGGATCATTCCAGGAATGCAGGGATGGTTTAACATACACAAATCAATAAATGTAATACACCACATCAACAGAGCAAAAAACAAAAACCACGTGGTCATTTCAATAGATGCAGAAAAAACATTCGATAAAGTCCAACACATGTTCATGATAAAAACCCTTCAGAAACTCGGAATACATGACATGGTGTCTACCTCAACCTTATAAAGGCCATCTATGACAAACCAACAGCCAACATTATACTAAATGGACAAAAACTGAAAGCTTTCACTTTAAAATCAGGAACAAAATAAAGATGTCCACTATCACCGCTCCTTTTCAACATAGTTCTGGAAACACTAACCAGGGCAATTAGACAAGAGAGAGAAATATAAGGAGTACAGCTAGGAAAGGAAGAAGTTAAATTATCACTATTTGCAGATGAAATAATACTCTATATAAAAGACCCAAAAAAACTCCATTCAAAGACTGCTAGAGGTAATAAACAGGTTCAGCAGTGTAGCTGGATACAAAGTCAATGCTCAAAAATCAATAGCATTCCTGTACACAAACAAAAAAACTCACTGAGAGGGAAATTATGGAAATATCACCCTTTACAATAACATGTAAAAAAATGAAATACTTAGGAATCAACCTAACTAAAAATGTAAAAGACCTATATGTTGAAAATTATACTACACTGAAAAAGGAGATTGAAGAGGATATTAGAAAATGGAAGCATATTCCTTGCTCTTCGTTAGGAAGAACCAACATTGTGAAAATGGCCATACTCCCAAAACTGTTATACAGATTTAATGCAATCCCAGTCAAAATACCATTGACATACCTCACAGATCTAGAGAAAACACTCCTAAAATTCATTTGGAAACAGAAGAAATCTAAAATAGCAAAGGCAATTCTGGGCAACAAAGGCAAGGCAGGAGGCATCTCAATTCCTGACTTGAAACTGTACTACAAAGCCACAGTGATACAATCAGCATGGTACTGGCAAAGACATAGACCTGAGGATCAATGGAACAGATTACAAGATGTAAGCACTACTACAAAGACACTCAGCCACCTGATATTTGACAAAGGGGCTAAACATGTTCACTGGAAGAAGGATAGCCCCTTTAATAAATGGTATTGGAAAAATTGGCTCTCTACATGCCAAAGACTGAAACTAGATCCAAGCCTATCACCATGCACAAAACTAAAGTCTAAATGGTTCAGGGACCTAAATATCAAAACAGAAACACTAAATCTACTGGAAGACAAGGTAGGTAGAAGTCTTGGAGACATAGGGGTAGGCAGAGAATTCATGAACCAAATGCAAACTGCACAGGAAACATTTCAAAGAATCAACAACTGGGATCTCATATTATTGAAAAGTTTCTGTACTTCAAAAGAAATCACCAACAGAGTGAAAAGAAAACCCACAGAATGGGAAAGAATTTTAGCCAGCAACCCCTCAGACAAAGGACTTATATCAAGAACATATAAAGAATTGAAAAATATTAAGCCCCCCCAAATTCAAAGACCCTCTCCAAAAATGGGCATCTGAGATGAACACACAGTTCTCAGAGGAAGATATACAAAAGGCAAATAAATACATGAAGAAATGTTCACCATCACTGGTCATTGGAGAAATGCAAATTAAAACAACAATGAGATTTCATCTCACTCCGTAAAGAATAGCTGCCATCAAGAAATCAACTGATAACAAATGTTGGCGAGGCTGTGGGGAAAAAGGAATATTGCTACACTGTTGGTGGGAGTGCAGACTAGTGCGACCACTATGAAAATCAGTATGGAGATTTCTCAGAAGACTAGGATTGGAAGCCCTATTCAATCCAGCTATTCCCCTCCTGGGTATTTTTCCAGAAAAACTGAAAAATTCATATAACAGTGATATTTATGCACCCATGTTCATAGCAGCACAATTTGTAATAGCTAAATCTTGGAAACAACCAAGATGCCCATCAACCGCAGAGTGGATGAAAAAGATGTGGTATTTTTATACAATGGAAATTACTCAGCTATAAAAAAGGATGATCTTGAGGCTTTCAAAGGTATATGGAGACAACTTGAGACTATCCTCATTAGTGAAATAAATAAGAATCATATTTATAAATATCACATTGTGTCTCTAGTGTAAAAAGTAGTAAGAAAGGTAGGAGTAATAAAACCCAAAACGTGTAATTGCTATTGTAAAAAAAAGAGGAAAAGAAAGTGCTCTAAAGGGTATAACTGCATGTATGTTTAACTGTGTAAGACAGATGACCATATTACTAAGTTTTTGTTAGATCATTGAGCAGAACTGTTTGCAATCTCACTGTTTGAATGTCTACTTTGTATGCTTTAATTTTGTAACTTGAACAACTATTTCCAGGATGACATTATATAATTTATCAACTAGTGATTTCTTAGTGTTTTTTTTTTCTTTTTTTCCTTTGGAATTCTGTATTATCGCTATCCTTTTTTCTGCGTAGCTTTTTTTTTCTTTTTTTTTTCCTCTTTAAATAAAAAAAAAAGTCACCAGAGAAAAGAAACAGATCACCTATAAAGGAAAGCCTATCATGGCAGACTTCTGAATACAAATCATCAAGTTAAGAGGACCATGGAGCAAAGTATTTCAAGTAATCAAAGAAAGCAACTTCCAACTCAGATTGATGGTCCCTGCAAAACTATCTTTCAAAATCAATGAAGAAATAAGATACTTCCATAACAGAGAACAACTGAACAACTTTATGACAACCCAACCAACCCTACAAAGAGTACTGAAAGATATCCCAGAAAGAGCTAGAAATAACCACAATTCCAAGAACAACAACTGAAAGAAAAGCAACCAACCAGTAGGACAAGCAATTAAACAGAGGAGGAAAAGTAGGGAACCAACAACAGAAAGATAATGTGACAAAGGTAAGCCAATATATATCAGTTATAACCATTAATGTAAATGGCCTCAATTCACCAACCAAAAGAAACAGACTAGCAGAGTGGATTAAGAAACAAAAATCAACAATATGCTGTATAAAAGAAATGCATTTAACTCAAAAGGAAATTCACAGACAGAAAGTCAAAGATGGAAAACAATACTCCATGTAACAGGAACCCAGAAAACAGCAGAGGTATCAAGTCTGTTTGCAGACAATGTAAACTTCAAACCAAGAATGATCAAAAGAGATAAAGAAGGTCACTACATACTTGCTGGAGGGAACTTCAAGAGGAAGAGATAACAATCCTAAATATGTATGTACCAAATATGGGAGCACTCTTTAAGACAAATATTTATAGACATGAAAAATCAAATAAGCAATAATACAATCGTAACGGAACTTAACACTCCAGTGTTACAAAGAGACAGATCAACCAGACAAAAATCAGAAAAGAAGTAAGAGAACTGAATCAAATTTGTGAACAAATGTACTTAATAGATGGGTACAGAATATTCTATCCAACAACATCAGAATATACATTGTTGTTAGCTGGACATGGGACATTCTCTAAAACAGGCCATATACTACCCCACAGAACATGCTTAAGTAAATGCAAAAGCATCAAAATTATTCCCTGCCTATTATCTGACCACTGTAGTGCCATGAAATTGGAAATTAATGACAAAAGAAATTGCAAAAACTCCATAAAAACATGTAAACTAATTAATATCCTCCTGAATAATCAATGGATCACAGAAAAAATTAAAGAAGACATTAAACAATATCTACAAGCAAACAAAAATGCAAATACAAGTTACTGAAACCTGTGGGATGCAATGAAAGCAGTCATCAGAGGGAAATTCAATGTGGTGAATTCTCACATTAGGAAGACAGAATGAACACAAATAACCTGATGCTACACTTCAAATATCTAGAAAAAGAAGACAAGGTAAGCCCAAAGCTCAAAGAAGAGAAGAAATGAAAAAAGATCAGAATGGAAATTAATGCAATTGAGGCTAAGAAAACAATACAAAGAACTGATGAATGGAAGAGTTGGTCTTTGAAAGAATAAAGCTGATAAACCCCTAGTCAACCTTATCAAAAAATGGAAAGAAAAAACTTAAATTCATGCAGTAAGGAATTAAAAGGATGAAATCACTATGGACCCTGTGAAATTACAAAAGTTCATCAATGCCTACTTCGAAAACCTTTTCTCTTATAAGTTTTAGAACAAAGAAGAAATGGACAGATTCCTGGAAACATATGAATTACCAAAGCTGGATCAAGAAGATGTAAAACTGGTGAAAAACTCAATTTCAGTTAATGAAACTGAAAATGTAATTAGAACCTTACCAACAAAGAAAAGCCCAGGTCCTGACGGATTCACTGCTGATTTTTTTTTTTTTTTTTGGTACCAAGGATTAAACTTACAACCTTGCACACAGCAGGCAAACGCTTGAGCTACTCAGCTAAATCCCTAGCCTCACAGCAGAACTCTACAAGAAATTTAGCAAAGACTTAATGCCAACATTCCTCAAACTCTTCAATGAAAGGAAAGCAATTCTAACTCATTCCTGGAAGTAAGTATTACCCTAATATCAAAATCAGACAAAGACCCAACCAAAAAAGAGAACTATAGGCCAATCTCCCTAATGAACATCAATGCAAAAATCTTCAATAAAATACTGGCAAATAGAATGCAGCAAAAAAATGAAGAAGATTATACACTGTGACCAAGTGGGATTCATCCCAGGAATCCAAGGATGGTTCAACATAAAAAATCAATAAACATAATATACCATATTAATAAGGCCAAAGATAAGAATCACATGATCATCTCATTAGATGCAGGAAAAGTTTTGATAAAGTCCAACACTCACACATGATAAAAACCCTATAGAAAATCAGAGTAGTTGGTCTTTACCTCAATCTGATAAAAGCCACATATGATAAACTAACAGCCAACATCTTACTCAATGGACAAAAACTGAAAGCTTTCAACCTAAAATCAGGAACAAGATAAAGATGTCCACTATCAATGCTCCAACTCAATACAGTTCTGGAAACATTAGCCAGAACAATTTGACAAGAGTGCGAAATAAAAGGATAGAAAAGGAAAAAGTTAAATTATCTTTATTTGCAGATGACATTATACTCTATATAGAAGAGCCCTAAAACTTCATTGAAAGACTTCTAGATCTAATAAACAAATTCAATAATGTAGCTGGATACAAAGTCAACACTCAAAAATCAGTAACATTCCTATACACAAACAACAAACTCACTGAGAGAAGAGAACCCACACTCTTCACAATAGTATCCAAAAAAGTGAAATACTTAGTAATCAATCTAACAAAGGAAGTAAAAATCTATGCAGTGAAAATTACAGTACTCTGAAAAAACAAATCAAAGAGGATTCCAGAAAATGGAAAGACATTTCTTGCTCAAGGATAGGAACAACAAACATTGTGAAAATGGCCATTTTCCAAAAATTGTTGTACAGATTTAATGCAATTCCAATTAAAGTACCATTTGCATACCACACAGATCAACAGAAATCATTCCTAAAATTCATATGGAACCACAAGAGACCTAGAATAGCAAAGGCAATTCTGGGCAACAAAAACAAGGCAAGAGACATCACAACCCTGGACTTGAAATTACACTACAGAGCTATTGTGATAAAATTAGCATAGTACTGGCAAAAAAACAAAAACAAAAATAAAACACCACAGATCTGAAGATCAATGGAACAGATTAGAAGACACAGCCAAAACTACAAATACACTCAGCCACTTATCTTTGGCAGAGAGGACAAACAAGCTCACTGAAAGAAAGCCTCTTTAATAAGTGATGCTGGAAAAACTGGCTTTCCACATGCTGAAAAAACTAAAACTAGACCTATGCCTATTACCATGTACTATAAATCAAAATGGATCAAAGACCTAAATATTAAAACAGAAACACTAAATCTATTGGAAGACAAAGTAGGTAGAAATCTTGAAGACATACAGGTAAGCAGAGTTCATGAATGAAAATCAAATTGCATGAGAAATCCTTCCCAGAATCAACAACTGGGATCTCATCTTATTAAAAAGTTTTTGCATGTCAAAAGAAATCTCCAACAGAAGGAAAAGAAAACCCATGAATTGGGAAAAAAAATCTTAGCCAACTGTCCCTTAGACATAGGACTTCTATCTAGAACATACAAAGAATTAAAAAAGATCAGGTCCCCAAAAGTCAAAGACCCAATCCAAAAATGGGCACTTGAGATGAATACATACTTTTAAGATGAAGAAATACAAATGGCAAATTAACATATGAAAAAATGTTGGTCATTTGAGAAATTCAAATTAAAACCACAGAGACTCCATCTCACTCCAGAAAGAATAGTCAAGAGCAAGAAATCAATCAATAACAAATGCTGGAAGGGTATGGGGAAAAAGGAACTCCATTGTTGGCGGGAGTTTAGGCTGGTGCAACCACTGTGGAAATCAGTGTGAAGATTCCTCAAAAAGCTAGGATTAGAGGTCCCATTTGACCCAGTAATTCCACTTCTTAGCTTTTTTCCAGAAGAACTGAAAACACATACCACAGTAATATATGTGCACCCTATAGCAGCTCAATTTGTAATAGCCTAATCTTGCAAACAACCCAAATGCCATCAACAGAAGAATGGATAAAGATATGGTATTTGTATACAATGGAGTACTTCTCATCTATAACGAAGGACCACATCAAGGCTTAATAGGTAAATGGATGACACTTGAGACCATACTCATAAGTGAAGTAAATCAAACTCACTTGTGTAAATACCTTACTGTCTCCCTAGTGTAAGAAACTGAAAGAGTAAATAAGATCTAAAATCTACAATAGATATTGTCAAAGAGTAAAAAACTGTTCGCTCAAAGGGGAAAAAGAACTTGGGTAAGAGAAAGGAGAAAAGGGAAAAAATATAAATTTGTTTATATATACTTAAAATAGCTAAGATGATCATATTACTAATTCTATTAGTTCTTGGAAAACCATAGTTAATACTCATGATTACATCAATTTTGTATGTCTATATCTGGTAATCTAAGCAACTCTTTTGAAGGTAACAGTATACAATATTACAACCATTGTTAAGTTTCTATCATCTTGTTTTGAAAGCCTATATAGTTATTGTTTTTGGGTTTTTGTTGTTGTAGTTATCATTTGTACATCTCTTGTTTTTCTGTTTTCCTTTTCTGTTTTTTTCTCCTTAAAATAAAAACAAATTTAAAAAATAAACGATGAAATATTCCTTAACACAGATAGATATTGCCTAGTTTACCTAACCTACTGGAGCATATTTAGGTAGCTTGCATGTACTTAATTATACACAGTGCTTGTACTTATGTGGAAGTAAATCAGCAACACAGAAACTTAGATGTGAACTTGCTGGTTCCAAGGTGTTTTACTCACCAAGTTGAGCTAAAGAAATAAACTGTACTGATTTAGGTGACTACAGGTTTGTTAGCCATAATTCGGCAATAGCAATATTTACAAGCTTTTAATTTTTATATATCTTATAGGTAAACAAAACCCTTCACTACTTTGATGTGCACTCTCTAAATTATTAATGGAACTGGGAATTTTGTTTGTTGCCATATATCTCAATCATATTCTGTCCTTTTTTTTTTTTTTTGGTCTTCTTGAGACAGGGTCTTGCTTTACAGTTCAGGCTGGCCTTAGACTGAAGCAATCCTGCCTCAGCCTCAGGAGTAAAGGCATGTGCCACTACACTTGGCATCATTTCCTTACTAATTTGTAAGCATGTTTTATAATTTGAGTATCAGTCCTTTCACTTCTACTTCTATAGCAAATACCTTCACCCAAATATTAAAGTTTATCAACTTTCTATATGTGGGTTTTGGTTCTATGACATTTCAATGTTTTTACATATTCAGTTTTATCAGTCATTTTCTTTACAGTGCCTAGATACCCACTGTATTGTATTGTACTGTGTTTATTTTTGGCAGTACTGTGGTTGAACTAAGGGACTTTGCACTGAGTTACCACACCACTAACATCCCTTTATTTTCTACTTTGAGCAAAGGTTTCATCAGGTTTCCAGCTGCCCAGGCTGGACTCAAAGAAGTGGTCCTCCTGCTTCCACCTCCCACCATACCTGGCTTCACTTCTTATCCCATAGATTGTTAAAAAAAAAATCTCATTTTACTTTTACAGATTATGTGTAGCTTATAGTTTACATTTAGACTTTTAACTATTAAACTTTTTTTTGGTATAATGAAAGATAGAAACTCAACTTTGTTTTCTGAATAGAAAATTAAGAAGCCCAACACTGCCAATTTAAAAGCTCATCCTGCTACAAATTAGAAATGGTACCTATATAAACACCAAATTTTGTACAATTTGTCTAATTTGTTTTGCTTTGTAAGTCCCCATCCTGTCTTTCTACTGTTCTTTCATCAAATTTCCTACATTAAGCATTAAGTATCTCAAATATTTCCTACCTTAATATCAGCCCATCAAATTAACTATAAAAAGCACTGTTGGTTTTTTATTAGAATCACATCGAATTTAGATTACTGTGGGAAGAACTGAGACCTTTGTAATACTGATTCTCACCTTGAGAAACAAGGGTTCAGATTTCTCCTCTGAAGTCCTTTTATTATTGAATGTAAGCTTTCAAGTCAACGGTCATTACATAATCAAGACACTTTTACACCCAGAGCCACAATCAGTTTGCCCAACACGGACAACTGTTAACAGAGTAATAAAAACAAAATTTTTGTTATGTCAGAGATTTCAATTCATTTAAACTCTAACACAGAAAAGTAGCATGATTAAAAAATTCAGTTATGTAGCTTATGTTGTCTATATTGCTCTCAAACTTCTAGGCTCAAGCAATCTCTCTACTTTAGCCTCTTGAGTCTAGGATAACAGGCTTACGTCACTGTTTAAAAAAGATAAAAATGTAGAAGTAAATAGAGATCTATTTTGTGTGGCACACCTTTTGAAGTGATTTTATGCACACACACATATTACATACACAGTATGAGGTAAATAAGTAGGTGCTCAATAAATTGTTTTTTAAATATTTTGAATATTAAAAATATTTTTTGGTCACTCTGTACTTACTGACTGCTAACTGGACAGTCAAATAATACCTCAGTAAAATTTGCTGAGGGCGCTGCTGTCGTCTGGCAGCTGTTGTGCCAACAAGGAACTAGATGCTTGTCCTTGGACAATCCCATGACAAGCATTACCATCAGCTTTCTCCAAATAGTGGCATTTTATTCCAATTAGAATTGCTCCCCTACCATACAGAATTAACCCCAATGTTACTTCTGTTTTACTTTTAAGTATAAAAAGTTTCAAGCAATCTGTGACCCACATTATAAACTCTCGACAATTCTGAGGAACAGGGAAAGTAAGATGGCCGCAGGTGACTGGGCAGGGCTGTTTCCCAAATGCTGCCACAAATGCTCTCTGATTTGCTCCTGGTGTTCACTTGAATGGCAAGCTATAGATACCATAAAGAGAGTTACAGTGAAGTGAAAAATATAATGACACAGTCACTGTGTTATTTAATTTTTACTGAAATTGAATGGCTCTATTACAAATAAATACAATTAAAATAGCTCTATAGGAATGCTATATAATTGAGCTTAACTGCCAACTTCCTTAGTTACCACTAAAAGAGTCAATGACATGAAATTGGATTCTTCTAAAAAAGGACTGATTTTAAAACAACAGAATATTGAAAACAGCCATAAGTACCTTTTATTGCCAAACAATGACACTGCTGGCATTTTACACACTTTCCACTTTAAAGTATAAATCTTCATAGAAAGTAGTACCTCAGGTTCAACTCAGTTCTTTCCATGATTCTGGTCGCAAACCAAACTAGACCAGAACCAAATCAAATTCAGTAGTTAGGTTCAAAACTGACCTTGCAGAGAAATTTGATTCAGTTTTCATTGAATTCAGTTGCAACAAGAATCACAGAATTAAGTTCATGAACTGATTGTATTTTATAACCACACTGTGAAGGAGAGACAAGGTACATAATAATGATTTTTACTTTACTAAGGAAGCGGGGATGAAGTAACTTGGCTAAAATCCCTAGAAGAGTATTTTGCCTAGTATTAATCCATAGGTTCTTTGGCTTCTAACCTCTCAGCTTCCTACTATACTAATTTACCTATGTTAACATTCTAGCTACCCATCAGCCATTTCATCTAGCCCTCTCACAATACATATTATACAATTCGTATACAACATGGATCATTACAATAGTGTACTGAGCAATAAAGACCCAAATGTCAGAGTTTTCTAGGACACTATAAAATAATTATTGCCAAATCACTGTTTAAAGTAACAGTAGTCAGGCATGTTGTCTAGTCCTATCTCTGCCACTCACCAGCTACATGAAGTTGAGAGAGAGATTCCCTCAATAAGCCTCAGTTTCCTTATCTGTAAAATGATCATGGACTAATAAATCTGGGAGGATATTCCCAGTCTCTCATTCTTTATGTTCTTGTAAATTAATAACGATATTGACTTGTAATATAATTGTGTCAATAATTTCAGGTCTGAGATTAATTTTTAAAAATCATGCTTTATACGTGATCATGATCTTTTAAAAACAGGTACACAGAATCAACTTACTCTTTTGTCATTAATAATGATCATGGTGGTAATGGCTGTTATTTACTAATGGTCAGCATGTGCTAGGCAGGTAAACTGCTCTTTCTGTGTTGCCCATTTGATTCTTACGCACATGAACATAGTTATCCTCGCTGTCTACATAAAACTGAGGCAAATAAGTTAAACTTGCCTGTGGTCACCAAGGCATTAAATGACAGAGACAAAAGGACAACAGAACTAGGACTCAGAAGCACTCTGTAAAATGTTTTATGTCGCAAATCTGACCATCCTTCATTGTGGATTCTGCTATTTTGTTCTGGCAGAAGATAAAAGACATGAGTGGTGTGGGAAAAAAAAAAAAGGGTACTCCTGTATGCTGAGAGTCAGGTCTCAATTTACAGGTCTGATTAGTTGGTTCCACCTGTCAGAGTGACACCTCTGAGCCCACATTCCAAACAGCAGCGCAGAAAGTAGAACATCACTGCAGCACTGCAGTGTTTGCAGCAAATCCCTGATTGCTGCCTTGCCAACTACCACAGACACCCACTCTACTAAAAGTGGACAAGCTACTATCAATCTGGCCTTCTACACTCAAAAGCGCTAGTGGGTCAGTGATACTCAACTCTCAGGAGGCAACACTTCCCTCCCTTTAACTTCTGCGGCGTTCCATCTATAAAACAGGTATATGAAGAATTGTGAGGACTAAATAATCAATATAGTTAACTGTACCTGACACATGGAGCAAAAATATACATACATCTGTACTCATCTAGTATCCATAAAATACTGATATGTATAACATACCTGTGTATGGATGTATATACTCTATTTTTTACTATCACCACATCTATATTTTATATGCTGGATGAAAAGGTCTTTCTCACAGCATTTTCTATGGAAGAAAACACTGCAGTAGGAATTTTAAATGTTTCCAGTAATTCAATAAAGCATTTCCTTTCAACTGGAAGCTCTAAAAAGTGTTTTTCCCCCTTCTTCAGTCTTCTCTATTCTTCTAGAAAATTCTAAACATTTCAAATATATATATATATATATATATATATATACACACACACACACACACACACACACACATACACACACACACACACACACACACACACAGGCTTTGGGTAAAATTTTGGAGGTACTCTATCTTCAAGTTAAAAGCAAATAAAAGACCTCATTCACAGGATACACCTTCATGGATATGGAGAGGTGATTGCTCAGAAGAGGAAGAAGTAAGCAGTGTAACAGCACAAGTAAGACAAATGTGCCAATTATAATTATGATTGAGAAGTGGAAGGGGAATGAGGAGGCCTATACCGGGGAGTTTCCATTTGTTATGGCTTCTCCAAATACCACCTCTCAGAGAAGAGACCTTGTGTAAAATGGTAATTATTTTGTGAAAAAAGGTTGGGAAGAAGAAAGTAAAAGATTCAAACAAAAAAAGCAGAAATATTCAGAATAATCTCCAGGAAGATGAATGAGCCCCAGACAAAAAGAACACCCAAATGATGAGTTTAAATGTTAAAGTTTATTACAGCTTTCTTCTTGAGGATCTGGCAAATAATACTAATAGCGGTCAACATAATGTTTAACTCACTTCAATTGTATGAAATATACCTTAGTAAACAGAGATAAAAGAAAAATTAGCTATGAGGATATTGTACATAATGATTAAGAGGGAAAAGGTTGCCAGCTAAACTAGTTGAATTAATTCCCTGCAACAAATAATCTACAGTTACTAAAATATCCCATAGACACACATTTACTCACATGACAAGATATTCTCACCATATTATCAAGCAAAATAAGCAAGCAACAAAACAATGTATTACATAAAGTCCCGCCCCCCCCCCAACACACACACACACACACTGTCTATATAGTACTATCCCTACCTCTCTCTTTCCTACTTATTGTATCAGGGGTTTATCCCTAATGGTGGTTATCATGGCTGACTTAACCTTTGCTTCCTAATTTTTTTGCTTCCTAATAGTTCACTATTAGTACTCCAGTATTAGTACTAAAGAAAAATAACCTTTTTAAAACAAAACAAAAAATCATGTGCCAAAGAACTGGATGAACAATATAGCCAAGGACAAACACAAAGGATTAGAACAGTTTTTTAAGGATGGCCAAAGGCAAGAATAAACTAAATATTTAACATCTATTTCTCAAAAAGAGGTTACATGTAAGCCTGAATAAGTGAAAGTCTACTGGTGGAGTCACCATGTTATCATGGAGACAGATAAAGGCAGCATCAGGACAGCCTCTGTCTGGCATCCATTCTGCCATCTGCAAGTGGGAAGAGTTACAGGACAAGCCTCCAAGGACTGAATAGGTAGAAGCATGTCCAACCACTGTGGATCAGGACCCGAATCACTGGAACCCAGACGAACAACACATCAGAGTCCATACATAAGTCAGCATGTGCACATTACTGCAAAACGGGTCACAGAAATGTGTGGGAAGTAGAGATCAGGGGAAGAGTAGGAAAACTAAGGAAGCACCAGTCCCTGTTGTGAGGGAGTCAGATGTAGATCAAAATCTGGTTGCCTCTTCATTTCTCTGCAGCTACACAGCAAATTTATTAATCTTTCCATACTTCAATTTCCTGGTTTTGAAAAGGGAATTAATAATATATAACCCTCTGAGTGTTGATGAGAGTTAATACCTCATTAAGTGCCAGGAACTCAGTAAATACACAGCAGCTATCTACTGTGCATATTCTATAAAAGGCTAGGTCTGAAAACTAGATACCTTGACCATATTTTATTCCTTTTTTTTGTACCGGAGATTGAACTTATGACCTCATGCTTGCCAGGCAGACGCTATGCTGCTGAGATATACCCCCAGTGACTGTATTTTATTCCTTAACTTTGCATTCACAATATAAATTTGTGATTCTAGTTTCTTCAATATGGAGCAGGCAAGCAACACCAACAAGACATCCATAAGGCAGCACTGGGCAAATAGCTGGAAGAGGATGAAAACACCAACCAGGACCTAAGCCCTACACAGAGGTTTCCTTCCCTCTAAGAAAGAAGAGATTTTCCTCAGGGCAAATACAACAAATAAGCTGTTGAGTTCACAGTTTGGTTTACAATATGTGCACTATAGCTTTGGCATCTCCTGTAAACTCCTGGGACTCATTTCTTACCAGCTAAGGAAGTGCATGCAGAAGTGGCAGCAGCAAACCATGAACGTTAAGGGCAACGGAGCTCGGGTGAGAAACTCAAGACAGCTTCTGAACAAAGAAGTGTTTCCAGCACATGAGTAAAGGAGAAAACAATACCCAATCCGCAAAAATTATTTAGCATTTCCACTAAAAATGTTTCTCAGTCAAGTAAGTTCACACAGCGGGAAGAAAACGAACTAAGAAATTCAAATTCTAAGTGAAGAGACTCATACTTTTTTTTCTATTTTCCTATGTTCTGATCAGCCGCAAATAGTGTTTTAGAGGGTCTTGGCAGAGTGATTAACTAGATTTAATCATGGCTGTAGACATAACCCTGAGCACTATCCATGCTACTCAGTTTCCTCATTTGTAAAGAAATACTAATTCATGCGATTGTTGTGAGAACTACGTAAATTATAAACATTCAGAATAATGTTTGGGAGCTATGTCCATTATCATTATCTCTTCAAATTATTTGTTTGCTTGCCTGTCTTTTTTGAGACAGGTTTCTCTATGTAGTTCTGGCTAGTCTTAAGCATACTATATAGCCTCGGCCTCATGGCAATCCTCCTGCCTCAGGTTTCCAAGTGTTGGGATTACAGATGGGTGACAGACACCATGCCCAGCTGTATCTCCTCAAATTCTATGCAGTCACAGCATCAAGTGAAAGGGGATTTAAAAAAGAAAAATACTATTACAAGTAACAAAAAAAAATAATGTGTCTCTAATGGTCTATAACTATTTCATGGGTGCAGAGATGATAGATGTCAAGGCCCAATTTTATGGACAGGAAGTTCAACAGCTATGTAGACCTTTTCAATTTCTCGGTCATGTGGCTGAACACTATATATTTCAGTACTATCTCACTCTATATCCAAGGCTCAGGATGAGATTTGCACATGAAGTTTATACAAGTTACCATTAAAATTTTAACTTGTACTTACTATTTTTGAATAGGTGATATACAAACTTAGCATAAAATTCAAATACTACAGAGTCTGCAGCAAAAATTTCTTTTTCCTTCCTCTCCAGCCAGCAGACCCTCAATTTCCTGCCTCAAAAGTAGTATCACTTTTTCAAGGTAGAACATATCACCTAAGATAGGGGAAAGTAACAGCACAGAAAACTAATTGGTTATTATTTCATGAGAAATATTGTTAAAGAGGAATCTTTAATAGTATATACAAGACCCCGTATAGTGGTATCTAAGTTCATGGCCTTAATTCTTTCCATGATTCTGGTGGCAAACCAATTGGATGAGAATTAAATCAAATGCAATGGTTCGGTTCAAAGCTGATCTTATGGGGAAATTTAGGTCCAATTTGGTTTGTGACCTAAATTGTGAAAGACTTAAGTTTGTAAACCAAGGTATCACTGTATCAGCAAGCAAAAAGAAAGTGACAAAATTAGATTTCAATTATGATTCCAATAAGGTTATAATGCCTATTAAAAATACAGAAGAAATATAAGCTTAAAAATGGTTGTTTGTGTTGTGACATTAACGCTCATTCCACCCCACTCCATATCACCAACCTCTTTTAAAAAAATTTAAGAATGCTGCAATTACTGTTTACACTTTAACACTGTTTCAAGAAATTATTCTGGTGTCATATCATTGCTTCTATTATTTAACCCTGCCACCAAATCTGGAAATAATAAGTGTCACTATCTTAAAGGTTTTCTACCCCTCCCATTTCCACCATATAACTGAGAAAAACATACAGATTACAACTATAAAGTGACAAAAACTTCCCAGTTCTACATGAGCACTTCATGTTTTTCATCAACAAGTGACTACTGTTCTTCTCCGGGTAATCATTTAGGAGACCACAAACTTATTAAATTAAGCCATTTTATAATTATTTTTCCAGAAAAACTCCACAGCAAGTTCACAAAGTCACAAATGGAAGACAAACTCAACCTTTAATTTACAATGCACCTGCGTGAAAAAGTGCATCTGATAGTGAAGCTGGGCAGCATGTTGACAGACAACGCAACTATAAAAATCAACTAATGCAATATACATACGCCAAGCTGAATCTTACAAACCAAACTGAGTAAAACTTTAGGCACAATACAGCTTAGACGAAGTAAACAAAATGCAAAGTAATACTATCCATTGTTTCTGGAAGAGTGTACGTGGAGCAAGAGGGCTTCTTTCCTTCCAGGGACAGAAAGTGCCACTAATAATGCTACCATGGCTCTGGTTCACAGTGTCCTGAAAAGTACTAGCTTGCTGGGAGTGGTGGCATAGGCCTGCAATCCCAGCATTCAGGAGGCTGCAGCAGGAGAATCCCCATGAGTTCAAGGTCAGCCTAGGCTACACAGTGAGTTCAAGGGCAGAGGGAACTACAAAGTGATACTCTGTCTCAAAAAAAGAAGTGCTGGGGAAGGAATGTAGGTGTATAGACTCCCAGTGATTAAGGAGCACTGTGTATGGTAACAAAGGACACCCCACTGTTACCAACATGAGATCCAGAAACTGCACGGTCTCTCCAGAGCCATAGTGAAAATGGATGTGCAGCACTATCCTCAATTTATCATTTCCAGTTGACCACCTGCTCTTTGGAGCAATTCAAAATTTACTCCTGCCACTGGAATAAATGAGAAAGCACTTTGCATTAGAGTATTTCTCCCTTAAAACTGAAAGCAAACTCTCAGGCACTGGTTGTGGCAAATTCTACCTGTAGACAGTGGTGTCCAGTCAGTGAGCACACTGTCTTCCCTCAAACAAGCAGCTGATCTGTAAGTAAAAAAGGACTTCCAGAGACCACGCAGTGCCAGGACAAGTACATAAGCAAGGGAACTTACTGAGAGGTTGACCAATGTCTTGATGGCCTTGTCTTTTCTCTTTATGAAATCATCATCCTGAAAGACAAGAATTAAAAAGATCCCATAGAAAGATTAAAACCCAATAGGAGTCCTCAACGATCTTCCATATAAACTGACTTATCACTGTATTGCCTCAAGCCATATCAAATTTCCAACAAATTGGAATGTACTGTATTCGCCAAGGAAAAAGGCTTGAATCTCTGCAGACACCTCCAGCACAGGTCTATTCAGCCAGAAGGAGTGTAGCAGTTAAGACAAGTGATCTCAGCAAAACAAGGACAATAATAACTGTTTAAGGGACAGAAGACATACAAAATGTTAGCATGCAGTAACTGTTTCATAGTACCTAGCTATTATTACTACAGCTTAATTATTATAAATCATTAGTATAAAAATGTCCTAAGCAAGTAATCTCTCAAAAAAATTTACATAAAATTACATCTCTGTGTTTATAGTTTAATACAAGTTCTGGATCAAGCACCAAAATTCAAAGGAAATGACAGCACTGTAGGGCCTGACACCCCATGGCAATCTAAAGAGGCACTTCTGTTGCACCACAAAGACCATTTCAATGCTGAGGTGAGACCAAGAAGGGGCAAAGTCAGCTTTATGTCCTCCTTCCTGGGATTCTCTAAGTGTACACTCATTCTCAGTGGACAAAAAGCAAGAGCACAATACTGACCTCAGGGAGACTGTAGGTTTTCTGGAATTGGGACACAGAGTAGGAACGGATGTAGTCACCCATCTCTTCTTTTGTTTCTATAGCTCGTTTCACCAGCCACTGGAGAAACAAGTAAGAAAATGTGAGTCGACAGAAACAAAATCTCACTGTGGCGAAGTCCTGCTCAGAGATAAAGCATCTTCTGAATGCCAGTCAGCAGTTGTCCTAACAGAAAAGCAGCTGGCAGGGTACTCCAGATGCTAAGACCCAGTGGGACCACTGCTGAGCATCTGCATAAGTGTTGTGAAGCTGTACTTCACATCCTCAGGCCTCAGTCTTCCTCTTTGAGAAAAGAAGATCATCAGTTCCTTGATATTACTGATTGTACAAGCTGAAACAGAAGCAGATGAAATCACAACAGAGAGTGCTCTGTAAATGTCTAAAGCACAAGGCAAATGTAACTATTCTTCCAACCACTGGCCCTACTGGTGGCTCTTAACAGAACCTCTTTGCTGTGCTGCTTGCACCACAGAACAGGGAATTGGGAAGAATCAAGGACAGTATCTCATACAACCCTTCATTTGATAAGAAAATCTCCACAATGTTATGATTTAAAAACAGTGTGTAAGGGCTGGGGATTTAGCTCAGCGGCTTAAGTGCATGCTTTGAAAACAGTGTGTACTAAAAATTCCAGGCACTGGGTTAGCCTGATACAACACTCTCTTTTAATCCTCAAGACATTATAAGGTAGATGACACTAGCCAAGTTTCACCGAACTTGAGGCACAGACAACATTATTTGTTCATCCTTCTGTAGCCACAAAGCTGGGAAGATCTTTTCCGCTTGATTGGGTTGACACCCAGAAGCAACTGATCTTCTTTTACCCAACTCAAAATTCCAGGTAATTAAAACACACATGTGCACGCACACACACACCTGTTCACATACCCACAGCCTGTGGAAGATCCTGGAACTGCAGGTAAGAATGCAGAAAGAAGTGTGTGGTGCAGAAAAAACTTGTGCTTCTCCTCGCTCTCTATTTATTCCCTTTATTACTGAAGGACATGACACAGGAAGCCATTTGTCAGGGTTGTTGTTCCTTTTCCAGAAAAAGCGACTCCAGTCCTCAAAACAGTTTTTGGGTACTAGCTATATTTTTACCAAGAGCACTCAGATTTGATGAAGCTTAGGAAAGTAGACACAAGAAGAAAAGCTCAAGCAAAGGACATGTTTAGGAATGGGTGTCCAGGACAGAAGTGACTTCCAATAACTAGATAAGAAATATTCCTCTGGTGTTAGTATCTTCTGTTTATTTATACTGCTCTACCCTACTCCACCTCCAAACCATGGCTCTGGGCACTGACTGAAAGCAGAAACAAAAGAGGATCAGAGCGTCCACCAATACTCCTGGAGTGTCCACCAATACTCCCACCCTAGGACCACAGCCCTGGACCACTACAGTGACTTACTGCTCAACTCAATTTAGCTCTGCTTTCTTTTGGATCAGAAAACCGGTTTCTAGCTTTTTGTGTCTGTTTCCTTTTCAGATCTGACTCCATTAATCCTGGATTTAATCTGAGTTATTCCTATGTGGGATCCTGAAGTGTGAAAAAGGCAGGGAAAGCCTGCTGAGTCTCAGGATTTTCTCAGAGAATAAACCGCTCTGTTTTTGGAGAACCAGAGGGAAGGGCTGTAGTGGGAACAGTCCTTGAGCAGTCAAGATCTGCCATAAGCTTCCCAGGGCTTGAGACAAATATTTACCTCCAGGCACTCATACTTCTGACATGGTAGAGTAAGATGTGCCTTAGAACTACAAGCATTTGGAAGCCAGATCTTGTTTTTTGTCAGCTGGCTTTCAGGGAGTGCTGTTGCAACTTTGCCAAATGCTATGAACATGGCTGGTGAGCCTCCAGAATTATTTGCAATAGTTAGGTTAACTGTTCTCAACCAGTGGTCTATAGATAGGCTTTTATTAGTCCCTGAAAAACAGGAAAGCCCTTGAGGCATGTGCATGTGTGAGTTTTCCATAATACTAAACATATTCAATTTGAAAGACTGTCCTCTTGTCTGTCATGGGGAGTGTAATGGCCTTTTCTCCAGGAAATTATAGGAAAAACAAGATTGTAGTTAGTTTTAAAATACTCCTGCCTAGACAAGTGCCAACCCAAGGTCAATGTTCATTTTTTGCTTTATAATTTTATGCATTCATGAAATCAAAAAATTAGGTAACCACTAGTCTAAGTGCTCCTGTCCAGACAGGAACTTCTCAAAATTCCACTCACAACCTGGACCATTCACAAGCCCTCAAAATGCCCAAACTGACTGTAGAACATCATTTCCCACTCATCGTTTAATGTCAGAACTAAATTTTTTGCTACCAAATTTCTAACATAGGATGGAGTAAGGTTTAACCTCTAAAAAAGCGATGTTTTGAGGGATAGGTAACAGCTTTACAGTGCAACAGTACTGGAGCTTTCAGCAATCATCAATACTGGGACCTGACACTTCATTTTCACAAGAAAGGTAAGGTACCACTTTCTTACATCAAACAAAGTTTAAAACATACAAGTCAAATTCTGAGCTAAACTCTCTCAACCTCAAATTTACAAATTTCACTTATAAAAATACAAAATTCAGGGCATTTCTAGTATATCTGCTGAAGTGAGCACAACTCAGGGCATTTTAGATGAAGTCTAGTGCAGAGGAAGACTGAACAGATGACAACACAAGCCAGTTTTTTATGCTTATAAAACGTTCACTACCAATACTATGTGCTAGCCCTTCATCTAAATAGATTACATGTACTAACTTATTTCTCATCCTGTCAGATGCAAAGTTAAGCCATTAAAGGTCATAAGGACAGAGGCAAAGCTTTTTTATTTCTTTTTGTCAAAATAAGGATTGAACCCAGGGCCTTCATCCCCAGTTCTTTCTTCCTTTATTTTTATTCTGAGACAAGGTCTCAAAATTCTAATCCACCTGCCTGACTCAGTTTCCCAGAGTGCTAGAATCAGAGGTGTGTACCACCATGCTTAGCTTCAGGGTGAAGTAAACCTAGACAGTCTCTAAAGTCTGTGCTCTTAACTCCTCACTATGAAATCCGACTACAGAACCAGAAGACTTTCTAGCAAGAGTTGTGCACCTACCTTCTTCGTGGCTATATGAGTGGTGGAGCAGGAGGGCACAAGGCTTAGAGATGGTGCTCAGACTAGAATCTTTACTTGTCTGTCTACTAGTTCTCTGACCTCAGCAAATGGATTATGCTGAGTCTCACTTTCCTCAAAAGTAGGACTGGAATTATAATAGATGTTTAAAACAGAAACACTTTTAGGATCAGGCACAAAGTACTTTTTATACAGAGGAAACAAACATAAGGTCCTCTGTTCTTCCTTTTTTCCAGGTGCCTAGGAAGTCCAGAAACAAGAACTGCACAGAATACAGGAAGCTGACATCAAAAGCCACTCAATCACAGTCTTGGGAAAAAGCTGGCCAAAGAAGTCTCCCAGGAGACAGCTAACAGTCAAGTAAGGACTAAGTGCCTGTAAACTGTCAGACACATTGACAGCTACTAGAGAAAAAGTGAGCAAGACAACCATGGTGCCTGCCCTCATGAAGCTTGCAGTCTCAAGAGACAGACAGATAAATAATCATACACATCAAAACACACAGTTATAAACTCCAGGGAGGAAGATTCCTGTGAAGGAGGGGAATGTAACTACATGAAGAACACAGCAAAGGAACATATTTTAAAATAAGGAGTCAAAGAAAGCTTTCTTAAGAAGGATTGGTAAAATCAAGATCAGAAGGATGAACATGAATAACGCACATAAGGAAAGAAGGGGTGAGCATTCTAGTCCAAGGAATTAGGATATGCAAAGGTCTGGTGGCAGAAGGAAGCATAAGTTTAGGAAAATCTGGAACAAAGTAAGAAGGGCTAGAATAACAAAACATAAAAAAGTAAAGAATGAACTGAAGCTGAATATTAAGTAGAAAGAGGTCAGAGCAGGGATCTGGGGCTTTACCTTTACCCATCATACAATAAAAATGACTGAGAAGAGCACTGAAAGAGCATAACAAGTAATGGTTTAATACTAGGGCAGTGCTGATGAACTGTTTGAGAGATGGGTGCCCATACTGCAACTCGAAACTCACTTATTTATCGCAAAGAGCCAGCACTGCAATTAAACCTCAATACTGAGGGTTTAGTTTAGAAAAAACTTATACATTAACATCCTTCATTCTAAAAGAAAAAGGACACATGTGCCATAGGTTCACCACCACTGAACTAGGGTACACAAGAGTACTGGAAACCTTTTTAGAATGGTGATAGGACACACTATCACATTCTGCTGCAACAAATCCATCGCACACCTACTAAACCCAGGATCCAGGCCAGATGATCCAAGGGCCAGATGTAGGATAGGAACTTTGATGTTGAGAGGATAAGAAACCATATGGAAGACCTTACCTGCACAACAGGAAATATGTGAATAAAATCCATCCCTTGGATCTGGTGGGGTTCCAGCTGATGTGGACATTTCATCCTTGGAAGGACTGAGACAATCTTTTCTGACAGAGCTCTGTCAGAGAAAAACAAGAAGAGAGTGAAAATACAGTGAGTAGCAGTAAATA
Organism: Hydrochoerus hydrochaeris; assembly: GCA_004027455.1. Taxonomy (NCBI): domain Eukaryota; kingdom Metazoa; phylum Chordata; class Mammalia; order Rodentia; family Hydrochaeridae; genus Hydrochoerus; species Hydrochoerus hydrochaeris. The sequence continues at coordinate 202,694 of PVLA01003307.1, forward strand.
CATTTCTAAATTCTGGGCAGCATCCCAGAAGGACTTGGGCTTCACAGATCAAGGATAAGAGTCAGGCCATGACTGAGCTTCTCCTGGCTGAGTGCAAAATAAGAAAAAGTAGCACAACTTAGGTTTGCATGTAAGGTCACAAAACTTCATAATTTATTTAAAATGTTTTCTTCCTGTTTTTTTCAATGTTAAAATGTTTTCTTTCTTTAAGCATCTGATCTCTGATCTGTTTCTTATAGCTTACTTACATCAATTTGAGAAAAGAGGAAAAAAGATTATTTGGTGAGAGTGTAATACCCAAAGCCCAGGCACAATGACTGAGAAACTTTAAAAATAGTCACTTGGCATGGCTTTCTGGAGCTGTACAGAGAAACAGAGATTTTTGGCTCCATTTCTGTAATATCCACATCGAAAAAAATCTTAGCTGGTCACAGCAGCAACTGTGATCTTGTTTATAAGTGAAGGATTTATCTCCTCATGAAGGCAGGCCCTGGTGAACAGAGTTACTTACAGCTTAGCAGATATTTCAAATTCAACAGATTTTGGATCTTCCAAAAAAGTTCCTTTTTCAAAGAAATCTCCATTTGTCTTGCGGTAGTTCAATACTCCTTTGTGAGAAACTGACACCCCAAATTCCAACACAGAATGCAGGCCGATGCAGAGCTATGATTTTTTACCCATGTTCCCCTTGGCACATTTCAACCCTCAGTCTTAGTAAGAATCAAGTGACCTAGGGGCAAAAGCTAAACAACCTTTGATATGGATTAGATCTAAGTTGTTCCCCTAAATTCTCATGTGTGAAGAAGATGAGTGGATCATGGGGGCACTATACTCACCAGTGGACTCATCCACGGAACGTGCTGTTAGGAAGTGAGAGCTAGTTGCAGGTCCATGGATCACTGGCAGCATGATTTGGGAGGACAGATCTCCTACTCCAAATCATGCCTTCTCCCCATTTCCTGGCTGCTATGGATGGAGTACTTATTCTTCCTCCAAAAACCTCTGCCATTATGATCCTGCCTTGCAGTCAGCCCATCATGGACTGAAACTGAGCCAAAATAAGCCTGTCACCCTTTAAGTTGTGGGTGTTGGGTATATTGTCCAGCAACAGGAAAGTGACTAGGACAACCCCCTAGAGAATGGTGGTTAAGTCCACACTAAAGGCAGTGTTTGGCATTTAGAAAGCAGTTTCAGAGGTATAAGTAAGGATAAACTTCTGAAGACAACAGCTAACTTCACTGATCTATGTCTACTCTCATATGTTAAAAGAAAAAACATGGGAAGGACAGGCTGATACCTTATTGCATGTATTCACAGAGGGAAGGAATATCTACCTCAAGGAGAGAGCCAGATGGGAGAATATTTTCTGCCTCTTCCTCCTCACCTCTCTCCAACAGAAGGCAGTGAGGCTACTCTAAAAGTGCTGAGAGGAAGAAGGAAGTTGTCATTTGGAGTCTCAGTCAATCCAGTAGCCTCTGCTTACTGAGGAGGCTGCTTTGGGACATTTGGCTTTTCTGCCAAGAAATGTGTGGTCAGCACCAATAAGGAAGTCTGTGGCTAACAGATCTGTTCAGGGATCCAACGGGATAGTCTGGCAGTAGGAATACTAAAAACTCCCGTTGGTAACACATGAAGGCTTTCTCTGATAAGCTTTATTATTTATTTTGATCTCTACTGGGCTCCCATGCCTGTTTAGTTTCTTTGAAACTTATGACAACAAGAGATGAGTGTTTAACTGCTGCTGCTACTCAGACTTTAAGCTCAGCAAGTGAAGATGAGAGCCAGTGCTGGCTCTGAGGCTGGCTAAGTGCATGTCAACTTCATTCAAGCTGGACACCCGTGTGTGAACCCACCAAACCCTGAACACAGCCTTTCCTTAGTTACATTTGGTTCAGCAAGAGGAGCGCTCCCTCTAGTGGTTACAAATCACCCAGTTTACATAGGGTACTGAATCAGTCAGCAGCTTAAATAAAATCAAGAGATTGAGACCCAAAGATAATTCAGCCCAACACCCTGCCTTTATATAGGGTCCTCTCTGGACACCTCTCAGTGCTAACCTATTCATCTGTTCATCAGTGTCCCAAAGGAAGGATACCACAGGCAATCTCAGAGTTTATAACCCTTTCAAACTGACTTCCCAGAAATTACTACTGTCTGGACAGGTCTAGCAGTACGTAGAAACACCAGGACTAAATGGCAATACGAGAAGAGAAGGAAGTCAGAAAGACTTCCCACAGATACCCACCAGCCCCTACTCAGCCTCTCTCTGGAGCTTAGGATGGAACTGTCGATTTCTCAAAAATCAGGGGGAGGACAAGAGAGGTCACCAGGCAGGTTTCCTAGTCTAAGATTTTAACATGGCCACCTGTCATTATGGGTAGTCTGACTCCTTCAATTTTTAAGTGTTCATGTACTGTTTTCTCCTCTATTGCAGCCAGTTTCAAATAAACCAAGTTAGACCTAAACCTAAATTCCAGTTTTACCACCTACTCAGGAACTCTGATTCTATCATAATTCTTAGATCTTATTCTAAACTGATTATAGATTTCATTTTAGAACTTCACTGAAAAGTATGGCCACCTTAATTACTATGAATATCCTCTTACCATTTTAAAGGTAGTGATAGATGAAAGTAGGAGGAAAAACAGAGATGCTAAAATGTATATCCTAAGTAGTTAAAAAAAAACAGGAAACAAATCAAAAAATAAAAGTTTAAAACTAGGCAACAATATTTTTAAGAAGTAATAAAAGATTGGAAGACGATGAAGGGGATCCTGTAAGGAGTTTAGGTGAAATAATTTCCCATTCTTATCAGACTTTAATGAAACAGATAAATCTGTGATTGGAGATGGAGAAATCACCAATATGAAGAAACCAAAACCTCAAACAGTTGAAGATGTTTCTTTCCAGGGAATAAAGTTGAAGTAGAATGCAAAGAAGAGACATCAGTTTTGTGTTTTATGCCCCTTTGTTATATTTGAATTTTTCTAACTTCAGGGATAGCATACCTACACTGTGTAATAAAAACTTACCTCCAGAGAGTAGGAGAGGAGGGCACACACCTGGACTGCATGTACTGCCTCCTGAGAAAATCTTTCACTACAAGAGGCCTGTTGAGATGCCATGATCTCAAAGCGGTAGATGGTAGGGATGCAGAGCCCCGCTATTCATGGTTGGCCACTAAAGTGCACCATGCTGAATAGTGTTCTTTTTAATAATGGCCTTGAGAGGTGTCCACTGGTCTAACAATTTGATTCCTAAGAACCAATTTGCCTTCTACTATAAGTCAAATGTGAATAAGCAGATTTATCGCGTTTTTCTTTCTGTTGGCTGCCAGAAAGCTTACAGCCAAATCTTGGGAAAACAAAGCATTTGGTGGGCCCGTTACTCAAGTCCCCAGGTTTTTTTCCTTTTCTTTTACTCTGCTTTTCCACTATTATTGATTCATGTGTATTATTATAAATAACCATTTTTAATCCTTTTTTTTCTTGAGGGTAATATTTCAGAAAATGAAACAAATGACAGAATCATATATATCTGAGCTCAAAAATTCACTTCTTACAGAAAACAGAACTGAGGCCCAAAGAAGGAGTGGCCTGACCAAGGTCAGGTGCCTACTGGCAGGTGTGAGAGCAGAACCGTGCATCCTAAATGATTTACTAACATGGTCAAGGCCCTGCTGGATCATGAAACACTGTGAAAGGTACCCTCAGGTGAAATCCCTCACAAGGAGCCCAGGCTGCCTTTTCTTGAAGGCAGGCAGAATAAGGCTCTGCCTAACACAACAAAGGCAATGGAAAGGAAAAGTCTCCTTCTCTTTTCCTAATCTATTTCCACCCAGATTAATGTCTTTCAAAAAGATGAATTACAATGGAAATGGAAATGTGATTGAGATGTGATTGTCAATGGAAATGTGATTGAGAAACATAATCAGCAACAGCCTGAATGCTAAATGACCTATGCACTAGCTGTGTGACTGTGGCTTCTTTCAGCTTCAGTTCCATCTATAAACTAGAGTAGTATTTGTTGCAATGAAAATTTAAAAATATGTGAAGCATCTAGCACAACTTGAGACACTCAAAAGTTAGGTCCCCACAGCCACGCTCACTTGTGTGTATATATCTATGGCTACTTTTGCAATGAAACAGCAGACCAGAGATAAGCCTAAACTATTTACTATCTGGACCTATTCAGTAGAAGTTTGCTAATCTATGATCTAAAGCAAAAGGGCCAGGGATATAGCTGAGTGCCACAGCGCCTGCTGGGCAAGTGCAAGGTCCTGAGTTCAATTCCCAGTAAAAAAAAAAAAAGCAAAAAATATGAGCATTATACTGCAAAGTTTATATAACACACTTAAAAAATAAACATACAGTACAAAAGAGAAAAAGGAGGAAATAGCAGTAATGTTATATGTGTCTTATACTATATGTGAAGTAATGCATTATTGAAAATAGACTAATGAGTTAAAAATACATGTTACAAATATCTTAATATTAGGCAGTCACTAAATTTTTAAAAAGAAGGATAAGAGCCAAGAGAAAAGATACAATAGAGCCACAGAAAAATACCCAATCAGTGCAGAAAAAGGTAGAAGAAAAAAATAAAAAAACAAGGAAAAAATACAAAATGACTAGCAGAAAGACAGATTTTTAAAATAAACCATAAGTATATTAAATATCATCTAAACAGAATAACTAAAAACAGTTATCAGATTGTTTAAGAAGGTAAGTATTCACTAGATGATGTCTAAGGAAACCAACTTTCAAAATGAAGAAACATTACAAGAATGTAAACACTGTATACCATGAAACATTAAAAGAAAACTGCAGTAGCTATGTTAATATCAGACAAGTAGATTTCAGGACAGGAGTATTACCAGCGATAAGGACCATAATAAAAGGAAAAAGGGTCAGTTCACCAAGAAACTAAGAAATAAGATTCACTTGCCTGCTCTTCTCTTAATTACCTTCTTACAAAGATACTAATAACATGGACAATGTGTTTTGAAAAATCACAGCTTTGGAACACACTTATAAATATTTTCTATAGGATTTTCTGAGCCAGTTATATTTTCCATTAGTTTCTACTACTGAGCAAATAAATAATTTAAAAAACAAAAAATCAAAACAAATATACTCTGAAATGTGCTACATGGTGAAGAGTAACCAATTCAGGGCTAAAAGTGTTGGAGATAATCCACATGTATGCATTTAAAGTTTACATTAAGAATAAATACATACAGCATAACATGAATGGAAAAGAATGTGAATATAAACACATAATGACCCGGCCCCACAGAAGTTCTCTTCTAACCCACTTTATGCTCTTCTACCGCAAATTCTAATAACTTACATTTTTTGACCTATTGTAGAGTTTTCCTGAAAGAGCAAATCAACATCTATATCAAAGGTACAAGTGGTGATACACCAAGTCATTCCTCCTACTACCTGTAAGAAAGAAAGAAAGATTTGTTTTCTCTTTCTAGTTCAGGGAAAGCAGAAGTAAAAGGTAGATAAACTACATAAACTATTTTTAGTAAATACAGAAAATTATGTGACTTCAGAAAGACAAAATGTCATCCTTACATTCAATGCATCTAAAAGAGCAGTTAAATTTTTTCACAATGATGGAAATGTTCCAAACCTGCACTGTCCAACAAGAGCCACATGTGGCTTCTGAGTAAGTGAAATAAGGTGATTTTTATTATTAAATGGGTGTATTATCGACAGATCTTCACAGTAAGAGGACAGACATCAAATCTCAGCCAATTTTCTTAACCCAGTTTCAGACAAGTGCCAGACTCCAGAGGAACTATGTTTTATACACCAAACATAAGTGCAGTGGGGTTGGCATTTCTGGGCTCATTATTTAATTTCCACACACATTCTTGTCTGTCTAATGAAGACGGAAATCTCTGTTCTACTTTGTTTACAGGATTTCTCTGAAATGCAAATAAGTATAAGGTTAAAAACCCACACTGCAACAAAATGTTTTTCAAACACAGCTTGAATAAACAGTGAAGTTTGTGTCTGGCTAAGTTTTAGACTCATGTGATATGTCCAATATAATACAGATTCCAGGGCCTCAGCCCAAATCTAACTAGAAGTTTAATGGGTTAGGCCTGGACATGTATTATAAAATAAACCACATGATTACATCATTATGCACAGCCAGGACTGTGACCTCCTACACTACTCAGAACTAGATTCCTAAAAATTTCTCAACCTGCTCTTTAGGTCCAGATACATTCTGTGCACAATACATTGTGCCACTTATTGCATCATGCCATTCACTCTAAGCATATTAGTTTATTTGTCTCTCTTCTGTACACTACAAAGGCAGTGCTCTTTCCATGCAGGGATATTGTTTTGTATTGGTGCCCTTAACCTCCATTGTTATATCATAATTGTTCATGGTTCTTCTGAATTAAAATACTCTATTCCATAGTGACTTCTTCCTCCTCCAAACTTGAGCACTTGCTGTCTATAGAATATATGTCAACTGCCTGTGAGCACAGTGACTTGGAATAATTATTAACTCAGATTATTTTCTAACATGAATTTTATAACCTCACCCAACCTGTAAGTTCCTTGAACAAAGAAAGTATTTCTTTAGCTTGTTGTATTTTCTAAAACTTCATGCATAGTCATTTAACAATCTAGTGGCTGATCCTTAATTTCTTTAACTAGGAAAGAATATTTCCATAATGAATCTGCATTAAGAAGAATTTTAACATGGAAATGGAAGAAATAAAAACAATCTCCTGGGGCTGGGGATTTAGCTCAGCAGCATAAACGCCTGCCTTGCAAGCAAGTGGTCGTGAGTTTGATCCCCAGTACCGATAAAACAAAACAAAACAAAACAAAAATCTCTTTTCTCTGCCATGGTTAACTGTGACATCCTCATGAGAAACAGTCTAGTGGTAAACATTCCACTTACCTTGTCAAAAGGGGACAAGCCTTTAATTCTGGCCCTGAAATATCCAGCTGCAACCAAGAGTTCCAGAATTTCAGTCAACTTGACATTTTGTTCTTCATCTTCTCTTGTTTCGACCTAGAACAAAGTCACAAGTATGGCTAGTAAAAGCTATCCTGAATAAAGGGAAACCAAGTATATACTCATGATCCCATACTCTCATTACCAAGAAGCAGGTGACAATAGCTCATTCACTGCACCAGATTTTCTGTAAAATTCAATAAGCATCTACAGAAACATGTTCAGTGTTGCCAGAATTCCAAAAACTGAGGTCCCCAGTCTTCAAGAAGCTGTTAATCACCATAACTGGGGGAAGAAGAGTTTACTACATGCTGAAGGAATCCAGAAAAAAGGAAATAGAGTACATTACCTTCCTTTTCTCTAATACATGCTCTTCTTGACAGGCTTCTCAACTACATTATAAGCTCTTTACAGATAGAATAAGGCATTTGGATTTTAAACTACACTCATCCAGGTCTGGGAAGTTACTGACTAGAGAAGAACAAAGGATGAAATTCAAATATGTAACCTTTTCTGCATTTCCTTTCTAGATCGCCAAAGCAAATCTACAGAAGGCTTCCAATGCAGACATATTAAGGAATAATTATTGCCACATAACAGACTGCCTTAAAAAGAATCAATGCATCTAATATATTTAAATTTGTATTGATTTGAAGTTCTTGGTTTATGTTCTCCTTATGCCAGGTATTTAATACTTAAATCCACCTAAATATTCTAGGTTTTTTGCAACCATCATTTATTTTCATGAGCTGCCTTTCCTGTCTTCTATTATCGTAAAATATTTAAAAATCACTTCTCTGTATAAAACACCATCCAAGTGTTCTGGTTCAAATGTTCATGCTTATCTCTGACAATTCCCTCATACACTACCACCTGCTAAATCTTCCTTTGCTATGCACCTCACATATAGCACTCCCCTTTTATCCATATTTCATGTCATGACTATTCCAACTGCTTCGAAATCTTTTTGTCTCACTCACTCTGTCTTAAAGCTTTCACATAATCCCTCTTTAATCCCCAGTCCTATCACAATGTATCATATATTGTTTGTAAGATAAACTTCAAATTTCTTGGTTTAGCAAGCAGATATTTGGTTGCAACTATTTTTTCAGTTTCATCCTTTTATTTCGCCATCAAACAATCTTAATATGGTTATGGTCAATCCAGTACTGCTCATTCCCATTTCTTCACTTCACAAAATTCTCCTTCCCTTAACATTTTCTAACCATCTTGTGATCACCATCAAATTCTAGTTCCTACTAGATGCCACCCCTTACAAATCCAGCTGAAATGTTCATGTCTATATTCCTATTTTATGTACATGCATGCCATTCATGTAATGAAGTATCAAGTAGCTCTCCCGAGTAATACATCAAGTATTTCATATATGCCTATATTACTGACTGAACTATCAGCTTGCTCATTAAAGAATCTATATATTGTACATATTTGTTTACTTCATTGGACCTAAATGAGATTTGGTTCCAAGAAATACTGTTGTGGTTAGGTGCAGTTGTGGTTAGGTATAGGGTGACTGGATTTGGGATTTCTCTGAGGAACTGGTAAGGTGTGTCTGGGTGAGTCACAGGAGTATGGTTTTGGGGTCTACTTCTGTTTCTCCTGTCCCTTTCTGGCAATTTCCACCCTGCTTTTCTTCTCAAAGGTCATGAACTAAGCAGTTTTACTCTTCTGTGCCCTTCTGCCATGATGTTTCCATTTTGGAGTCAGCTGACCATGGACTGAAAACATAAGCTAAATTAAACTCCACTTTAAGTTGTGGGTGCCTGGTATTGTGTGTAATAAAAGGAAAGCTGACTACCACAGACGTACTTACAAAACAGAGAATGATACACAAGTATTACACGAAGTGCATGTAATCTAGTCATGTATTAGCAGTGTTTTCATATTCATAACACTGATAATAGAAAATCAAATTCCAACTCCTGGGAAAGGGAGGATACACATTAAGTTAAACATGCAATTAGCATGTCCCATGCTAATGAAACTATAGTGCAGGGCAACTGAAAATTTATTCAGTCATTCATTTTTATCAGAATTTTAATTTTAACTGGGTGTATTAATCACCTTGGGGAGGTGACACTCTTGAGCCATTGTACATTTTATTCATCCCCTTTCAAAAAGACTCTGGTCTAGCCTATGAAAGAGTCTAAAGATTAGCACTCACTAGTTCTTACTGAACACACAAAAATCAAATAATATTAATTATTCACACCTTGTCTTTCTTCTCAAAAGGTCTGGGATGACTGAGAAACAACTAAAAGTGAAAAGACTCAAAGAAAAGATAAATACCAATTCATGAAGATGCAGTAGAAAATGATAATCAGATGATATAAATAGTCTTAAAGTTCCTCAGAAGTAATATAGGAATACTTCAATTTTTCAATCATTATACATCAGGAAAACCCTACCACAAAGCAGACAACATATCATAGGAGGATTTCACTAAAGAGCCCTACGGGCCTTCCCACTGCAAATGCATGGCCACTGGTTCTCATCCACTCACCCACAGAAAAGAGAACTGTACTTCTGCAATACAGCCTGTGAAATAACTTTTTAGCATAAGACATCGGAGTAGTGACATTTAACTCCAAATTCCCTTTACAGATTAACTCTGAAATAAAATGGAATAAGGCCTCTAGCTAATACACGCAAGGAATAAAAGAATAACCTCTCTTGAAGCCATAAAAAGCTACCTAGGTGACTATTACACACAGTTAAAACTAAAATTCTGATAAAAATGAATGACTGTGAGCTCTTAAACAAGGCCCAATAAATTTTCAATTGCCCTGTCCTATAGTTCATGCAAGCTGGAAGGCACGGCCAAGCCGAGCTGTCTTTTTATCCTTCACAAACATCCAGCAAAGGGTTTTAAAAGTTGAATTTAATGAATTAGCTGGATTGGACTAATAATAGCTGGATGAGAGACTGGTCTTTGGTAATAATCTGATTATATTCACTCTGACTGCCTCCAAAACTGCTAGGAACTGTTTTAAGCTCTTGGCAAACAATCGTTAAAAGTAGACTCAGCTTCCTAGCAGTGAGTAAAGGGTTACAGGGACCCAGCAGCAAGTTAAAGATTCCCTTCCCATTTGTAGCACAGGAGGGTTTAAGATAGAATCTGAGCACCTGAGCCATAGACCTGATAGGATTCTACAGAAAAAAGGGCAGGTGAAAACTCGATGACAGGCTAGAATTAAAAAGCAGCAAAAAAAAAAAAAAAACTTCAAAAATCATAAAACAATTTTACTCTTAACAATCTTCCATAAAATGAAAGCAACATGCATGTTTAACTAATGTAGGGGTTTTAACAACATAACACCATAATGCTTGCTAGGTCTTCTTAAAACAACAGGACAATAGATCTGCCTTCTGGGAACACTGTCTATACCAGTCCTTCCATCACTATATCCCCAGCTGGGTACACAACATAATGATTCCTCAATTAGTGGGAAGAAAGAACTGAAGATCTGGGAGGCGCAACGAGGAGCAAAACGGTCAGTGGGAAGAGGCCACTCATCATGACCTAGTCAGTGTCCCAGGCAAATGCCCGCTTAGCAACTTTAGAAAGGGGTGGGGATGCGTCGCTGGTGAAATAAATTTCTCTCCAGAATCTAACAAACTAGACTAGCTTTTAAGTAAACCAACTAGAAGTGAAGATTCACACAAATCACCTAGTTAAATGATATTTGTAATCAAAAGAAAATGAATGCGCTTTCGCTTTATTTCCAGCCAACATGTAAATCCAGAAACCACCGACGATCCTGTCCCTGGGACCCAGTAACAAACACTTCTGAGAAGATACTTGTCGTTTGACAAAGCAGCAAATTTCCACTCTAGGCTCCGTCCTCCACTACACGGTACCACCAAAGCGCGCGTCCCCACTCCAACACCACCCCAATGCACACCCGCCTCCCAAACTTCCTCCTGCCGTCCCAGCCTGTGGGGGTAAATGCAGAGGCACTGGCCTTGCCTCACGACAGGGGGCGGGGAGCGCTGGCCTCTGGACCCCACGGACCTGGAGAGAAGGTGGTCCAAAGTCACCGCCCTTTGCACGACCGGAGGAGGGACAGTGCAGACGAGCACCTCTCGTGACTCTGGCCCCGGCCGCGGGGCAGCCGTCAGCGTAGGGGGAGGGGCGCACAGCCCAGGACGGCTGCAGAGGCGGCAGCGCGCCGGCCGCGCAGAGCCAGGGCAGGCAGGGTTCGGGCTGGAAGAGCCCTTCCGCCCCAGGAGACCCGCGAGCTCTGAAGTTTGTCCCCAGCCGCCAGCCGCCCCTCCGAGGCAGGGCGCCAGGCTCTCCTCCTCCGCGGTCAGGGATGGTGCTTGCCCTCGGTGGACACCTGAAGAAGGGGACTGGATACCCCCAATGCACCCTGGACCCCTCTCCGCCCGCTCCCCACCTTTCGGCCTCGCCTCAGGAACCCCGGCATGCCAGCGAGACTGAGGTCCTTACCTCAGGGAGACCCTGGCCCTCCGGCCCCTTGGGTAACCCCATGGTCCGCCTGGGTTGACGTGGGGCGGCAGCGAAGCCCACCGAGCGTCCGGAGGAAGCTGTCCCTTCAGAGAAGCTGCTACCGGGGTGGAGTGCAAAGCGGAAACTTCCTCCGCCGCCGCCGCCGCCAGCGCCGGCTCCCGGGAGCCGCGGCTCCGCGGAGCATGCGCGCCGGAGCGGCAGCACGGTACGACTGCGCGTGCGCAAGGACAGCGCTGCTCGGTGGGGCGGGGCCGTAATGCAAAGTAGGGTAGAATCTGTCCCAGCCCAGTTGGGGCGGGTCGGGTACTGGGTCTTCTCGTAGGGACTCTCAATTTTCCTACTAGGAGATTCCTGAAAGGTGTTTTTTTTTCCGCGTCTTGAGGCTATTTTGCATTCCAGCTCTCTTCTCTGTCTTCTCCACGCATCAGATGTTCCGAGTGAGGCCGGTTCTCCGTACAAGCCTTATTTTGAAGCTTCCAGCTCCCGGGTCAGAGTCCGGACACAGATAAGCTTGGGGATTCTAGCTCCACGCCGGGCTCCAACCCTGATTAACACGCTTCTCCATATATGGACCAGAGAATGTAGCCCCCAACAAGGCATTCCTCATACCCGCTGCCCTCCCCAGATTCTGAACCTATAACATCTTGTTGCTAAGACATTTGGTTTGAGATAGAGTCCTGCATACCCTGCCCCGTTATTCCTAAGAATGCAGCCTTCTTTCAGTCTGTCTTGTTAGCTGCCACGTCACATATATTATGCACCCCTTGTCTGTCCTAGAGGATGGCACTATATAAAAGGATTGTCTCTTTTGCCCAAAGCCCCATGCCTTGTACAAATGGCTGCTCCAGCTTTTTCCCCCGTTTTTTAGAGATGAAGACAAAAGTAAGTGCATGAAATATTTTGCTATAGAAGAGAGCCTTTACATAAGGGAAGGGGACCAAGAGATAGAGGAAAAGGAGAGGGAGGGAAGGGGATGAAAAAAGAATTAAGATGTGTTATTCACATGTAACACTTTCCACGAGGGACGTATTCATTATGTACTGCAAATGCACTAATACAAATTTAAACAAGAGATCCTTATGGGAGTGGTGAGCAGTGTGAGAAAATGAGCTCCTTTAGGTCAAAGAAGATTTCTCTCTTTATCCTTAACTTCTTTTTAAAAAAATAAGTACTTAGTAACTGTTTGCCATTAAAAAAAAATTCATTGCACTTTTGATACTCTTCACAGAGTTCATCCTGAAAATCAGAAGCTTGTCTGGAACAAGAGCACACAAGCAGTTGAAAGGGCCGCAAGTACATCATTTCTTTCTAAAATGTAACTAGCAAAAGTTACCCAGAGGTGTGTACCATCCCCAGTCCCCAGTCTTTAGTTCTTTGGTGCTCACCCATTGTGAAGCAAATAAAACTTAGTCTCTAAGGTGCTCATTCTCACAATTTCTCAAATAATTTATTTTTGTAACCTTTAAACTGTCCTTCACTGAAATGGTATAGGTTGAAAAGAAGTACAGGGTGATGATTACTTGTGACCACTGTAGAGTGAGTAGATAGATACTGATGCCTCCAGACAGGTAACAAAATCTTACACAGCAGTCAAGCCTAACTAGCTGCATATAAAATACCCCAGGAAAAAAGAGACCTGGAGAATAACAGGATTCAGGGAGGCTACAGTCCCTTGTAAATGCCTTTGCAAAGTTTTAAATAAACAGGAGCAGCTAACTTTCCCAGTAAGAAATTGTCCTTTTTTATTGTCTGTGTAGGGTGACAGTAGCAGAATTGGGCTAGCAGCATGCTTTAAAAAAAATTAGCAAAACAGCCATGGTAGCAGAGCAATGGAACCTTTGCATAGCCTTGGGGGAGACCTTGAACAGTGACAGAGGAGATTTGTGAGGAATAGCTCAAGTACATTGTTTTTCCTCTTCTCTAAATCTAGGTTTCTCCATATGCATTGTGTCCCTAGTGGGCTACTTGGAGATGAGCAGTAGGTCTCTCTGTACTTCTCTGCATATTCAGAGAAGTACAGATCCCAATTGCCAGATCCCCTGGTGCCTCACAAATACTTTCCCAGTCCATGATAAATAGATGCCACAGTAAAGAGCTTCCTGTTGATCACCCTTCCCTGGATCAAGGTTTCTATGAAGCGTCAGTCATTCTGTTTTTAGGCTGCTCCCAGTCCTACTACTTTGGGTTCTGGCTGTGACCAAGAAGGATTAACTGTTAGGGTCTACAGAAGGAAGGAACCTTAAAAAGCAAAAGGTGTAACAGTGGATGTTCAAAAAAGTAGAGTGACACATCTAAGTTGCGTAGCATGTGAATGGCAATGCTGGGGCCAATGATGTGACCAGATTTGTGCTTCACAATGTACTTTTAGTCATCTCTTCATCCATTAATATTTCTGAGATCCTTCTATGTTAGTGACCTTCAAACTTGTCTGCACAGTGAAATCATTAGATTCTATCTTCACAGAGTATCTGATTTAATTGGTCTAGAGAGAGGCATAAATACTAGACTTTTTTGTCCTTGGACTAAATCATTTTATTTAAAACATGGTAGTGAGCAAAAACTACACTTTGAGTGCACTGCTTTTCTTTATAGATCACAGTGGCACATAAAATTCAAAATCCAAAAAATAACTAAGAGCCCTTAGGTTAAATGAGCTCTACTTGAACATTTTTAATTATATGTGGGTCTATTTTCAATCCTAACCATAATCCTGATCCTAAACTTTACCTTGAAGCATCTTACATGTGACATTTCTACAATAAAATAACTCACACATAGTGCAAAATGACTTAAACCCTTCATTTTTTGGACAGATTAAACTGCCCAGTATGCGCGTGCGCACACACACACACACACACACACACAATTTCCTGGTTGAGTTTTTCTCATGTATTTTCCAAAGAATGATAGTTTTACAGATTCCAGTACTGTTCATAGTTTTTATGACTATACTCTATTCACTACATAAAAAAAAGATTTGACAAGGACCTAACTATACAGCAGTAAATAACCATACTTAAAAATATCTGCTATATTCTGTTACCTAGAGAGAATGATACTTAACATATTCTTGCTAAAGTGATTTAATAATTAAACATTTCTTATGGGATCAGGACAAGTGGATTTTAAAGTCTTCACTAGTGATTTCATTAAGCAACCAATTTGACAAGGATTTGTACCAGAAACTGTTCTCTGTGTGGAGTGAATACAGACAACAAATAGACAAGATAATTACTGAAAAAGTTAAACATGTAAATTAACAAAATAATAGCCTATAGAAATAAGTGCTATTAAAGAAGGAGAAAACAGGGTAGTGGGATAAGGACTGGTTGAAGTCAAAGTCTCTTAAAGAAAGGGGACAAGATCGGGCCTGAGTCCTGAGGCAAAGGGATCTGTGACATGAATCCTAGGGACTGGGGATCTGAGTTGTGGATCTAGGGATTAGGATTCCAGTGACAATTTGGCAAATATGCAAGAACTGTAAAAATATTCCTGAATATTGTGAGAATTAGTCTTGAATATCAACTTGACTGGATTACGAGATGCCTAGCAGATTAGTAAAGCACACTCTGCTGTGTCTAGGTTGATCATGGAGGGATGACCTTTGGTATTGTACTTCTCCTATAACTCTAGCTTTCCAGTGCTTTTCTGCCCTCTGTTTATCAACACCAATGAAGTGAGCAGAGTGTGCTCCACCACACTCTTCTGCCATGCTGTGTCTCAGTGAAACCACCCAACTATATACTGAAATCAAGAGCCAAATTAAATCTCTCCTTTCACAGGTATTTTGTTCCAGTAATGAGAAATCCACATCCAATGGCACCATTTTAGGGCTCAGGTATAGGAGCCTTCACTATAATATTACTACAAAAGAAAAACCATTTAAATAACCCACTTAAATAACCCAGAAACCATTTAAATAACCCACATTAAGGCAAGATTAAATATATTATAGTGTATTCATTAGGGGACTATATTGCCAGTGAAAACATGCACTCCAGCAGACCACAAAAGAAAAGGATGAGAGAGGTGTCTCTGTAAATATTAAAGATATCTGCTTTTGAAAACATCATTAAAACATTTAAAAAGCAAACTGAAAAAAAATGTTCATCTCCTGTGGCAAGAAGTATTACTAATAAGGAAAGAAACTTTAATAGAAAACTGAGTGCATAACTTGAATAATTCCTGAAGGAAATTGTCACTAAATATATGGGAAAAATTCTCAACCTCATCCTAAATAATTAAAATGAGGTATCTTTTCTTTGCATGAAAGAAAAAATGTTTTAAAAACATTAAATTAATGACACTAACACATTGCTAATTATTAAGTTTTCACAACACTTCTGGAAAGTAATCTACCAAAGTTTACTTCTCACCAAATATCCCTTCAGTGCACACTATGTGCCAGTTCCTGAGAAGAGTTTCAAATGTGGGCAAATGAAGTGATTCAGTACCAAGGGACATTCAATTTTACAGTGAGCAGACAGGGGGGGTTATCTTAGTCTATTGCAGTTGTTATGACAAAATGCCATATTATTGAATGGATTATACAATGTGGAAATCTGTTTTTCCACAGTTTTGATGCAGTGGTCAAAACAACAGACTCCAAAAATTAAAAAAAAAGCACTGTATTTGCTGAGCTCAGCAGTGACACTGTCCCAAGAGCCTATCTGCCTGGGGAGGGGGTGTATTGCAAGAGTTTTTAAGCTGCAGACCGCAAGGGAAAGGGATAAAGCTTGAAGATCAGTTTGTCTCCATAGGAACCAAGGAGGTGGAACAAGCAGTTACAGGAACCAGGAAGGCAGGTAAGTTACAAGGTTGCAAGTTTAAATAGTGATAACAGAAATCTTACAGAAGGGCAATCCCATTAATTATTACAGAAAGAGAACAGGGTGCACATTTTGAACTTTTGGGTTTACACCATTCCCCACTGCTTTTGGTCACTGAGTCAAATCTTTGAGTCCATTGTATAATCATGTGTGGGCAACAGGTTATAACCTTCTTGTTAAAGTACAAGCATTTTAACAGCTTGAAATCAGTCCTGAATGTGATTTAGAAGGCACTTTACAATACATGGTCCAATGGTCACGGCAAGCAAGAAGAGAACAATTGGTCCTATTAGAGCTATGAGTAGGGTGGTCCACCAAGGGGATAGTGAGAACAGATTCTGGAACCAGTTTTGCTTCATTTGTTGCTGCTGTTCTCATTTATAGAGTCTCTTTTTAACCTTGTTTGTACTGTCTCAGATAACAGCAGAGTGATTGCTATAGAAACAGCAAGCTTTTTTTAATGCTACACATAGACCATCCTCTTTCATAAATAACAAATCTAGGCATCTATGATTTGGAGGAC
>PVLA01003308.1:0-22298 GCA_004027455.1 Hydrochoerus hydrochaeris
AGAGAGAGAGAGAGAGAGAGAGAGAGATAATAGATTTAGAAAGATAGAGATAACAGAGATAGAGAGATATAAGTAGATAGAGATAATATAGATAGAAAGGTATAGATAGACGTAGATAGATAAACAGACAGAGGTAGGTAGGTAGATGCTAGACAGACAGTTTCTCTTGGCTGCTGTAACAAATCATCACAAATTTATTGGCTTAAATCAACAAACATTTTCTCACCTACTTATGGACAACAGGAACCCAAACTTGAAGTGGGCCATACTCCTTGCAGCAGCTTAGGTAGTTCCTGTTTCAAGCCACTTTTAGCTTCTTGGCTCTCCTTGACCGGTGGCTCTCGGCCCAGCTTTCCTGTATCCTGTTCTTGCCCTCCCATCTTCTCCCCTGCTCCTATAGCGACACTGGTCTCTAGATTTAGGGTCCTCCCTGATCCAGGATAATCATGTCTAGCAATCTTAATTGCTAATACAATTTTTATTTGCCAATACAATTTTTCCAAAAAAGTCAGAGTCACAGAATCTGAATACATGCACCTTTGCAAAAGCCACCATTAAATCCACTGGCTTCAAATAATTTGAAGCTCTATTTTGAAAGGTCTTTCATATAAATATTGATATAGATAGGATTTATAGTTAGGTTTCAAAACGTGGAATTAGCATAAGTTTGTTGCAATAAAAAAGACAAAAATGTGTGAATTAAAAGCTAATTACTCCCTATCTAGTTTCCTTCCAATCTCATTTTTTCCAACATTTCTCTCCAATTCATTCAGATTTACTATCTTCTTCCCCATCAAGCTAGTTATTCATATTAACAAGCCTGTTTGTATTTACATATTTTAGATCAATCTCATGTATTTACGTATATATGTATATATGCACATGTGTGTACACATTTATAAGGAATTTGGAATTAATTATAAAAACTATATGTACCTATATCTTATCTCTCATTAAAAAATATATGTGTATATTGCTTTAAATCAACTGGTATAGTACTAATATATTTTTAATGGATACCTAATAGCATAATACTCTGCAATATAACAAATCAGTATTTATTTTAAGCCGTCCTTCATTGATGGACATTTATTATATTTCTACACTGCTATATTTTTCCCATCTTAAAAACTCTGTAATATATGTAATTGTAGAATATATATATATAATTTTATTTAACGGTGTTTTTACTATATTTATTTGCTGGAGCTAAATTCACAGTAATAATACTGTGCTATAAAGGATGCAGACCTTTTTAATTTTAACAAATATTACCAGATTGCTTTCCCAAAAGACTTTAAAACTGCATTTATGTAGAAATATATGAAAGTATACATTTTTCCATATTACTGTTCATAATAATTGTTCTAATTTTCCCCACACTTCTGCCAACATAATGGGTATAAATAGCACTAATTCTTACTTAATTTATACTTTTCTATCTGTAATTTTAACCATATTCTCAAATGTTCATTGGCTAGATTATCTCTTTAATGAAAAGTTTCTTCTTATTCTTTGTTCTGTTACATGTTAGATTAACTATTTTTATTTCCAATGTAATCTTAGATACTAAACTTTCCTTGTTAATTTTGGTTATGGGGTTGGTTTTTGCTTGTTTGTGGGATGGCGTCAGTTTGTTGTTACTGCGGTTTGTTTTTGCTACAGGAAAGTTTTTACATTTTTGTAATTGAATCAGTCAATCTTCTAGGGTTTCTCATCTTGCTAAAGATAGTGAACCCCTGGATTTTATGTGTAGCTAGGATATTTTCTAATACATTTAAAGTTTTTACATTTGATCTCATGTCATTTGAAATGTATCTTGGATGTGATATAACACGGCAGCCCAAAATTCTTTCAGAAGGAGTCAATTATGCTATCATTATTTATTTAAGAATTCCTTTCCCTGTGAATTTAAATGCTAATTTTATATATATTAATTTCTCTAAGCTGGCCAGTATCAACCAAAAAAAGTTATCACATATATTGGAATTATCAAACTTCTATTTTGTTTTATAATTGAATTTTCTGGTGCTAGAACACCACCACACTGATTTTTATGACAGTAACTAGTCTACTTTTTAAATAGTAAGATAAATTTTCTATGGCAGCTCTTTATTTCCTTAGGTTGCTTTTTTGTTTGTTTCTTTGTAGTTTGAGACAGGGTCTGGCTATGTAACCCAGGCCGACCTTGAACACACAACAGTCCTCCGGTCTCAGTCTCCCAAGTGCTGGGATTACAGACACGCACACTGTGCTTGGCTTCCTTAGGCACTTATTACCCCATATTACTGTTTTCTTTAAAAATTCTTCCCTAAATAAAATACTCTCAAGTCTAATTGATACTGCATTACATTATTTTTAGAACTGATACTTTTATCTTTCCATCCAAAGATATTGTCATTTTTTCAACAGTATTTTCATATAATCCAATAAGAATTTAAAGTTTTCTTGGTAACAATTCTATGCCAAAACACAAAAGTGTTTTGTGGGTGTGTCTATCTGTGTGTGCCGTGTGTGTGTGTGTGTGTGTGTGTGTCTGTGTGTTATTTAGGACTGGACCAAAGGCCTTCATATTGAGCTACATTTCCAACCCTGTTTGTCTGTCCATCTATCTACCTACCTACCTATCTGTCTACATGGTCTTGTTTACGTCTCTAAACTGCCCAGACTGGGCTTACACTTGCAATTCTCCTGTCTTAATTCACAGAGAGCTGAGAATACGGATTCATCCACCACCAGTAGTAAATGCATTTCTAAGGCACTAGGCCTACATGATATTTTAATACATTTCCTTCATTCTAATTTCTGAATTTTGATTGATGGTAGAGAAACAATTCATTTACTTATCTTCTATTTATAGATAAAAGTATTTTATTCATTCCATCCTGTGCTGGATTTCTTGATATTTTTAAATATATAATCATATTCATCAAGTGAAAGATGTGTTAATCGCCTCTTTTCAGTATTTTATAAACTGATTGTAACTTACAGTGTTTCTTAAAACCTCCAAAATACATTGAATATTAATGGTAATAATGAGCATTTCTGACTAGTTCCTAACATTAATATTGTTTCAAAGATTTGAAAGTAATATCCTTATTTCATGTTTTACTTAGTGTATTCTCTTTTCTTGCATAATTTCGTGTCTATAGCAACCACAGCTTACAGTTGTAATCTTTTAAAGATATAGTATTTTCTACAGTAGAATGAAGAGTATTATCAATTTCTTTGAACTCCAAATTTTTTAAATTTTAAGAAGAAAAAAACAATAAAAGTGATGATACAGAATTTCAAAACAAGATAATGGCAGATTAACAATGGCTAATACATTGTGTGTTGTTTCTTCAAAGTAGTTGCTCAGATTAAAAGACACAGGCATGAAAAACTCATCAAACAATATAAGCACAAATTGTTCTTTTCAATAAATTGATGGAAATTAAAAGTATAATTATCTTAATTATCTTGTGTATGTATATATTTTTTCCCTTCTTTTCTCCTTTCTCCTATCCCAGTTGTTCTTTCCTTTTGGACAGTTTTCTCTCATTTTACAGTATCTATTGTACACTTTCCATCTTACACTTTCAGTTTCTTACACTAGGGAAATGATACAGTGGTTACACATGGGAGTCTGATTTATTTAACTCAAGTTGTATCCATTTACCTATAAAAGCTTCAACTTTATTCTTCTTTATGGCTGAGTATGGCTCCATTGTATATAAAAAATACCACATTTTTAAAAATCCATTCCTTGGCTGATTGGCATTTGGGTTGTTTATAATAGCTAATAGATTTAGCTATTATAAATTGTGCTACTATAAATATGGGTGTACATGTATCACTGTAGTATGATGTTTTTAATTCCTCTGAGAAAATACCCAGAAGGAGGATTTACTGTATTCGTTCACATTTTGTTTTGTATTCTTTTATTTTCTCACCATATTATCAACTTTTTCTTCTCTTTGAGTTTATTAAAATTAAGGAAATTACAGTGAGTTTTTCTGATATTGAAACAACTTTGCATTTCTGGATAAATAGTTGGTTTTAACAAATGATTTTAGATAATTCCACATTTAAATTGAAATCACTTTATTTAGTGTTAATAAAGTAATATTCATATATGAACTTGGTCTATAGCTCTCAATTTTTAATCATCTTTTTTTGTAAATTGTGTATCAAGATCATGTTGGCTTTAAAAAAAGATTTGGGAAGCTTTGCATGTTTTTCCATTATATACACTTAATAAATAACACAAGAAATATCTGTTATTTTGAGATTAAAACTTATCTTAAAAATCTGGCTGTGATTCCTTTTTGTTTTTGTAAAATATTCATAAAATAAAATTTACCATTTTTAAACTTTTTAAGTCAAAATTTAGGGGCATTGAGTGTATTCATGATATACAACCTCACTACTAATCATTCCCAGAAAATTTTCAATATCCCATAGAGAAACTCTGCACCCATTAAAAAATAACTCCCTTAGGGGGCCAAGGATTTAGCTCAGTGGCTTAAACACCTGCCTGGCAAGCGCGAAGTTGTGAGTTCAATCTCTGGTATCAAAAGGAACTGCCTTATTTCACCATTCTTTCTGGCACTTGCCACCTCTATTTTAGTGTGTCTATGAATTTTCCAGTTTCAATTACATCATAGAAGTTAAATCATATATATATATATGTATATAATATATATATATGTATATAATATATATGTATATATTTAGCTTCCTCCACATCATAGGATGTGTCTAAATTTCATTCTATTTTGAGGCTAAAGTATACTCCTACAGCCTGCTGTGCTGGTGCATGGCTTTGATCCCAGCACTCCCAAGGCCAAGGCAGGAGGATCACTATAAGTTCAAGGCTGGCCTGGGCTACATAGTGAGACTCTGTCTCCAAAAGTCAATATTCCTTTATGTATTTTGAGTTGTATTTTTGGGCGTGAGAGTAACCCTGCTGAGAACATGAGTGTGCTAGAATCTGTTTACCACCTCACAGTTTATTTTGGGTACATATATAAGAGTGGGATTCCTGGATTCTGTATTTTAACATTTTTGAAGAATGACCAAACTGTTTTCTAGTTGCTGCACCATTTTCATTTCCATTAGCTATGTATAAATGTTCACATTATCACTTTTTTTCTTTTTTCACATTTTATTATTTTTGTTAGTATATATTTTCATACATAATGATCACATTCATCATAGGGAATCTCTATCTGTACATAACTTAATTCCTCTTTTCCCATTCACCTCACCCTCTCTTCAACCCTTCTTCCCATTCCAATTTATGAAAGTTTTCTTTCATATTTTTCCTTCTGTTATGGATTAAATGGGTGGTCACCTTAACACCAGCTGGATTACATCAGCAGGGTGCTGAGTGTAGATGTTTCATCTGAGGAAAGTGGCCAGCATAAAGAGACATGGCGAAGGAGAAGCTATCACCTTATTGCATTAAGGCATTGAGGCATTACAGGTTCTCCTGCGTGTTGCTGTTTGAGCCATTGGTCCTCCTGAGAAGCTCTGGTCCTCATATGGAACATTGCTTCCTGGTTCCAGAGAGGAAGACGTGTGCCACTTGGTCTCCAGGATGAACTCCTCACGATGGCTTCCTGGCATGTACTCGACTGTGCTTGTCGTCGGAGAAGTTGGGGGCCTCTGTGTCGCTCAGGATGGCTGTGGTGCTTTTCAGGACAGCCCTGGTCTTTGTTGTGAGTGTGACTTCTCAGCTCCAGCATAGATCCCTCAATCTATCAGCACAGCTCCTTCACCCTGCTGGCATAGACTTCCTAGTTTCCACCACTGAACTTTAGGCCTTCCCAGCACGGATCCGTAAAAGAGACTGGCGTGAGTCTTTCTTGTGGGCTCTAGATCTCCAGCTGGACTCATGGGAGGCATTGTTGTGAGCTCTGGGTCTTTATCTGGACTCATGCAGGACACTGCTGTGGGATTCAGGCCCTTGGCTAAATATTCTATGTATTTGGTGTTGTAGATAGATTTCCTGCATTTTCTTGTGTGAAGCCTGGATGACTATCATAAAACAATATTATAAACTCCATGTCCTGCTTTTAATTGTTCTTTGCACAACCCTGACTACAACACCCACCAACAATGGAAAAGTGTTCCCTTTTCCCACAGGCTCCCCAGCTTGAATCTTGACAATAATCATTCTTTCTGAAGTAAGTTGGAGTCTCTGTGTTGTTTTCATTTGCATTTCTTAAATGATCAGAGACATTGAACATTTTTTCATGTATTTATTTACTGCTTGTACTTATCTGTCCGGAACATGTCTACTCATCTCAGATGCCCATTTTCAGACTGGGTGTTTAAATTTGGAAGCCTAATTTTTTTAGTTCTTCAAATATCCTAGATATTAGTCCTTTGTCTGAGAAGTAGCTCTATTCCATTCTGTAGGTTGTATCTTCACTCTGCTGGTGGTTTCTTTTGCTGTGTAAAAGCTTTTTAATTTGATGGGATCTCAGTTGTTGATTCTTTGTAATATTTCCTTTGTAGTTGGGGTTTTCTTCAAAAACTCTTTGCCTGTACCTGTGTCTTCAAGCGTTTTGCCTATTCCATCTCCCATCAGGTGAAGAGCTTCTATTTTTATATTTAGATCTTTGTTTCATTTTGATTTTAGTCCAATGAATGGTAAGAGATATGGGTCTAGATCAATCTTCATCATGGGGAAAAGCCAGCTTTCCCAGTCCCATTGGTTAAAGAGAATATCTTTCCTGCAGTAAAGGTGTTTGGCCCCTTTATCAAAGATAAGGTAGGAGAGCATGCAGAGAGTTGCTTCTGAATCTTCTGTTCCATTATTCCTTACGTCTATTTTTTGGTTTGGTTTGGTTTGGTTTGGTTTGGTTTGGTTTGGTTTGGTTTGCCAGTACCATACTATGTTTTCACAGTGGCTTTGTAATGTAACTTCATATCAGGGATTGTGATATCCGCCGGCTTCCCTTTGTTGCTCAGAATTGTTTTTGTTCTTCTAGGTCTCTTCTGATTCCATATGAATTTTAGGACTGCTTCTTTGGTGCTGTGAGGTATGCTCTTGGTATTTTGATTGGGATGGCATTAAATCTATATGTGTTTGAGAAGTATGGCAATTTTCACTATCAATTCTAAGAATGGGGAATATCTTTCCATTTTCTGATATTCTTTTCAATGCCCTCTTTCAGAGTACTGCAGTTTTCAATGTAAAGGTCTTTTATTTCCTTCTTTAGAGTAACTTCTAAGTAATTCATTTATCTTGATGTTATTGTGAAAGTGTTGTTTCCTTAATTTCTCTCTCAGTGACTTTGCTAGTCATATCCAGGAATGCTATTGACTTTTGAGCATTGACTTTGTATCCTGCCATGCTAGGTGAATTTGGCCAGTAATTCTGGGAGTTTTATGGTGGACTTTGTGGGATTTTCTATGTAGAGTATCATGTCATCAGCAAATAATAATAATAATTTAATTTGTTCCATTCCTAATCTTATTCCTTTTAAATCTTTCTCTTGTCTAATTGCTCTGGGTAATGTTTCCAGAGCTTTTTAAAATAGGAGTGGTGATAGTGCATATCTTTGTCTTGCTCCTGATTTTAGAGTGAAAGCTTTCATTTTTGACCATGTATTATAATGTCGACTGTTGGTTTATCATAGATGGTTTTTATCAGATTGTGATAGAGACCTTCTATTCCAATTTTCTGCAGTTTTTTTTTTAAACATGGATAAACATTGAGTTTATCTAATTCTTGTCATGCATCTATTTAGATGATCATGGGGTTTTTCTCCCTTATTCTGTTAATACAATATATTACATTTATTGATTTGCATATACTGAAGTGTCCCTCTGTCTCTGGGATGAATATTTCTTGATCCTAGTATATAATCTTCTTAATGATTTACTACATTCTGTTGGTCAGCATCTTACCGAGGATTTTTGTGTCATGTTCATTAGGGAGACTGGACTGTAGTTTCCTTCCTTGGGCCCTAGTCTGGTTTTGGTATCAGGGAAATGTTTATTGAGAGGAATTACTTTGGCAGTAGTGTTTCTCTTTCAATTTCATTAATGAGTTTGAGGAGCAGTGGCATTATATTAGTAGTAGAATTCAGTGGTAAATCCATCAGGACCTGGGCTTTTCTTTATTTTTTATTAACTCCTCATCTTCATTGATTAAAACTGGATTACTTAGAGTTTTTGTATCTTCTTGATTCAGTTTTAGTAATCTATAGGTACTAAGAATCTATGTCTCCTGAATTTTTCATCTTATTAAAGTACAGTTTCTCAGAGTAGGTACTGATGATCTGGATTTCTGTGGGATCCATTGTGATTTCTCCCTTTTTATTCCTAATTGTGTGGATTTGGATTTTTTCCTTTTTTCTTTTCATAAGGTTGGCTAAGGATTGGTTTATTAATCTTTCAAAGAACCAACCCTCCAATTCATTGATTCTTTGTATTGTGTTCTTAGTCTCAAAGGCATTAATCTCTGCTCTTATCTTTACAGTTTCCTTACTCATACGAGCTTTGGGTTTAACTTGCTCTTTTTTCTACAAGCTTGAGGTTCAACATTTGGTTATTTATTTGAACTTTTCTGTTTATCTGATTTGGGAATACACTGTTATAAATTTCCCTTTTAGGACTGCTTTTCTTGCATCTCATAAATTCTGGTATGCCATATTGGCATTATCTTTTAATTACAGAAACTGTCTAATTTCTTCTATAATTTAACCTGTGATTTATTCTTTGTTCAGAAGGGTGTTGATTTCAATGGATTTACATAGCTTTGTGGCTTGTTTTGCCATTGATTTCCATTTTCATTGTACCATGATCTGATAATATGAAATGGATACATTGAATTCCTTTGCATTTATTTAAGCATATTCTATCAGCTAGTTCATGGTCTATTTTGTAGAAAGACTCATGTAATGCTGAGAAGAATGTGTGCTCTCTTGTTATTGGGTGGAATAGTTTAGATGTCCACTAAGTCCATTTGTTCAAAGGTTTGATTCGGCTCTGATATTTCTTTGTTCATTTTTTGTCTAGTTGATCAATTTGTGACAGTGGGTATTGAGGTACAATTGTATTAGTGCTTATCTGATTTTTCATATCCATTGTTTGTTTTATATAGTTGTCTATGCTAGAATTTGGTGCATATATATTAATGATTGCTATCTCTTCTGCTTGGATTGTTTCCTTAATAAGTATGTGGTATCCTTTTTTGCCTCTTCTGATCAGTCTTGGCTTCAAATCCGCTGTCTGCAAACAGAATAGCTTCTTTTACCCAGGTTCCTCTTGTATGGAGTATTGTATTCATTCTTTGTTTTTCAGCCTATGAAATTCTTTCTGAGTTAAATGTGCTTCCTGTATGCAGTATATCGTTGTATCTTGTTTCTTGATATATTCTGCCAATTTGCCTGATTGATGAATTGAGACCATTCACACTGACTTATAATAGATAAATATTGACTTATTCTTGTCATTATATTATATTCTTCTTGTTGGTTCCCTTTCTTTCCCTTTATTTTAATTGCTTGCCTTTCATGGAAAATTTATTCTTTTGAGATTTTTGGAGTTATTGCCTTTGTTGTTTTTTTTTTTCTAGAATATCCTTCAGAGCCTTTTGGATGCTGATTTGATGGTCCTGAATTTCCTCAAATATTATTTATCCTAGAAGTATCTTATTTCTCCAACAATTTTGAAAGATAATTTTGTCAGGTACATCAATCTGGGTTGGAGGTTGTTTGAAGACTTGAAATACTTCACTCAAAGCTCTCCTTGATTTGAGAGCTTGTGTTGAGAAGTCTGCTGTGATTTTGATGGATTTTCCTTTATAGATGATTTATTTCTTTTATTTAACATTTTAAATATTCTGCGCCTGTGTTGAATCTCTGAAATATTTACAATTATATGCCTTGGTATCATTTTGTTTTCTGATTATGGCTATGTGGAGTTCTATATGTCTTATTTGTCATATGTCGAATTCTTTTTCTATGCTTGGAAAGTTTTCTGCAATTACTTCTATGAACAGGTATTTTATGCCCTTTGTGCTATCTTCTGATTCTTCATTGATTGCAGTTAATCTTATATTAATCTTGTTTATATCATTTAGCAGCTACTTGATTTTTTGTGATTCCTTGCTATTTTTAAGAAGTCGTTTGTTTGATGATTGCCATCCACAACCTTGTTTTCTAGATCTGATATCCTATCTTTACTTTGGTTGACTTAGTGTGTACACTTTCAGTGGAATTTTTACTCTCCTAGATTTCTATTTGAGTCTGTTGTATGCAATCCGGTTCTTTTGTATGTTTGGGCATTCATGGTTTCCATGTCTTTCCTAATGCCTCTATTTCTTTTTTTATCTGTATCTACTTTAGATTCACTAACCATTTCCTTCATATGGTTATCATGTCTCTAATTATCTGTGTAATTATTTCTGTTTTGGATTACTGAGAGATTTGTTCATCTGTTTTGTTACTTCCATTTCTACCATTTCAGAAAATTCAGCTGGGAGAGGTTTTTTTTATTTCTTCCACCTCAATGCCCCGGATTTGTTTTGTGCAAGTTGGATATGTGGGGTCACATCTTACTTCCATATTCTCCCATTTTATTGTAGTAGTTTATCTGTTTCTGTGTAAAGGCTTATATATTGCTTGTGGTAGGTAGCTTTATTACTAGTATGAAGACCTATTTAGGAAATGACTACTTTTCAGACATGTGTTCTAGCCATTGCGGACTTTTGGCCTTTGAGTCTGTCCCAAAATACTGCCTCTTCCCTTTATTAGGTATAAGAGGTTGCACCCTGTTTGGCCTAGCACCTGGTCCTGTGGTACTACACTACAGAATTAGTTATGACCCCCAAACAATCTAGGTATTAGCAAACAAGAAAGATCAATTGATCATGACATCTATGTCACCTTGGCTATTGTACAATCAGTAATAACAATGGCATCAAACAGCCTGGAAAATGACAAAACTGTGATAACTAACAATTTGTCATCTTTAACCATAGGTACAAGATTTATAGTTAAATAACAAAATCTAAGGTAAATCTGAAAATTATGCAAAATAAATATCCACTCAGTAGAGTGATTTTACCTAAGGGGAGAAATTTTTTAAAAGGGGGAAATAGAGAAATAAAAGGGAACAGAGATTAGAAATAAGGCTAAAGCAAAAAGGAAGATTGCGCAGGCCTCAGAAAACTGGGGACTAAGATAGGAGGAAAGGAAAGAAGAAAATAAATAAATAGATAAATAAACCTTTAAAAATGCTCACACACACAGAACAAAGAGAAAAAAATGAATACATTTTTTTCAAAGCAAAGAAAAAATGAAAAAATTTCTCCATGATCTCAAGTTTGTGGTTAATTGCCGCAAGCTTGAGTTTTGTGGAAATACCCAGTTCAAGGCTTAACTCTGCTCTCACTGGTAGCCAAGGAGGCTGTCAGAGTTCAGATCCATGCTGCATAATCACCAGCAAGCTGACAGTAGGATTAGGGCAGAGTGCTGGTTCTGAGACTTGGGAATCCATGGAAACTAAGGCTGAACCTGGCCTCTGGTTGTGGGGCTAAGACCCGTGTCATTTAGCTTATAACACTCTGGGTGTTTCTTGCTGGCACAGCCATGGCTCCCTGGCTGTGGATGTTTCCCATGATTGTCCCTCATCTAGGTACTGTGCGAGTTTAACCCTGGAAGACCTCAGCTGTAGCCGACCCACAGCTGTGCGAGTTCTGGGTTCAACTGGCTCCTCCCGGGAAGCTCTTTCTCCTGGGGAAACGGCAGTAACTTGTACTGGAGCCACTCAGCAGCTGTAGCACACAGCATCTACTGCTGCATTCCACCGTACCTTCCTCCCTGAAGACCTCTGGCATCACCCACTTTCACTGTGTCTCTGTAGACTCAATCTTCCTTTCTCACCCCAAGAGCCGAGAGTCGGGGAGAAAGTGAGACTGCCCCTCCTTTTTCTGCACCGTGGTCATCTCTTCAGTTTCTCTCTAGGCTTCAACTTTCTCTTCAGCTCCTTCCTGAGTCCCAGGAATCTACCCGCTCCTTCTTTTCTTTCCTACATTGCTATTTTTCAGTGCCCGGATTCTGAATATTGGAGAGATTGACTTGTTGACTCTGGCTCCTACTTCATCTTCCTGGAAGTCCCTCACGATGTCTTCCTAAATGACGTCTTTGTAATGATTTTCTCACTTCTTCACTCATACTTGTTTTATTCTGGTCTGTACTTTACCAATTTTAGAAATTTTATTTTGCAAGGAAATGAGTAATTTTTTTTTTGTTTTCATATATGCTCCACTCTTTCCCTTTTACTATACTACTCACTGAGAAATGTAAGCCTATAAATTTCCTCTATAAAGTTTTATTATGTCATAATAAAACTTTATTATGAAATTTTTAAATTTATTCTTTTGCATAGTTTCATAGATACTTTATAATGTTTGTTTTCATGTGGTCTTTAATCCATAGGGTAATCTGGAGTTTAATTCTTAATCCCCAAGTAGTTACTACTGTAGAAGTACAGGGGAGAGAATCATCATTTCTTTCATCTCTCATTTCATTTTAATATAGTGAGAAGAAAAGTAGTCTATAATATCTTTGTTTTTTAAATTTCATCAAGATTTGTTTGCAGGTTAATTGTATGACTTATTTTTGTAAAGTTTCTATAGATATAGCAAATAATTTACATTTTCCAATTCAGGGGACATGGCTTTCTAGATCTTTCTTTTTCTCTTGCTCTCTGTACGAAGAAAATATATGACCTTAAGCAATTCAATTAATGTCTCTCAAACTATGTTCTTAGTTGTAAAATGTCCAAATTGACAAGATCACCTCTAGGGTCCTTTACAGTTCTACAATTCAGACACTGCCATTTTAGATAGAAAAACTCTAGGAAGGAAAAGGAAGACATGAGAGAGGACAGGTCAAGTATACAAAGTCAACTGTAAATTTCCAGGGCTAAGGAGAAAGATAATCATTTTTGTCTTAATAATATAACAAAGTATTATATGCAAAGCTACTCTCTAGCATCACTAACTTTAAAATTATGGGTAGTGAACAGTGCTATATGTTTTAAAGCTAATTCTATGGTTCATTTAGATACCTATTAACCTAAATTGAATACCTTAAAATTACATATTGGTCTCCATAATTTTCTAAATTCAATCTATAAGTGATGAACAATCATGCATTTGAAATGTACCTATATCTGAGAGCTAGAATTATTTTGTTTCTATGTTCATTTCAAGACACAGTACACTTCCTGTCAACCATTGCAGCTAAATCAGAAATAAATTCCATTGTATAATAATCCTCCTTCCTCCAAAGCTTAATGGGGATAGCAAGTTAAATTGTGCAGTGTAAGTTTTCACATCCACTTACAAGAACTGCAATATTTCTTCTCCTTTATTTTAGGAAGGAGAATATGGCAGGAATAATCACATGGATTTCTGTCAAAACTTAAAGCTTAATTGTCCTAAAGCCTCTCTACTGTGTAACAGTGAGAATTCTGCAAAATAAGTCATATCTAAGGCTTCACTCTAAGTACACTGTTTTGTACATAACCAATTATTGTCAAGGCAAAGCTAAGATTTTGTTTGCCCTGGAATATAAACACTCCAAATCCATGCTTCCTTTACAAAGACATTTTATTTAAAAGGATTTAAATCGATAAGTTTTACTGAGTCCCTATTTATTTTAAAACAAAAAAAGAATAAAAATGATACAGAATTTCAAAACAATATTGCATATTGTTATCTTCAAAGTAGTTGCTCAGATTACAAGACATAGGCACTAGAAATGATCAGATATTGAAAGCACAAATATTTCTTTTTGATGAGTGCCTATTATAAGAGACTGTTTTGCTTTTAACATGTAAGATAACAAAGTAGGAAAGCATATAACATGGAAGACTAGATGTTTATCCTTGAAGAATTTACAACTTGATTCAAGAAATATTTTTAAAATGCTATAAACAATATGACATGAAAAATATCTACAAGGCAAATTCAGACCATCAAGATGTCATTGTGATAGGCTGATTAATGTCTTACCAAAGACAATCATGTCCTCCTCCTTGGAATGTGTGACGTATCACCTTACATGGAAAAGTGACTTTGCAGATGTAGTTGTGTTGAGAATCTAAAAATGGGAGATTCTCTTACATGACACAGATAGGCCTAGAGTGATCACAAAGGTCCTTTTATTCATTTGGGAGGCAAGAAGATGAAAGGCAGTAGTAGGAGATGAGGGTGAACAAGGGTTAGAGATGATTCTGTGAAGGGACCACAACCTCTAAGTGTTTAAAAAACAAAGAAAAGATTCTCCCCTCAGAGCCTCCAAAAGGAACTGGCCTCGACTTTATCCCAGTAAGACTGAACCTGGACTTCCAACCTCCAGAAGAGAATCCATTTGTCTTGTTCCAGCAACTAAACTTGTAATAATTTGCTATAGCAGCAATAGGAAATGAATATAGTCATAGTGTTATTTGAAAAGATACAGGCAGAAGGTAACATTAAATTATGGAATTAAGTATAAAGAAAATGAGTTATTGATGATGATGATGATGTGGTGGTGGTGGTGGTGGTGGCGCTAACACTTCATGTTAGATGGGAACATCTTCTCCGCAGGTCTTTGTTTCTGTGGGGAAGAGTTTTATCTGATAATCCCAGGGTCTCCTGGCCTTTTATTCCCCTGGGCTGTGGGTAATAGGGAGTGAGTCCTCTGGTTAATTTGTAAAGAATAGTCATACAGACTCAGTCCAATTCTCATTCTTCCCAAAAAAGAGCTTTCTATAAGGATTTTCTTTTCAGTCCATGAGAAAACTTGCCTCAGAGGTTCTGCAATGACAGGAAGTATAAATCTGCTTTATTTTAGGGCGCCATAAGCCAGCCAACTTGAACTGCATTCTCTCCATAAGTAACAAGGCAATACTTTGCCTGTATTTACTTTTCCTAATATCCTCAAATTGCTCAAAAACTTAGTGAAATTGTTAAAATAAAAGGATTCAATGGGAGTCTCAAAATTCCAACTGCTAAGATTTAGAAAATGTATACCACATGTCAAGCACTGCAGAAATGTTTTGCAAAAGTCATCCCATTTCATCTTCAAAAAATTTTTGAGGCAAGTATTGGTACTAGACAATAAAACCAAGGTGTAGAGAAGTTAAATAATTAGCTCAAGGTCTCACAGCTTAGAAATGAAAAAGCTAAGATTCATGCCCATGTCTTTGTCCCAGAAAGTCTGGGTTCTCGAGCATTCCATGTTACCTTTCTTTCTGCAGGGCATGAGACTGGAACTGAATGTTAATGATGACTCTTTACAAAAGCTCTATCTTCTGCCATCAATCTTGGCTTGACTTCTTTCTAAGAAAGCTTCTAGATATAAAGCTCAGATAAAAAAAAATAGACACTGTAGATTATAGCACGCTTCTTTTGTACACTAATTGAAATGCTATTAATTGTCCAGAGTCACTTATAACTTTCCTTTGGCATGAACACAGCCTAGCCTCCATTACAAAAACAAACCCTCTTTTAAAAAGATTTCACCACTTAAAATCTAGTCACCCAGAAAGTTTTTAATCTACCGTGGCATGGAACTACGTCCCACTTCATCAGAAACTGCCTAAGTGGTAATCACAAAAGCTGATGCCTATGAGTAAAAATTAAGATATCAGACTTTCAGCTCATTTGACCAGTTTTCTTTCACTCTTGATGCTGCCTCCTTCCCCTTTTCTTATCCTACGAGCAGTGGGCCATATATTTCTTGCTTCACAGTAGGTTTAATAAGTAGTCACAACTCCACAGTTAGACACCCCACAAAGCCATATTCCTCGTGATAAATTCCAACCATTTTTGACCCTCAGCCTTCCTTTGAGAGCCATATCAGCCATATTGATAAGACCTCATATTACCATTTCAGGAGTATAATAAGGTTAAGATGATTGCTGTCTCAGCAAGATGCTGAGTTTTGATTCATGCCTTTATAACAACAAGACGGGATTACGACAATTTGTTGCTGGCATTCCTCCCAGAATGTTCACTGCTTTGACTCTACTTTGTAGAGTATTCGGCAATTGGGGTTTTCAGAATACAGAAACGCCTGAATGTAGCACACCAGTACCACAAACATCGTGCTGATATATAAAACTGGTTTGAAGATTTATAAGTATGGGTCTTGCTCTTAACCCTATGAAACACAGTGAAACTTTTCCTTCTAGAAATAAAGCTTCCCTACCTAATTCTGGTGCAGAACTGACCTGGCTCAAGAAGTCTACACTGTTAGAAAAGAATGTCATGCTTGACTTGACTTAAGACACACAGAAATCAGAGAGAATTCTCTCTTTTAGAAAGCTTAATAGGTTCACAGCCAATTCCTGCTTGCTAGTATACTAATTACATTATGTCAGAAGATATTTTCATTTAAAAAAAGAATAGTACATACAATGCAGTAACATTCTTTTTCTGCTTTAACCCCTTGGAGGACTCAAGTCACACAAATTCCCCACTATCTCCAGTCTCACTGTGAGGTATTTATTACTTGGACACTGCTCATGTCTAGATGAAGCCTCCTTTTATCCACCCAAGCAGCACATTCCCAATATGGCCATTCAGTGGCATCCCCTCAACATTCATGTGTTGGAAACTATACCAGATAAAATAGGATTAAGAACTGGAGCCTTTGGTAGCTAAGTGCTGAGGGCTCCACTGACAGGATCAGGATTAGTACCCATATGCAAGGAGCTTCCCGGCCTCTGTTACCCTGAGAAGACATAGCAATAAGGTAGCATCTATGAGAAATGGGGCTTTTATCTGGCATCAAACCCATAGATGCCTTGTTCTTGGACTTTGTAGCCTCCAGAACTATGAACAATAAATTTTTATAACACACAAGGTGCCCAGTTTAGGGTAAGTGCTATTTTAGCCTGAATGATGAAGACAATATCAAAGTATGTTTCTGATGCTATCTACCT
Organism: Hydrochoerus hydrochaeris; assembly: GCA_004027455.1. NCBI lineage: Eukaryota > Metazoa > Chordata > Mammalia > Rodentia > Hydrochaeridae > Hydrochoerus > Hydrochoerus hydrochaeris. The sequence goes on from PVLA01003308.1 coordinate 16,945, forward strand.
CAAGATCACTTAGAGTATTCATGAGAAGGAAAGGTCAGGGCTCTACTTTAAAACCATAATCTCTGGGATTGAGACTAAGCATCAACATTGTTTTTAAGAAGCTTCCCAAATCTCCTAATGTATAATAAATTTGAGAACCGCTGTAGTAAACACTGTAAACTGTAGAGATAAATGTTCACAAATTCTTACACATACTTACATGATACTTGGTCCTGGTAGATATGGAATAGTCCTCGGTCTAGGCAGGATATATGAACAAATGAACAGTTGATAGATTTTATAAGGACACACAAAGTCCAAGGTGGTCTCTATGCTCATGTAATCTGCTTAGCACTTCAACAGGATGGAGAAGAGTTGTGAAGTTTAGCAAACAAGCAAAGTGGGATACTCCAATTTCAGATAACTACAAATAATTCTTTAATATCAGTAGGTCTTTTGTGATATTTGGCAGCCACATAGTCAATGACCCACATTTTGTCTTTGCTGATGTCCCCTCCCAGCCATGTAAGACAGAAAGATGCTTCTGGGTACAGAAGAGATCAACAGGAAAGCCAGACTGCCTTCCTGTGTGGCTGTAGGAAGACTGTGAGGATTTTCCTCCCAGTCTAAATGTCTCTGCCTGGGTGGTCCTCTACTGTGTCATCTAATTTAAAAAGTGATCCACTAAGGCTTGGTGGTGCCTGTCTCTAATCCTAGTGCTCTGGGAGGCCGAAGCAAGAGGAGCCTAAGCTAGGAAACTTAGCAACTTTGTGAAACCCTACCTTAAAGTTTTTTTAAAAATGTGTAAAGGGCTGGGATACAGTTCAGAGTTCAGGCCCTGGGCTCAATAGTACAATATATATATATATATATATATATATATATATATATATATATATATATCACTTACAAGGCTTGCTGTGTAGATTAAGTGGAAAACAAAACTGCCACTTTTACTAACTATTCAGACTTCTGTAAGAATATGTATGACTTCTTTGTTGTCTATTCCCATTGCATCCAATGGCTTTTACCCAAAAAGGAATTCTATTACCATGGCATGGATCAGTATATTGCCTCATCTACTTAATAATTATAAATGGGCTATTAAAAGGTACAAGGTGATGTAGACAGAGCAGTGAGCACAACTGACCAGCTACTCTTATTGAGCTTACATTCCATGGGAAGAAAAGGGGGTAAAAAGGAATAAAACACTATACTATGTGGGATAAATCTATGCAGCTCATCTTAGCCTATTGGTACAGTTATAACAAAGTATCTGAGACTGGATAACTTATAAACAATTGAAATTTATTTCCCGTAGTTCTGGATGCTGGAAGTTCAGTACCAAGGTATCAGCAGGTCTGTTTTCTTTCTCTCACAGGCAGTGCCTCGTGCTCTGTTCTCACACATCCTAAGAGTGTGTGAACCCACTCTGTTAAGGCTTTTTAGAGGCACCCTAATACTATTCACGAAGTCTCTGCTTTCATAAAGAGAACCCATCTTCTAATACTACCACATGGACCATTAAATTTCGACACATGATTTCCTGGGAATACATCCAGACCACAGCAAAGTCCAAGCAAGCACACACACACACACACACATGCACATACATATACATATGTGTATATATATATACATATATATATATATATATATATATATAGAGAGAGAGAGAGAGAGAGAGAGAGAGAGAGAGAGAGAGATTATGGGTGATTGTAATAATCCAGATGAGAGAGGATGACAGATGATAGCAATAAAGTAGCTTAAATGCTTGGATTCTCTATGTATTTTAGAGGTACAAGAAAACACAGATATATCATTCAAAAAATCTAAACATGCACATCAAAGCAGTAACATAAAAAAAGAGAAGCACATTAGACAATTTATTTAACTATTTAAATTTTAAATCAACGATGATATCCAAAGATACGGAGCAGAGGAACTGTCCTGGCAGTGTTGTGAGATCAGACTGGTAAAATAGAAAAGGACACAGAGAGATAGGAAGTCCCTGCGGGTTTTCTGAGCAGGTAAGTGAGAAAAGAATGTAAGGAAGATGGTTTTTTTGTTTGTTTGTTTGTTTGTTTTTTGTAAGGAAAATTGTTGAATTTGTTGCATTTTTATTACTGACTCTACTCAAATTAAACTGAAACAGTATTATATGTCTTTATATATGTCATGAAAATAAAATATTAGGTTTTTTGTACTAAACAAACTACTTTTAAAACTCATGACACCTTCACCTCAACAAAAGCCACACTCTTTCTAGAACAGAGAACAAAAGCCACACTCTTTCTAGAACAAAGTACCCAGTTTGAGATTGATGTTGTAAAATCAGCAGTCTGGATATGTCCCCAAAGCAACATCATCAGTGAGCACTCATCACTCTGATTCACATCTGCTGTGTCTTTTTGAGTGTCCAAGAAACTGGAAGTTCAGTTGAGCCTGATCTGGTAACACCCTGATTCTGACTTGTTTTTCGAGGAATTGGAGAAATGCAAACATGTAGAGGAAATGGACTTAGAAGTGAAAAGGCCCAGAGAAGACAGACGGTAAGAATCCAATTCAAGTACTGTTAATTGTCCTCCCCTTTTGACTTTCTTTGGGTCAGCAGTCATAAAAAATTCAGAGAAAAATAACCAAGATGTAAGATTAGAAAGTAAATTCAAGATATATTAAAATTAATGGATAATTTTATCTGAAGAAAGCTAACAGACATGTGGCATAGATTGATCTTCTAAAATAGACGTATAGAAATAAGGATCTATTACTAGAACCATGACCACTAAGAACTTAGCAGATAACAATTGATACATGCAAAGTAACCATTCCTTGTCTGAATTCAACTGTCCATGACCAAGTGATAATTTCAAAAGTTTATGCATGTAATTCTGGGCCTATAGAGAAATTCCTGTAATTGCTATGGATTATTATTCACAACCCTTAAGAGCTTCATATAATATCCTCACAGTGGCCATCCTAGTGATTTCTGGTGCAGAGCTGGTCTCCAGCAATAATCTGATGGTCTTCTTTGTGAATTTGTCTTTAAAGTGACCCACTGATAACTATTCAAAAACTCTCATGACATTACCTTCAAAAGTGGGGGAAACTTGGGACCAAACACGTATCAAAAGAATCAGATTCTTCTAAAAATATTGACTTTTCTTGGGTATTTATGTTAAAATGAATGAAGAGGTTTTCTTAAGGGAGAGCCAAGTCAGCCAGGAAACTACCATAGAAATACACTGAATTTTTGTATGAAAATCTACAAGGAACAAAGTTTATAGCAGCTCCTGGAGATGACTACAGTTAATTGTATTTTGCTATATTCTTAAATCCTACTAATTATATTTCTATTATAGCTTTTAGAACTTGGAAATGCTATAGTACTATTAGTAGGTGTAGCTTGTAAGTATTAGTGAGTGTAGCTGCCCTTCCTATAATACATCTTTATTTTTATTGATAGGTTTCTGCTTTTTTGGACTGTCATAAAAATATTTATGGGCAAAGATATTATAAATTCATTTAATTATATACATATATATGTATATGATCAATTGATGCAAGTTTTGTCATGATAAAAGTCTGAAATGAAGGTATTAAAAATCATTTTAACATTATTTAAATTTAGTAAGGCTTAATATTGTATATTATTCTTACTCTGACCATAGCCCCTCTGGTACATACCCTTGTCCTCATGTTTCATATAATGAATCTCCTTTATGTAAATTCAATTTTCTAAAGGAAAATGTTCCAGGAGGTAAAATAATGAAACTTGAAACCAGATTAATTTGAATTCAAAACTGCTGGACTTTCTGCTATCCTACATCACCTTCTCCATAGCATTTATTTAATTTGTTTAGATTTGTGTTTAAGTCACTTTCATTTAGTTAGTTGATAACATTTAAGAAGGCTGAAAACTGAAAATTCACTGTGCTTAAAATGCTATTTTGATTTATTTTTCCAAAGCCATTGTGTATGGGCAGCATTTTAAAATGATGGTTTGGGAAACTTTACTTCCATGGCATTTCACTACAAATGATATTCTTAAAAGCTGATAAGATTTTCTAGCATGGTGCCTGCATCAATTGTGAATTCTGTTCTAAAAAACAAATAACCTGGATTCATCTTGCAGTCAGACTTGAAAGAACAGGAAGAAAGAACTTCCGTTCCACTGAAAACCTTGGTGCTGCAGACTCCTGGATACCAGATAACCAAGGCAGTGTCACACAAGAGAGGGCATCCAGAGAGGAACCCAACTTGGAAAGGTGACCTCTCAGCAGTTCCTAAGGACATTCCTAGAGCAAATTTTAGCCCATGAAAATATCAGAATTGATTTAAAATCCAAAGACATGGGCATTTCTCTTTTCTACTTTCATTTTAAAACTGTCTCCATCTTAAGACATACACACACCCCTCCCCCCCAAAAAACCAATGCAAACAGTGAAACTCAGAAGCGAGATCACCTCTGAATTGCTCAGGTTATGTCAAGCCAGATACTGGGATAAAGGCAATTAGTGACCAAAACCTTAGGAATACTCAGTAGGTTGCCACTGTATTGACTTCATTACAGTATTTCTGCAGTAATGAAACATTCCATGGGGAAGCTAAACCATTTAGGAACCAAAAGTCTTTTCTTGAGTCATCTCGCTACTATTTTGCCTGGGACCCTTACCTGTATTCCCTACACCAGGAAGACATAGCTGAGCTACTAGGGTTAGTGTCAGTTATACAGAGAAACAGAGGCAGGGGTAGCTTTGTCTTGGTTCTTTCTGAAAACTATAATTTCAGTGGTGACCAGAATGTGCAAAAATACATTTTTATCACTTCCTGAGCCATTATATTTAAGGTTCAACTTCTTAAATAGGTTTTAACAATAGCAAAAACCTACAGCATTAAAAATATATAAATGCAAAGACAGTTGTATTGAAAAAGAACATTTTCATTTCATGGTTGATCTTTTTCTGTCACAGAGAAGGGAAGGAAATAGATGACAATGGTTCTATATTTTTGTTTTTTGCAACAAACACAGAGCTATCCATATTCAGATGCCTTATAAACCATACTTATGAATACTTACCAAACCACAAAATCAAAATCTATAAAAGTCTACATCTGATTTGCATAGCTTTCTTAAAATTTTGTCTTGTGGAGACCAAACATGAGATTTAACTAGCTCCTGAAAAAGAACTAGTGATGATAACTTTAGTACTGTTTAGTTACAGGACTACTTTCTTAGGGTACAGCTGCTGTCATCAGGGTTGGGATTCTCCGAGTTGAATAGCACATAGCATCTTAAGCCAAATCAAGATCACAAACAGCCCAAGTGTCAACTAACTGATGAATGTATATAGAAAATGGGGCACATAAATACA
>PVLA01003308.1:22398-89706 GCA_004027455.1 Hydrochoerus hydrochaeris
ATCTAAAAATGTTGATATCACAACAGTTGAGAACAGAACAGTAGATACCAGAGGCTTAGTGGATAGAGAATCAGGGGAGGGGAGGGGAGGGGAGAAGGGGAGGGGAGGGAGGGGAGGGAGGGGAGGGAAAACATTAAACAGTGGACACTAAACTGCACTTAGGTAGAAATCAGTTCTAACGTGTTGTTGCACCATAGAGTGAGTATAAATAACATTAATTAACTATACTTTTCCAAAAATATAAGAAAATATATTAAAAGTTTTTACCATAAAGAAACAACAAATGTTTGATAAAACAGATGTTAAAAGTGATTAGTAAAATACCAGGGCAGATATAAATTCTGTAGATCTCAACTTACCTGATCAATGAAGATAATAGGCCTCTAAAGTATTTTCAAATGAAAAATCTATAGGAAAAAAAATGTTGCTAAAACTCTAAAGTATCACTGGAAAAAGTAGAAGAAAACATGGATAAGGTGAGATCAAAAATTATGATGAACATTTAAATTTTAAAACTTTTATTAAAGGACTCATTAATCTCCATTAAAAATACCCCACTTTGACCACACTTATCCCATTGTTCTTGTCACTTTCTGACACAGTTCTGGAAGTCCTCTTTCTTGAGAGTCTTTAGTTGCCCTGTCCTGGCTAGTTTGACGTATTGAATCAGTATAAAACATTTACCTTTCTTGATCATTTTGACACTAGGGAAGAGCCAGAAATGTTTTTACTTGACAGAAATTGGCTTAAACATTTTCTCAAAGAGTGATGATCACATAATACAGGGAACATTTTACATTTTTAAAAAGACACATTGTCACTAATCCTCTTCAAAATATTTAAAATATTCCCCCTTACTCCAAACACATTTATCCCAAAACTCAGTAATATGTGTCTTTTACTATAATAAGTTTGTCTTTATATTTTAAACATTCCTTGTGTCTTTCAACGCCCTTATGTATTTCCTCTAAATAGGGTAAGTTAAAGAAACTTCAGTGTTAGTGGCTTTGTGAGATGAGGTAGGAGACAAATTGGGGAAGGGGAGAGAAATGTTTAGAAGAGTAAGAAGTCCAGGATCAGGACACCATTAGATGGCTGCAGGGTCCCAAAGCAGGAATAGCAGGGATTTGGAGCATGAGAGGTTAGAGAAGGGCAGGGGAAGCCTGCAAACTCACCACCAGGGGAGCTGGCGTTTACGCCTTCCCTGCTTCTGTAGCTGCACCCCGCAAGCTGAAGCATTCAAGGGTACTTGTTATTGTGAATTCCTCACCACCTGTTGCTGAATCTGTCTCTGGGACTCAAAGGCCTCATGTACAGTCCACTCCTTTGACAACAGATTTTTCTCTTTGGTGGACAAAGGAAATCAACTGAAGTTAAAATTCTCTAGACAAAACATTTTTATGTGAGATAGAAAATGTCATCTAGAACTAGCATCTAGCTGGCAAGGAAGAAAATAAGGTCTTTTCAGATTTGTAAGCTTTCATTCCTTGAGCAAATACACATTGAAAACCAGCTACTGTATGGCTAGCAAGGAATACACACAGATAAATAAAACATCGCTTCACTCTGCTTGCAGCTCAGTCTAATAAAGGAGATATATATATATGTGTGTGTGTGTGTGTGTAATAAAAAACACAAAGTGAAAAAATTGCCTAATAGCTATTTACATGGGCTGGAGGCACAGAGAAGTAACTGCCTCTGCAGAGTTTAGGAAAAGAGTCATAAAGACAATATCCAAGATGGTCATGAAGCCAGAGCAGGAGTTCACAGGAAATGAGAGGGTGACCTCCCAGAACAGGGTGGGACTTACCCAGGCCACAGAATCTTGAAAGGCGATTGATACACAGTTCAGTATCACCAAACTAAACCAAACTATGCCAACACTCAGCCATAACAAAGTGGACCAAGATCATGTCGTACAGGGCTTTGTATTTCTGGCTGTTCTACTGCAGAGAAAAAGTACTGTGGATTCCTTAAATAGAAGGGAATATGATCAGACTTACTTTTTAGAATGCTAACTGCATGAATTATAGAATGTAAGTAGAGTGTAGTGGATGCATAGTATGCAAATGCAGAAATATTGAGACAAATATTAGAAATTACTGTGGATATCTTTAGGATACAGATAGCACAAGTTTGGTGGCTGATTGGATTTAGGAGATAGCAGGAAGTTAGGGAGCTGCTCACAGGAAATCCCAAATGTCTTCTTTGGCAATGGTAAGGGCATCATTAATAAAGTTTGGATTTAGAGGAGAAAGAAATTATATGGATAGCATTTGAGGTATCTCTGAGCTATGCAGGGTGGGAGTAGAATAAATAAGTTTGGAGCCTAGTTGAGATGCCTGAGAGAGAAAAAGAGAAAAAATTTGGTGATTGTTAGTATAGAATAGATGTTGAAAACATGCAGGTAATCTCCCTAGAGAGCACACAGAGTAAGGGAGCGTGTAAATCGGTGAGATGCATCGTGGAGTCAATGCAGGCAAGAAATTGGAGAGAGGCTGTCAGGCCGTCAGCCAGCACTCTCTTCTGGGTGCCCCCAAAGTGCCCTTACACCGCAGACCCGGCATGGTAATATGCACACGGCAGGGTCTTTCAGGACGTAAACTCCAGCAGAATATGAGCCATGGCTTGTCCATCCCTGTCCTTCAGCAACAGGTCATGGCTGGTTATCAATCAATATTTTATAAATGAAAAAGGGAGGTGGGGAGACAGAAAAGAAGAGAGGGAGAGACAGAAAGAAACAGATTTCATAGGGTTTGGGAAGATTCTATAAAGGGGAAAAATTCAAGCATGGAGAGAGATTATATTTGGAATGAAAAGTTAAAAATGCATGGGATACAAGTCTACATTAATATGAGTAAATTGAGTTGAATTAAAAAAATAGATAAGGAAGAAGACACAAATCTTCCTTACAGAAATGTTGCAAATACATGCTCTTCTTTCATTGAGTACAATCTGGATTTAGTTAGTTACTTTTATGGAATAGGAGATACAAGGGGAAAATAATAGCTACAGCATGGAAACCTGGCAAGCACCACTTTAAGTGCATAAGCAGCATTAACCTACCCAGTGATGCTACATTGATCTTGTAGCTACTAATGTGATGTGATGTACCAATGTTGGTTTCTCAATTTTAACAAATACAACATGGCAATATAAGCCATAAATATTAGAGGAAGCAGAAGCAGAAGGGGAAGGGGAAAGGAGGAGAAGGAGATAGAGGAGGAGAAGGAGAAGGAAAAAGAGGAGAAAGAAGAAGGAGGAGGAGAAGGAGAAGGAGAAGGAAAAGGAGGAGGAGGAGAAGGAAAAGGAGGAGAAGGAGGAGAAGGAGGAGAAGGAGAAGGAGGAGGAGGAGAAGGAAAAGGAGGAGAAGGAGAAGGAGGAAGAGGAGTAAGGGGTTTTGTTGGTTTTCTAGAGCTGCACAAGTAATTATTGCCTAACAACAGTACCATATATTCTCTTGTAGCTCTGGATGCCCCAGTCAGGGTGTCAGAGGGCCTCTTTCTGGAGGTCCTGAGCTAATCTTTCCATACCTCTGTCCTAGCTTCTCATGGCTACCAGCAATCTGGTGTTTTCTGGTTTGTGGCTGCCCTCCAATCTTACTTGGTCTCCCCAACTTTGTGTTTTCTCTTTTTCTGTCTCATCTAAGACACTTGTCATCAGATTTAGAGCACAGCCTAGATCTAAAAGGATCTCATTTTTTAGGATCTTATTTTGAAATCCTTAGTTATCTCTATGAAGACTATTTTTTATTTTAAAGAGGATAAAACCAAGGAAAATAAAACCAATCAAAATAAACCAGTATAAGTTACCTAGGACTTCAAAACCTTATGAAATCAACAATAGTTACCACAATGCCTTTTGTTGTCTTCAAAATAACTTCAGGTACCTTTGGACATAGTAAAAATCAAACAGAACAGAATAGAATAGAAACAATAAAAACAAAACAACAAATGTAATAAAGGACTTCAATAAAACCCAATAGTAAACCCAAAATGGCTACCAAAAAATGTCGTGCTCTTTTTGAAGTAGCTGCTCCTGCCATAAGATTTAACATAATCAAACGAAACAAGAGAGAACAAAACCCAACCCAAAAAAACAATGAAAACGATATAGTTTCCAGGCGGGGATCACCTCCTGGTGAGGCCTGGTTCTCTTCCCCCGCAGTCCACAAATGGCGCTGACTCACAGAGAGAAGCTTGGGTGTGGCCGCCCCCACTCTGGTAGCGGTCCATGCATGGCACTGATTTCCGGGCAGGGACCATCCCCCTGGTGAGGCCTGGCTCTCTCCCCAGCAGTCCGCAAATTGCACTGACTCCTAAAGATTACCTTTAAATACAAACCCCACTCACAGGTCCTGAGGCCAGGACTTAGAGCTACTCCGAGAGCTACCTTCAGTCGCTACAGGATCAATGAGAAACCTCTGCATAAACTTCTCAACTTTTCCACATCTAAAACATTATTCCAGAATTGAAATGTCGATTCACAAGTGAGAGGGGGAAGTAGTTAAGAGGGATCAGTATAATAGGATTTTTTTAAAAAGACACTTTAAAAAGAGAATAATGAAATAATACACATTTGTAGGCAGTAGGCAAAATGTTAAGATTGCACAAGGCAGTGGAGTCTCATCTCTACATATGAGATAAAATGGTTCTTGAAAAGCAAAATGAAAAAAGACAAGAATATATATTAAGATCTGGAAGGACAGATCTGGAAAGTGGGAAATAGCACAAGCAGCCTCAGGGGCCCAGCTTTGTCAATAACCATGGGTGAGCAGTGGGGCCATTGTCCAAGAAGCCATCAGCAGTTTAGGCACAGTGGCAGAAATGGAGGAACAGGGGGTGGTTTGATCACCCAAGCAGGAACTGGCCAACATATAAAGTGACAGATAAGTGTGTTGGTAAGGACACACTGAAATGCTTGACCTCAAGATCCAAGCGAGGTGGGAAGAAGTGAGCAGAGAAGACAGCAGAAGTTGCTGAATAAATACGTATAATATACCTGGGAACCTGAGAGGCGAGTCATCACTCTTAAAGTAGTAAAAGTGGAAACCCAAGAAGGACACACAAATATAGAAAGAAATACAGCTGCAGAAATTCAAGGATTTAGAATTCTAAGACGGATGTGGGTGACCATGGTCAAGGAGCAGCTGAGGACAAGAGCAATTGAAGTCAAAAAAGGATCAGACGAGAAGTTGGAGGGGTCCTTGAGTAGGATCAGAGACAATTAAACCCCACAGAATAAAGACAGAGGAAAACTGGAATCCAGCATAAAATGCTTAAACCTGGAGACCACTAAGGAGTGGCATTACTTGAGAAGGCTGAAGGCAACTTGATTTCATTCACATTTTGGAAGAAAACTGTCCAGAAAAACCCAAGGATACCTAGAATATGTCACTGACACCAGAGACACTGGGTGGTGGGAAAATGAGCGGTTTGAAGGGAAGATTCTCAAGCAAGCTTCATTAAGGACCCAAATTTACTAACAAATTCCAGTTCTAAAGAAGGCAGTTGGCAAAGCCAATCACAAGGGCCACTGTCCTGAGGACCTAAGGGTGCAGTGAGAAAGCTAGGAAGGCTGTCCCCAAAGCCAGGCTGGAGCAAGACAGTGGAAAGAAGAAAGACGCACCTGTGGCACCTGCCCTGTGGACAGGATGGGACAGCCAGGAGCAGAGAGGGTGAGAGACGACAGCGAACAAGGAGGGCACAGAGAGAATCAGTGTATTCCCAGGGCTTGGGAGGCACTGCGCACACAAGCAGCTCTCGCTAAAATACACAATGTCTGCTTCTACACTTGTGTGTAAACAAGAAGCAGCAAGAGCCAAGCACGTCTCTGACTGACGCTCTTTCGGTTCTGAGAAAGACTGTATCTGATCTGTGCAGTGGCAGTGGATTGAGGACTTTGCAACAGAACGATTATCAGGTTTATTTTAAATTCTGATCTATAAAAAGGTGGCTTTCTTACCGCCTGCTGTTGATTCTCGTGGTGACGCTGCCTATCATAGATTTGGGGAAATGTAGCTGGGGCCCCGCAGTGACTGACAAGAGCGCTCACACTGGATGTAATCCAGGAGGGTGGATTAGCCCCAAGACCTTTGAAATGCTCCGCATTCTAATTAGCTGATAGTCATGAAAGATGTAAGCTTTAGACAGTGACATTGTCACTCTGGGCAAGGACAAAAGTCATCTAATTTATATGAATATGAGCAAAGTTGAAATCTCCCCATTTAACACGGTAGAGTTTAGGCAAACTTTCATTAGCTTCTTTGGCTGATGAATGAAATGACGCAAAACTATAAGACACATCATTTATCCCATCAATTAGTAGATATTGAAAATCATTTTATGGTAAATCATCCTTTTTATCAGCAAAAATATCTGAACTGGAAAAAATGGGAATATTTTATTATGTTTAAAATCTCACTTTTGTCATTTTTTAAAGCCACTTACATTGTTGTCTATCGCGTGAATTAATTTTAGAAGAAAATCCTTGCACGGGGTTGTGAAATCAACTATAATTAAAGATTATCATATCCTTAAAGCTATATATTTGTTTTTAATGCTTTTCTCTCCCAAGTGCTTCTAGTTTTTTACGTATATAGTATTTATTGTAATATAATGCGTAGTTTTTGCTTTGGTGTATAGTAGCATAATGCACACGCTCATAGTTTCACCCTCTTCACTCAAATCCCCTCAATTCTATCATACTCCAGCCTACAGACCTAAAGTCAAGACTTACATTTAATAAAGATGAACCTCAAAACCTTTTTTCTATTGAAATCGCTGTACTTCTGTCTTGTTCCCAGGTTATAATATAGCATTGTAAGATGGCTGTTAGAAAATTTAGAATACTGAAAAAACATGAGTCATACTTTCATAATTTTATGGCATAAAGAACAGAACCATTAATGCAGCATTGATTAAATGAGATATTTATTTCATTTTTATCATTAATATTGAGACTATTTCCTTAAGATAGTTAAATCTCTAGAATCACTGCCAAACACTCTGCCTTCAGAAAATCCCAGTTCATTCTAGCACTGTCTTGTGCTTTGTCCACGTCTTGATCTTGAGTTGTTTCTTTCAGTGTCTGCAAATAGCAGTCACTCAACAAATGACTGAATGAATAAATGAGTGAGTGAATTAAGGAAAGTTGAGGGAAAATATAAAATGCCTATTTCTCAGTCCTTTCATTTTCATCCTGAAACAGGTTAAATTGTGATCTTTAGGTCAAATTAAAAATAAGTTTCACCAGTGTTTCCCCCCACACACACCCCCCAAAAAAAAAAACCAGACTTGTCCCACTAACATATCCTGGCAAACAAAAGCAGTTACATTTCCTCCATTTACTCCACAAATATCTATAGAGTGACATTAGAACAATTTTCTCAGTAATATGGTCTTGGATGTATGTCTCCTTCACATTTTCCATTTACTATTGTGTTTTTATGGGAAGTATTTTTAAGAACCTGAAACACACTTGCAGTGTCCTGTGCCCATTGATGAGAATTTAGAATATTGATAAAATATTCTGCTGCACCTCCCTCCTCTAGGCCAAAGCTGCTTTTCAGCCCCTGCTGGGTCTCCAAGGACATTCCTCTCCTCCTCGACAATCTCCTTCAAATCAAAAGGCCGTTTTCTGGGACAATCTTCACTGAGAAAATCTATTTCCCCTAATGTCGTGTCTGCAAATTTAGGACTATTATCTTTAATTCCCTTTTCCAACTTTTAATAATCCTTACAGTAATAAGAACAAATAATCAAAATTAAATCATACAGAAAGAAAACATCTGATGGTCCAACCAAGTGCTATTTCTGCTTGCTATTTTTCTTCCATTCACTGGCTCTCGTGAAAGCCTGGGTAACTCTGCCATCTACTTCCATGCCTGCCAGAGGCAGCTACAAAAGTAAATTTCAAGCAACAACTGAAATAAGTAACAAAAGGCATAATACATATTAATAACCCTGAAAAATATTCAACCAACAGCCCATTATTCTTTATATCAAAAGAAAGCACAAGAGCTGAGTCTCAGAAGTGAAAACGAATGGGGAAAATGATAACAACAGAACTTGGAAATTAGATGAAACGTCAGAAGACTGAAAGGGGTTCAAGAAAAGAAGTCAAAATACCTGGAAGCAAGCAAAAAAAAAAAATGAGTATGACAAGAGTTATACATATGCAATGCTACTTAGCAAATGGTAGCTATATTCACACAGAATTAAAATTGCCCTATAATAAGTTCTTTATTTTTAAAAATGCAATTCCTTTAGGCTTCACCTCTTCAATTAAATGCATGAAGTACTTCTAATGTGAATTAATTTAATAACTAGTTATTCATGTAGTCATTCGTTAGAAATAAAACACCCTAATTGGTAAAAGAATACAATTGACATCTAGAAAATTTCATCCCTTGGTGATTCAAATGAATGACACTCTCTCGAAGGAAAGAAATAATGACCCGATCAAGTATATCCGAGGATTTTTGTAATGTTCCAGTTTCTTTTCCATTGTAAATTCCAATTGGTTCGTGTTTTTTAATCATCACTTCAGACTGCAGCCGAGATCTGCAGAGTGAATCACACACTAAGTGTTACCAAAAAGAATAAGCAAGATCCTATTGCTGGTACGCAGGGGGTCTACGTGAGCCCAAAGGTGTACAGAGGGTGAGCTGCACACAGGAAGTCTGCCTGGATTCACTCCGAATCCCAATGCCAGTTCCTGAGATCAGTGTCTGGCATGAGATCCTTGAAAGAAGGCAAAGCAGGCTTCAAATGCCCTCACCAAGCCATTCATAAAACCACTTCACTAATTACACCCATCTTCCGGAGCATCGCATACATTTTCCATGATTCATTGTTCACTATGTAAGGAATGGTGCATTTATAAATAGTAGGTTTCATAATAGATGTGCTATCATCATATTATATTCATCTAAAATGATATGACCATTGAGAAAGCAATTTCTGTGAGATCAGAGGATTAGTAACAAGGGTGCTCCTGACTTGCTTCAGATATCCTTGGTATTTTGATTCTGTTGACAAGACTAACCCCATATCCCCAAGGCTCATGAACAACTATAAACACATATCCAATTATCACGATGGTCCTAAGAGGCAGGGAACTGCATATTTGGGAGAGAATCAGGTTGAAATTTTTAAAATCTGGAAAAATAGGGCACTAAACTGTCTTTCTCCTTGCTCCAAACTGCAGGGTGTTGTTCTTAGAAGCTTTTAAAGAATTTTTTAAAACTTCGGCTACTTTCCTCTCCGGGGGGCAAACACAGATATTTATTTAAGGGTGTGATGCACTAAACTTTTTCATCAACTCACAAAACGTGAACCCTTCCCAGAGAGCAAAACAGAACGCTCCTATTGTCTTTCATTTCCTAGTGCCAGAGGGGAATTGCTTTTAATAAATACTTTTACACTGCACTTCAGTGGATTTGCTATGGTGTGAAAACAGGCCTGAGGAGAATAACACGTTGCCAAATTCCCTCCAGTGAGTGCAAAATCATACTGTAGGTTCTGGCAGAGAAATAAAGTGGAAATCTGATTACTTTGTTTTAGTCTATATGGAGCTAATGTGTGAGGACATTTAAATACATAATTCAACATGTTTCAGCTACAGCCCCAGATAATGATTGAATGTCAGCCTCTACTAACCTTGTAACAGGAAAGTTGCATTTGCAGTTAACAACTAAAAAGTAAGTTGATGAAATTACATTTTTTATTTTCTGCAAAGCTAAGCAGACCTGTTTATTTCTTCCCTAATGCCAGATACTGCCATAAATTTGTAAAAGCTAACCCCACCTAGAGAGGGCCATACATATTAATAAAGCTGAAAGGTTTGTCAGCTTACCAAGTTAGGATACTTTCAACCAAGGAATGAAAAATGAATAAAATATGGAGATTATTTTCATGGGTCAAATTACAGTAAGTGATTTAAGGTTCAAATATATTTATAGTAATTTACTATATAATTATATAAAATCCAAAGTTATGTCAGATGTAGGTGAACAGCTACTTTTGGAGAAATTCAGAATGGTTTTAGGAAAATGCAGGGCAGGAGATCCTTTGAATAAAGAGTTAAAGGATTTAGGAGGCCACTAGGAAAATATTAAGTAGAGAATATTAATATTCTTCAGTAATAGTATAGAAGATCAGAACATCTTTTACTGGGGAACAGTTTTGATGATAATAACTTTAAGGTGATATTTTTAAAAATCGATTTCTTCTATCTTATGTATCTTACTTCTTTGGAAACAAGCATAGACTAGCCCAGAAAATTGAAACATTTGACAATTTTTAATCCCAACACTAATTTTCAGGCCTAGACATAGCAGATGATGCATTATTAGTTTTCCAGAATCCCAGGAGCCAGTGTGATAAAATATTCCATAATGCCCATGTAAAGCTTAGAGTGCATAGCAATGCTCTTGTCTGAAAGGCAATCTCTTTCCTAAGGTTAGTTTTGTGTTATTTTTTGTGACTTAAAACTATAACCTAAAACCAAACACACTGAGAGAAGATCCAGCTCTTTTTACTTCCTTACTAAAATGATATTTTAGCTGGAATTTTGTACAGAAAGATGTTAATTATGAGCTAACTATATGGGAGAATCAAGTACAAATTTAACAGATTCTTCTTGGATTATGAATGACAGACCTTGTCTGCATTTCTGCTAAATTGCTACTCATTTTCTGCTAATCACAGGTAAAACAGAGGCCAACATAAAGCAAGTTATCTTTGACACTGTCAGTTTAAGTGCTCAAACCTTTCTGTTTGCTGATTACATTACTTCCTTTGCCTTTGGAGTGTAGATTTTAACAATATTCATCTATTCATGTTTAATTAATAAATTAGCACATTCCTTGTTCTAAAGGAAATGTGAGGCACCATCTGTAGCACATCACAGGCCGGTGGGCTTCCATTTGGATTCACCTAATGCAAATCTGTAACCCAAGGCTGTCTGTTTTGTCACCATTTCTGCTGTTCTGCTTCCACTACTTTGCATGTTGCTTCTACTGCTGTCTCCGTATAATTACACTCGCTGCACTGCACTGCGTGAGGAGCTCGGAAGTTCCTGTGTCTGGTTAGGAAGTTTTAGGATTTAATTGGATGCATTTTATGGGGTTTTGTTTGTTTGTTTGTTTGTATTTGAGACAGGGTCTCACTATGCAGTTCAGACTGGCCTTGAATTCACTATGTAACTCAGGCTGGCCTTACACCCCTTCTTCTTCCCTGCCCCCTAAATGCTAGGATTGCAGGAGTGCACCACCATACCCAGCCACACTCTATGTTTGTGAAGATAAGATATACTATGGTAGCTATTGTTGTTATCCCGGTATCCTGCTCTGAAGTTCTGTACCAATCTCACTGCATTGTCTTGATTGGCTTTGTTCCGTCTTGTTTTGTTGTGTTTTACTATCTTTAAAATAAAGTTTAAAATTTTTAAAAAATATAAATAAATAAATGCTTTGGCTCCTGCTGAGGTTAGTGGACTTCATGGTTCTTATGGTTGATTGATTGTCAGTTTGAGTAAAAGAAGCTCAACTAAATCAGCTCAGCAATTCCACACCCTAGGGTGTAGAAGACCCACCTTCAGGCATTTTTCTGCCTCAGGCATGAAGGGGAAATGAGGAAGGATGGGTCTGCTTTTATTTCTTCAAGTCGCTCCAGTCTTCACTTTTACCTTGGACATCGTCTCCTGGCTGCTAGAGTAGACTCTTCAGCTTCGGGGACAGAACCTTCAGCCTCCTGATCCAAACTCCCACAGGACACTGCAGTGAGCTTCAGAACTTTGACTGGATCCTTCAGCGGTGTGCAGACACCCTCTGCACGGTTCCACACCCGACTCTGGCTGACCATCTTTAACCTGATATTGTCATTTCTTACACATGTTTATCTGTTTCTCTGGTAAGACTGACTGATACAATGGTATGTACTCTATACAGGAACCCTACCCCGACTTTACATTCTCCCCAAGAGAACCAAGGTCTAAGAGGCCAACTTCTCTTTCTGGTACTCTAGGACAACATAAATAAATGCCCTTGCTCTCCACTCTGCTCCAGAGGACTCTGGCTTTATTACCTGTGACATGTTCCTGATGGCTTCATCGGCTATGTAGAGAATTTCCACATTCCACACCCTGGAGCCATTTTCTGGCCCATCCTGGTCCTTGGATCTTGTGCTCTCATTATTCTCTTATCTTTCATAAAAAAAATAAAAAAAAATAAAGCATTTTGGAATATGGAGCTTAAAGGAGTCTTAGGTACAAAAACTGTAATTCAGGTACCATTTTCTGTCATGGTGTCTTGAACTTCTCAGTACTTTGCACCTGTTCTTCAATCAGGATTGTGCTCTGAGATGAGTGTAGATGGTACTAAGCTAGATGCTTAAAAACGGTGGCTTCATTTGCCACAACTCTTGAAAACTGCCATGTATTTTCACATAGCATCTTAATGTTTTCTTTACTGTGACCAAATCCCTGAGACTGGGTACCTATAAGGAATGGAGTTTTATTTGGCTCATGGTGCTGGAGGCCGTCAAAGAGCACATTGCTGGCACATGGCAGAGGCCTCGTGTAGTGAGAGAAAGCAAGCGCACTAGCTCCATCTGTCTTCCTCTTCATATAAAGCCACTGATGCCATGGGGTGCCCTACACACATGACCTCATCTAATCCTAATTACTGCCCAACCTCCCAACACCACTAACACATGAATGTGGAGACAGATTCCAACACATGGACTTTGGAGGACACTTGAAAACCATACTATGTATCATTTCCACATGGCCAGCCATCTTCTCAAATCTGTGCATAAGCCATGATAGATTCAATCCAGGAGCCAATTTCAAACTTCTGGAGTCCATTTGGACTCAGATATTCCAAATATCTAAGAATTGAGAATTTTTAAAAAGACAAAGTTAAAAATTAGAAGCCAGGGGTGGTGGCACATGACTGGAAAGGCTGAGACAGGAGGATTGCCATGAGTCTGAGGCAATCCTGGAATACATAACAACTTCAAGGCTAGCCTGAACTACATAGCAAGACCCTGTCTCAAAAAAAAAAAGGTGTAAAAATCAGATCAGTTATAATTTACAGAAGAAAAGAAAGGCAGCTAGACCATAAACAGGACAGCATGTTCAATGGCTCTTAAAATATGTAAATAAATGAAATAAACCAATTTGAAAATTAAAATATTCAATGATATACAGTCACTTTAATTTATACTTATAAGAAGAATTGATTAAAATATTTTAAGAAGATAATGTAGAAATAATTGGCTTGTATTTGGTGACATTCAGCTTGTGGGAAGCTTAAAGCAGGAGGACCACTGCCAGTTCAAGGCCAGCCTGGGCTACATAGTGAGTTAATTCTAGCCTAAACTACATACTATTGGATAATACAGAAAAAGCTCTATATAACTGCCAGCAACTATCAACATTTAACATAAGCAGATTTTTGACTTATCAGCCACATGGCAGGAACTGATCATAGAAACAAATGAGAAGATCAACTGTTAGCCATTATGCTTCACTGCCTATTGGTAGTTATTAGTTTTTGAATGAATGCTAAAAGAAATCAAAAAAAAGGCTCACCCAGTAGCTGAGAACTAAAGGACAGCTTTGCTATTCTGAGTATGTATTACACAACCTACAATCAGGAAGGACTGGGTGACAGTTGCATAAATGACCAGGAAAATCGAAGAAACTTTGGCCAGACACATAACGTCATTCAGGGAGATTAAATGAATGAGGAAAAGTGACTGCTTATGTATGGCACAAGAAATGTACCTTTCCATGGATGGAGCTGCAATGGTAGCTGTCAGTCCACACAGAACTCCCCTTTCCTGGAACGTTAGCCTTCTGTCCATACAGAACTCCCCTTTCCTGGAACGCTAGCCTTCTGTCGGGCCATGGTGAGTGAGTCTGTGATTACATACATTGAAAATGCCCAGAAGCAATCATAAGAAATTCTTAATAATGGTTCATAATGGCTTTTGTGGGGGGAGGCCCTGGGAATACAATTTGGGAAGCAGAAGGTCTATGGGAAGGACGAGGAAACTTTACTTTTCAAATTGTTTTACAATGAGAATGTATTGCTTATATAATTTAGATTTTAAAAGTCAACTTTACATCAGTGAGTCCAAGCAGAAGCATGGGGTTTCTAACTTCCCTACTTGGCTTTCTGACAGATAACACTGAAGATTGTTTTGCCCTGGCAAGCTTTCCTCTATTCCCTTTCTGAAAATGACAGTGCTAGATAGAAGGTGGGAAGTATTCATTTTCAACATGGCATGGTTATAAAGTGTCAAACGCTTTCACTTAACCCTTATATTATTTAGCTTCAGAGATTTCCAGGTTCTAAAAATAAGATAAACTTCTTTCCTGGGTTTATGTACCTTGGACATATTTTAAGTATACAGTAGTCATTCATGAAGTGTTTATCTAAAAGGTGGACATCAAAACTGTGTCTGTGATAATCATTTTTCTTTTCATGCTCTCTGAGAGCAATCCCAGGAAATGCTCTTTCATGATCAAAGCAAATCACTGCCTAGAAAAATGCACTATTTTCAGTCAACTCTGCTACCACCAAGTGCCAAATACATTTGAAGATGTAATGTTTCACGCTAGAAAAAGTTAAGTACAGCACTAAAAAGCAGCCCTGAGATTACCAAGACAATCTACACACACACACACTTTTATCCATGGCAAAACCACCATCAGTGTGCAGAGTTTAGCTTTATGTATTTCACAGCATGCCCCAGAGAATATCCAAGACTTGAAAAAGACAGAAAGAATATATGCATTGTTCCCAATTGTCAAAACAGGCAGTTGGGCAACTATATTAATCGTGATTTAAAAGCCTTGTAACATATTCTATTTCAATGATTTTCCACTTTTCTCCCTGCAGAAAGGAATATAGTTCCTGTGTGAAAACAGACAATTTGCACCTGAACTAACTTTAGGTGTTAAAGCCTTTCTCGAAGACAGGTATCAACGCTGCTAACTCAGTGGATGAGAATGGCAAGAAAACAGCTAATCACCTAGGAAAGAAAAGGCATAAATGCAAACTCACAGCCATGCCAACATCCAGGAAAAACAATAACAAAGATTCTTCCTATCTGCTTTGCCTGCACGAATTAATATCAATTTAGTTATTACTAAGCAGGAATACACTTGACAACCCAGGGATAAAAAGGGAAACATTATATCTACTCTACAAATTGTTCTAAGGTTGCTAGTAATTGTAACGATAAAAAGTAACCTCTCCTTTGCTGTAAGTGACTTATCCTTGTTAGAAGGCTGTGATAGCAATGGTGTTTGAATGGCAGCTTGAGAATAAAATAACTGAATCATGCTTATTTTATTCCAGAAATAAAAAAAAAAGAAAATCAAAAGAAATTAAGTTTGGCTTATCTTTACTGTTGAGAGAAACTTGTCTGCAAGTCACATGTCATAAGTATTATACACAAGAAACTGAAGAAAGAACAGGGTCCCCCAATTCACCTTTTCACGAGCTCCTCAGCTTTCAACACATTACAATGAGTTATAAATTGTGTACACCTAATTAGACCTTCTTAGAAATTTGTTTCAGTGCTGAAGATCAAAATCGGGGCCTGGTATAACAGATTGCTTTTATACTATACTAAATCTCAAAATTATCAAAGAAATCCAGATTGAAGATAAAATTATGGATGCAATTCCAAGCAGAAAAAAGTGGCAGTATAAATACTTTTAATATTACTATGTGTTCTTTAGCATGTTGTAAATAAAAATAATGATCTAATCGTGTGTAGCCCTATGTTAGACCCTCAAATTTGAAATTATCAAAATGTTCCCATCCTTTTAAATTGTATAGTTCCTTCATATGTATCATCTAGAGATGGTTCTTATATGTGTGTAACTTATAAATAAATAAATATATATATCATGTTAATATGCACATTTTCTTTTACTGATATATGCACAAGTATTTTAAAATACAAGAGAACAGAACAAGGAACAAGAAGAAAACAGTAAAAGACTACACCAAGTTTTAATTGCCAGTTGATTTTCCATGAAATGCCAACCAAACTCATTTCCCAAGGAAACCCTTATTCCGACATAATCGCACTAAAACTACCTGGTTTTGCTAACGTTGGCCTATCCACCTGCAGAGCTTTTTCCTAAAGTGATTAATTTCAGAAATACATCATGACACACTAGATTCCAAGAGAAAATGCCAATCCACCAAAATAAGTCATTTTAGTACCAAGTAGTTGAAATGTAAACGATTCGTTCTATATTTTGTTTCTGTGTCTTCTTGTAGGAGAAATATGTGCGTTGTTGCATGGTGAAAATATGAAGGAATCCACAGATCAGTCACATGTTTAACGGGGTAAACTCCTGAGACGCTGTTCCGTTTCAGGGAACAGCTGGAAGAGACAGGAGAAGAGCGCTGTTCAAGCCGCCTTATCTCACACAAGGAAAGCCATCAGGATGAAGGACGCAGATAGGCACAGTTGCCCAGCCACAGAGCCCAACCTGCTTCCTGACCCACGGGTCCAGCATTCTCCAATTTAAGAGGACGCGAGCAAATGCACCATTGAGTTCTCGGTGGGTGTTTACTCAGAGTTAGTCAGACACCACATTATCTCCCCTGAAAGGACTGCCTTCCCCAGAAATGAAAAACGAGGAAAAGGGGGCACATAAAGGTGAATAGACACTGCTTTAGGATTTAAAACAGCTCTTAGTGGGGATGTTAAGCAATTATAAAATGACTGTTCCGATGGTTGGAAACTCTACACATTGTCATGCTCTGTGTAGAAGGAATCTTAGCTGTTCTCTGGGAAGTGTTGGGAGATAACATATTTATGGGGAAAAAGAGAAAAAGAAATAAAATTATTGTTACTCAGCCTGAACAATATTTCTAAAACTTTACCTTGATTTAATATAATTGTCTTATGTGTTTAATATGTTTTTTGTCCTACGAGTCTGGTTGTTTATCTGTATAGATGGTAATTAACTTTATAGTGACAAGATAAGTGAATCTGAGCCTGGCAATATAAAAAGGAGTACAGGGAAGGGGAAGAATTGAAATGTGTATATGTACCAATTCCCTAAAATGAATGCGTCATTATGTGCTGCAAACGTGTATTAATAAAAATTTTAAAATAAAATTTACCATCTTAACCGTTTAAAAGAAACTATTGATGACAGTTTATCCAATGCGATAGGTGTAGTTTATTCTGTCTGTATCAAACATACCACAGGAAACTGTGCAGCTTCTCTCTGACTATTGTGATCCAGGATTTTTTTTGGGGGGAGGGGTTCGACATCTTTCTCTAGGATGAACATGAAACATTCTGTCTTCCAATACATTTGACACTTGCTAGCTACAGAAATAACTGAAAAGCAACACATTTTTGCAGGGCGTGAGCTTGCTTTGATTATGGAAGATTTGCTGAGACAGCGTCTCACTAATGCAAAGTAACATTTCAAAAAAAAAGAAGATCTTATTTATTGAATCTGAGAATCAACAATTTAAACAAAAACCTCTGATTCAGATATAAAATCATGTTTTCAAAAGACACTGCTATTAAAAGATAAGTGGAAAAGTTTGAACAGTGACTCATAAATTGGCACCATTAAACTAAAGGAGTTTGAAGGTCCAAGAAAAGGATGTGAAGAGAAGGCCTTCATAAGGTGGATGTGGAAGCAGAGGAAAGAAATTCTTTGATTAAAATTTGAGCAGTTGCTTTATTTTTAATGTCCCAGTGGAAAATTCCTGGTTTATAACAAGTGCTCAGTTAGCCATTCAGGAGGCAAAGCTCGAGTTCCATTTTCTGTACATAAGGACCCAGGATGCTGAAGTTATCTGAGCCCATGGTATCTCTTTAAGTCATTTTAGCATTGCTTTAGGAAATCTTTTCCATCCACTCAGGACAGTTCCCTTAGAATGAGGTGAGCAGAACATCTCCATAATGCACTCAGTACAGTTCTTCTTGACATGGGTAAATAATCTGCTTATTTAAATGACTTTTTCAATTTGG
Organism: Hydrochoerus hydrochaeris; assembly: GCA_004027455.1. NCBI lineage: Eukaryota > Metazoa > Chordata > Mammalia > Rodentia > Hydrochaeridae > Hydrochoerus > Hydrochoerus hydrochaeris. The sequence goes on from PVLA01003308.1 coordinate 40,434, forward strand.
CACTTAAAAATCACAGCCTATCAGTTAATAAGAGCAAGTTTTCATGTATCATGTGGCAAGTTATAGTCTTTTAGGCCCCTTCAAATCTTAATATATTCTGTCTGATTTCAAACCCTTTTGTTTGTTAGTTTGTCTGTCTCAAATGGTCCTCATCTGTTGAAGAATAAAAACATTGAATGAGCATCTAATAAAAAAGAAAGCATGTTATCTTTTAGGTAAATCTATGGCAGAACTTATCTTGAGAAGTAAATGAACAACTCTCAGTGAAGAATCTCTACCTGCCATTATTCCTCCCGTCACATTCAAAATTCCCAATGAGATGCATCTTCTAAATGTTGCCCTCTGAATGTTATCTGGAAGAACACCATGAATCCATCAATGGTCAAACAAAGTGTACAAATAAAGACTGATTCATCAGAAATAGTCATGGACTAAACTAAATCCTTAACGAACATGCAGCACAGAGCAAGATTGAACCAGAGAGTTGATCCTGTAGCTGGGGAAGGAAAGACGCCTTCCTAAGTATCCAAGTAGATTATCACCACCAAAAGGAAAGGGAGGAAACTGAAACAGTCAGAGTGGGGAATAAAGACAGGCTAGAGACAAACTAAAGCTACTTCACCATTGTAGGATCTGTTGACTTTCCCCACCACTCTTTCAACTTAAACATTTATTAAGTATGTTTTCATGGAGCAGGTGAGGTAGAAATTGCTTAACTAAGAGATTTACAAGTCAGAACACCATTAAAATCCAATCTCCAACAGAACTGTGGAAACTTGTACATTACTTCTTAAACCCCAGTTCCGCATCTCTAAACTAGGGATAATAATTCCTATTTAGGGACCTGTAACAACTAAAGAGTATATAAAATTTCTAACACAGAATTTCTCTTTCTCCTTCTTTGTCTGCTCAAACTTTGATGAAGGAAAGTCAGAGCTACAGATGACCTGTTCATGAGTCAGTTAATAAGTTTTCTTACAAGTATTTGTGCCTTGAAAAATATTCCGCAGTAATTTTCAGGAAGAAATAAACATCATTTTATGAATATGAATGGATTATAGCTCATTTTCTATCACTTCAGTGCTCTTGTAGAAAAAGTAAACTAACATTATGATTGTATCCTTATAAAATAAAGAAAAATCAACATAAATGTGTTAAAGTTTCATTGTATTTAGAACTGGGGGAAATACAAAGAAATATGGGACATAGTATCTGCAGTAAATGAGTTAAAAATTGATTTGAGGCTCAAAACAAGTGAAAGTTTCAGAGGCATAAAAATTAGACAACAGCTCAAAACACAATAGGATAGATGCCGTGAAGCTGTTTATGGTTAATTTCCAAATGAGCTGCAGAGAAAATAATGGTTATATGAATTCAGAAAAGAAAGAAATTGCTTCTACATCCATAGTGAGAAAGGTCTGAAACAGGTTGGAAATTAATGGCCCATGGGTAGAAATCAACCTGCAGGCCTATTGAGCGTGAAACTTTTCATGGGCATTTTTTTTGTCTTGTTTTGGTTTGGTTTGGTTTGGTTTCATTTTTAAAAATAGTTTACATCATTAGAATTGGAGAGAATAATGTCTGCCATCCAGAGACAGCCTTTCTAGACTAAATTGGTTATCTTGGGAATTTGAGGAAAGAATGAGGAGAGAGTAAGTCCAATTAGGCTTCTCCATGCCGCAAGTTCATTCATGTGCAGCCCCTCCCTCCTGTCTGGACATTTCTAGCACTGAACTACATTCCCTGCCTCTGACACCATCAAAAGTTCTGGTTAACAACAGCATTAAACAGACTTACTACTTCCTGAGCAACCAATGATGATTAAACTCATCAGGGGAAAAGCCAGCAGGTTCTCCTCCTAGGTAATTATTGGTTAGAACCGGCTTCTCAGGCTGTCCACTACATAACAAAGTAAGCAGGCAGGTAATTAAACCCTCAAATCTGTGAGCACCCACAGGGACTAGGTGCCAATAGGCAATTTCACATTGAATAAACAGATAGCTCAGACTGGATTCCATCGCATACTGTGACTGCAAAACAGCAAAATAAATACAAAGGAGCTTTATTCAATACGGTCACTGTCTTTTCATTTAACCCTGCTGTTTTGGTTAACAGTGACATGTCCGTATTTAAATATTCAGAAGCCTGGGATGGTTTGTTCTCCAAAGCCTTTCCTTTATCATCTAAATATGTGTTTATCCTTGTGGGATTTAATTGATATTTACTGCCTCAAGTTACTTCAAGACTTATTTTATTCACTGAAAACATCAGCCCGTGAACAAATATCCATATTTAAACATATTTTCATACACTATTTCAAAGGTGTATGAAATAGTGTATAAAAACATTCTAACTTTTTCTGGTGCAATGTATTCTGATATCTTTATATGCTTAGTCTCTGGATTTATGCAGTGCATTTTAATCAGTAATCAGAAAAATCACTCCAATCCATGTGATCTGAGAAGCAATGATTTGGAATAGGAGGAAGATCATTTCTAGCAGAGAAAAACCACTAAACCATACATATCATTCCTGTGCCTACATAAAATACCTATGTACATGTTTTGTTTTCAAAAAGTAGAGGTTTTGACTTCACAGAACATGTAACTTTTTTTTTTACACAGGACCCCATTAAACAGACACTGCCTCAGTCTTATATATGGTAAATACCTGACTTATTCATTATGAATGAGATGACTAAATGAGATGTTCCCAATCATTTGAGTTTCCTTTTGACACAATTTCTAGGAAAAGGTACACTTTGCATGGTCCAAATATGCTTATTCTGTAGTGTGTAGGATCATCTTTACCACTTGTCTTCTCAGGAGAAGATAATAATTCACCCCGGCCTAACCTAGGAATTTTACAACCCAGTCATGTGAAGTTAGCCCTGAGGATAACCAGGAGCCTACTATAAATCCCTAACTTTCTAGAGTTTCAGGGATGACCAGCATTAGTCCATGAACCTGGCATCTCAGCAAGTTGGGGTTGTAATTAAACAGATTGCAACCTTTTGGTCAAATGTACGTTTTCATAGATACACCAGAAAAGTTGAAGGGAACCGTGAACTTTGTTGCTGTGCAACGCTAATGCATTTTCCACATAAACTGATATAGGAAAACAAATAAATAAGCTGCTTTGAGCTGAAAGCCCTTGAGACCATTTTGAAAACACTAACAGGGTGAGAAAGGACCAAATGTGTCTCCCATGACCCACAGGCCTAAAGCTAGTATAGTATTGAAATGAGAGCTCTCTGCATGGTAAAGGAAACTGCTTTAAAGAAATGATACTTCTTCCTAGGCCTGCTTATAAGTGTAAAACAAAACACAATTACAGAGCTCAGAAAGCTGAGCATAAACTGGCACTAAGTTGCCCACCTGCTCATTTAGCAGCTGGAGGAAAACAAATGGCCCTGAAGTTCACGTCTCTGTTCACACACCCCGGAAGTGCCCTCCACTGCACAGAGCAAAACATGGGAAATACCAGCTGGGTGTTAAAGGGGTGCATCTGGACTTCCTCTCGGTTTAGAGAAAGAGGAATCAGTGTGTGGCTCTGTCTTCTGCTGTGAGCCTTGCCATTCCTTCTGTTGCTAGTCACCCTGCAGCTCCAGCCTGTAACTTTCCTTACTCCACTGAAACTGGTTAGCCTTTTACTGCACAGGAGTTCCTGATAACAAAATACTCTTGAGATGTTCAGGCCTTTTTTGAACAGACTTTTTCATTTCTACAATGCACTCAGCATGGTGGCCACTTCTTGTCCAAGTCTACCCCCAAGTCAGTGTTATGATCTTATATTTTACCAGTTCTCTATTTCCAATCTTTCTCTATTTCCTTCTTCTGCTTACTCCTAAAATATATTCCTAATATTATGCTTTCTCTGGGCAGGGCTATTATTCTCTCTCATGATTCAAATTACAGCTCATTCATTAATAAAAGCCTTGGTGGTTGCCAGAAATTATGGAGAAAGGGAAAAAAGAGTTGTTGTTTAACAGGTATAAAGACTCATATTTGCAAGATAAAACGTTCTGAAGATCTGTCTCACAACAATGTGTGCATAGTTAACACCACTCAACTGTACACTTAAAAATGGTTAAGGCAATTTTTAAATGGATACAGGAGGTAGGTAGATGGACACAGAAAGTAAACCCAAATCCAAAATTTCATATAATACTGGTTATAAGTAGCAGAAAAGCCAACTAAGAATTACTTTGAAATAAGAGTTTTATCTTTCTTCTAGTAAATGTGTTTGGCTCTTTTGTCAAAGATAAGGTGGCTGAGTGTTCAGAGTTCTTTTTGCATCTTCTACTCTGTTCTATTGATCCTCAGGTCTGGTTTTTGTTTTGTTTTGGTTTGGTTTGGTTTGCCAATACCATGTTGCTTTTATCACAGTAGTTTTGTAGTATAATCTCAAGTCAGGAATTATAATGCCCCTTGTCTTGTCTTTGTTGCCAAGAATTTTGCTTTCTATTCTAGTCTTTATGGTTCCAAATGAATTTTAGGAATACTTTCTTTAGTCCTGTGAGGTATTGCTTTTCACATGCCAAAAACTAATCTAGACCCATGTCTATCAGCATGCTCTAAACTAAAATCAAAAGGAATCAAAGACCTCAATATTAAAACAGAAACATTAAGTCTGCTGGAAGAGAAAATAGGCAAAACTCTTGAAGACAGAGGAGTAGGCAAAGATTTCATGAAGAAAACCCCAATCATATAGGAAATAATACAAAGAATTCATAACTGAGATCTAATTCTATTAAAAAGCTTTTGCACAATGAAAGAAATCACCAACAGAATGACAACCCACAGAGTGGGAAAAAAATTTATCCAGTTGTCCTTCAGACAAAGGACTTATTTATATCTAGAACATATCAAGAACTGAAAAAAATCAGACACCTCCCCAAATATAAAGGTCCAATCCAAAAATGAGCATCTGAGATGAACACACACTTCTCAGATATAAATAAATACAAATGACAAACAAATACATGAAAAAATGTTTATCATCACAGATTATTGGAGAGATGCAAATTAAAACAATGCCGAGGTTCCATGTCACTACAGAAAGCACAACTATCATCAAGGAATCAACCAATAACAAATGCTGGATGGGCTGTGAAGAAAATGGAACCCTTCTCCACCATTGCTGAAAATGTAGACTAGGGCAACCACTGTGGAAATCAGTGGGGAGATTCCTCAAAAAACTAGGATTAGAAGTCCCATTTGACCCAGCTATTCCCCTTCTGAGTATCTTCCTAGAAGACTTTAAAACATCATAGCACAGCGATACGTGCATACCTATGTTTACAGCAGTACAGTTTTTATAGCTAAATCTTGGAAACAACCTAAATGTTCATCAGCTGAGAAATGGATAAAGAAGATGTGGGGTTTTTAGTTCAATGAAGTACTACTGGGCCACAAAGAAGGATAAATTCAAGATATTTCTAGACAAATGAATGCAATTTGAGACCATACTCTAAACTGAAATAAATCAGAATCATATGTGTAACATCACACTGTCTCCCTGGTATGAGAAACTAAAAGAGTAAATAAGGACAACAATGTACAATGGTTACTGTGAAATGAGAAAAAAAAATGGTTCAAAAGGAAAGAAGAAAAAGGGTAGGGGAAACAGGAAAGAAAGAAAGGGCTCTGTGGGCTCTGAGAAGGGTAAAATGGAAACGAAGCTTTGCAAATAGGGAGGGGAAGAAGATGGGTCACAGGGAGGAGAGGGGACTAAGAAAAATGGAGAAATAAAAATATATCATGTACAGGCACAAATTTCCTATGATCAATATGATCATTATGTATATCTAAAATGGACCAATAAACTTTATTATGTATAAAAAAGTTTTATTATATCCTATTCCTGAAAGAGTTGGGGAAAGGAGCTTAGCAAGTTAGCTAATCAAATATGCAAAGACCAAGATTATTTCCATTTTTCCAGTGAGCCATCCTTGGCGTGCTGGTGAGCTCACTCCTTGGATTCAAGAATCTTTTTTTTTTTTTTTTTTTTTTTTGGTACTGGGGATCGAACTCACGACCTCACGATTGCCAGGCAGGCACTTAAGCCACTGAGCTAAATCCCCAGCCTGGACTCAAGAATCTTACAGCTGCTCTAGGTTTCACATTCTTTCACACCAATAGTCCAGGGTAGAAAAGGGAATCTTCTCTTCCTTAGCTCTGTTTATAAGCGTTAAGAAATTCTCCCAGCAGGGCCTAGGATACCCCTTTACTGCCACTGACCAGAAGTGAGTCAACAGCCACTTCCCAATCAGCTCACTTGTGAAAGAAACAGAATCACCACAGCTGGAGCAGCATATTCAAACTGAGTGGCCTGGCCAGGTTAGTTTCACCTTCTCAGAGCCCACAGCTGCAAGGGAGAGTCAAGGCCCCAGGGCAGAGGTCTACCAGTCAGGAAGGAGGGGTACGCCAAAGATCTGCTGGGCAAAAACATACTGATCCCTTCTCTGATCCACTGTGAAAACTGTTTCCAAAACACCCACTCTCGTACTGAACCAGCATGTGCAAAACCATCTACTCCTTCCAAGAACTCTTCCCCCGTGTCCTGTTCCATTTTATAATTAGTCAAAACCTTCATCAGAAACCTAAACATGCTCAATTTCTTATTTTTGCTACATAAGCAATGTCAAGTTCTGATATCATTGTTGACACTTTCATTTCTTCTGCCCCTGCCTCTGCCTTATCTCCCTGCTTCTAGGCTGACTTTTCCTCAGCCAGTGGAAATGTTAAACTGATGGTAACAAGAGCAATTAATCTAAAACGCAAAACTGGCCGTGCGACCCTGCTCTGTGTGGTCCAAAAGAGGGGTTCTTACAACTGTGACTTCCTTGAAATCAGATGCAAAGTTGGTTGGATGTGTATGTGACATTTCTGACAGATTATTTTAAAGATGTCCTGGACCCAGTACAACTTCAAAAACAACTGAATTAATGGATAAAAATCTAAGACATTTAGCATGAAACACAAGACCTTTCATAATGTTTTCTACCTATCTCTCCAGATTCATCCCTTATATCCTATATTTCACCAAAACTAAAGGATTTGCAAGGACTCAAATATTCCTGTCTATGCATAAATCAACATTTCTTTCTAGATTAATTTTCTTGCCCCTATCTAGCATCTATGAAGGCATCTTTCAAATTTCAACGTCACTTCCTCTGTAAGCCTTCCTGTATAACCCCAGGATACATCACTTCCATCTATAGATCTATAGATATTTTTCTATATTATAAGTAGAAAAATATAGTGCGCTTGGACTCTTGTATATATTTTATTTTTTTCTACCAAACTGTGAGCTACCTAAGGAAAACATGGTATGTTTTGGAGGTGTCACCAATTCCCAGGAAAGATCTCACTGCATTGATATCCTTGTTAGACAGATTCACTTAAAAATAAAGTACATGTACCCATAGTTAATTTATGATAATACCTTGTGGATTAATCAGATATTGAGCATGATTCTTATAACCACTTCCTCTCTGTTACCTAATTTTGAAAGCAAAAATTTTTCAAAATTTAGTGTGCAATGTATTTACTAGTGAAGCTTCTTAAAAATATAGGAAGGGCCTCAGGTTCTATCCCAGACTCCCTGAGCCAGCTTGCCCCTGGCTGGAGCCCTGGGGTCCGCCTTTGTAATCAGTTGCCCAGGTGAGCCTGATTGATGGCCTAACAACTATCTCTCTCCAAATTCAATAGAAATCAATTTTCATTGCAGGACAAATTCTTGTTTGTCTCCCTTTGTGACCTTGGATGGTAGGGGTCTGTTCCTACTGAGGACAAGAAAGGACAATGTACTTTAGTCCCTGCTGACAGGCTTCCCTTAAAGGCAGAAAATAAAAGGAACCCCAGGCCTGGAAGTCATTTGGACAGTTCTAGCTGAAAAACCAAAGCTGAATATTAACATTCTGTGCCCAAAAACTTTATTTTCACTTTTCTTTGGGGCATAAATAATTTATAAGTCAAATAGAATTATTCTGGCCCTAGTGATTTTGCATAATGGCTCATAGCATGGCATTATGTTTTGCATTCGGTATTATTTTCCTTATATTTCCATAAGGACTGGTCATACTATTCCCCACGCAACCTAATAGAGCTCCCACCCACACCAAACCGTCCGTGGCCCAGGTCAGTGAACTTTGGAAAGACAAAAGCAAGCAGTCCAGTCTGTAGCCAGGCCCCAGCTGTTCTCTCTTTGGTCAAAGAAGTGAGTATAATTCCTCAGGCCCTCAAAGCCCTTCACTCAGCACAGTGGTTCTCCTTTCACTCTACAGTATGGCCCAAAGCTTGCTGTTTTCTTATTCATGTGTCTAATTGCTCATCTGATTGCTTACCCATGTCTGCCCAGGTGCATGTATGCAGTGCTTGCCTGGGTAACTTGCCTGCTTTGGAGTCAGCTCACTTCCATTGCTATTCAGCAGAACATTTTGTGGGAGGACAGGTGATTGAGGGCTCTCACTGTGGCCTTTTCAGAGCCTCCTTCAGTGGCACTTCCTTAAGTGACTTAGTGCAGCAGAGTGTGACATTGGTCCCAGTTCCTCCAGCCACAGGACTCCTCTACCTCTCAGGACTGTGACTGCCAAAATCCTGTGGAAATGTGAATCATTTCCTACTCGGTCTCCCTCTCTCTCTCATGGATGTCAGACCCACACGTGGTGGGAGGGCCCTCCAGCTTCTCCTGCTCCCTGGCTCCTTAACCTCCGCAGGTGCCTCCACCTACTAAAACTCTTACACAACAAATTGCAGTGTGGCTTCTTGAAGGACTCACACTGACATCATTTTCGCTTGGCTAACGACTCCTGCAAATTCTTTGCAATTATTCTTAATAATAGTGGGAACCCCATGCACCCAGTCTGTCAAACATGGGCACCAGGACTGCAGAAATGCAAGTAAAATCCCGTGGGAAACCCCAAACAAGGCCATTTGCCAGCTGAGCACCACTAAATCATTTCAGTCAATGTCAGGAGAATTAGAAGAATCAGCCAACCAAGCCCTGCCTGATCCCTGACCCGTATAATTTCAAGACAAAATAATATTTTTTTTTTGTTTTAGCCACTGCACTTTAACATAGTTTGCAGCAACCGATAACTTGAATAGGTGCTATTTACTTTTCTTCCCTTATTATTCTTATTTAATGGAGTTTAAAACCAATAGTTACATAATTTTTCACAAAGGGAAAGGTTTTAAGAGCCTATATGAAAGCAAAGATTCCATAGTCTCTCAGGCTATAATTTTTAATGTAAGGTTAGTCTTTATACAAATCTAACCTGTTGAGTTAGATGGAAACCTCTTTGTAATTTAAGGTGCTAAGGCTCACCCCCCTGTAGTTCCCCTCTTCATGAGTTTTTCATTTATTGGCTCTCTTTCTTTATAGTAACCAACTTAATAATCTCCCTGTTAGTATGAAATTCTGCAAGTTTTTTTTAATGCTCAAAAGAGATAGGGGGTATAGTAAAACACATTCCAAAAATTGAGACTGTTGAAAAGCACATGCAGCTGCAGGCAGATTTGAAATGGAACACTGATTTTATTTTGATCAATAAATCCAGATAACACAGGGCATTACCATTCTCAAACACTGCAGTTTTTACTTCATTTTAACTGAATGTGTCTTGTGGAATCTTGCTTTATTCCATAAAACAGAATGACAATTTTTTTCCCCAGTCAGACAAGCCAGACCTATCTGAAATCAATCTTTCAGCATGGCAAGTACATTGTAAATTATAAGGCAATGTGTATACTAAAGCAAATGTCATAGTTAATTTTAACAATTTTCACAAGCATGTCAGGGTTTTGATAACACTAGAGAGATGAAAATTTCTTATACAGCATACCAGATCAGCACAGTTTTCAATTTGAGATTATAGGCCATTGACTAGCATGTCATCAAGTTCACAGAGTATTTATGGTTGGTATGCTCAAGAAATTAAAAGCATTCAATCTTAGGTGAGACACACATGTGAATGACTGAAACAGAAGACCTGGAAACATTGCAGTTGTGATAAGTGTACACCTTTAACAGATGTTCTGATTGCTTTTCCAAGGAACCCAATACCCACTGTAAAATCACAGACCTGTGAATATCTTCCTATGCCCACATCACTTAGAGTCATCTACGACTCAGTCCATTCCAATACCCTTACCCTAAATTACTTGATCCCAGGGAAGACAACTACATAGCCCTACCTTTTCACTAAATCTCTAAAAGAAATATTTTCATTTAATGTATCTCAAAACCCTGCTTTGATGGAGTAAAAGCCAGCCACTCATAGGTACATACATCCCCATATTGATTGTGTTGAAAAGGTTAAAAAGAAGGAAATTTAACAAAGTAGAAATGTCTACTTTTGTATTGGAGACAGGGTGAGTTCCTCTAATAACATCATTTATTTTAAATTATATTTTATATATTTATAAAATTATGTAACATGAAATTTACCCACACACATTTTTAAGTTACCTGCATTTTTGTTCAGTAAAGTGTAGATAAAATGTCACACAGCAGACCTTTACAACTTCTTCACATTACTCAAGTGAAACTTCATGCCAGGTTAGTTAGCAAATGCTGGTATCAAACCCATTTCCCTGCCTTGTTAGTCATTTGGCTGATGATCAAGTTTGGGGACTATAAATCTGATTTGGAATACTCGGATCCGGAGAGCTGCTTTCCCTTCCCTTTTATCCTTTGCTTCCTCTTTCCCATCTCTCTGTCTTCATGTGGTGGTGGCGGTGGTCGCAGTGTTGCCGTTGTTGCTGCTGTTGTGGTTGTTGTCATTGTTTTTTAGATGATCTAGGTATCCTCTTGGTTCCAGCTATTACCAGCTCTAAATGCTGATTCCTGGGCTGGTTTCTTGGGTTATCTAGAGCTACCTATTGGAACAAATAGGGAATCTGTCTTTTTCTCCAGAAAGAACTAACAAAACCAAATGTATATTCTTCGAGGTGACTAATAAAATGGAAAACTGAATTTATCAAGAACAAAAGCACTTAAAATTCATCACAATCAGAAAAGATTATGTTTTTATTTCTCAGATTTCCATTTATTCTTTACCATGGGTTTCAGCTCTCCAGTACAATTCCCTATGTTCTCATCTATTTTTCTGGAGTATAATTTCAGCCTCATTTTAAATTCCCGTATCTCAGTTCCCCGCAGGTGTTTCTGTTATCTCCTTTTCCCGCCAGTCCTGTCTGGTAATGTGTCAAGACACTGCGCAGATAAGTTGTGGGGGAACCAGCAAGGTGATAGCTTTCTTCTAAGAGCTTTGCATAAGTTTCTGCAAGACACTCAGAATAGGGGCAGAATCATTACCCTAGTTAAGTTTTAAGCTCACTGGGTTGAACTTTGCAACCTTTGTCCACCCTGGTCTGTTTCTGGTTTGTCTTCATTGTTCAAAGATAGTCTTCCCGGCCTCCTCACTAAGAGTCTGGACCTGCAAACTGTGCACCCGTGTTTTTATCTTCCCAGCACAACCAGACTGCTGCCCACCACTTTCTGTTCAGCTTCAGTACCTCCCAGCCTGCATCTCCTCACAGGCAAACATGGCTTGGAAGCCAAGTCTCACTTCACTGAAATTCCCTTGATACTGGGATTATGACTCCTCAAATTCTGGCTGCCGTGGTAACCAATGAATTCAAGCAGATGTTTTTCTGTATTCTATTCACATTCTCTCAGTGTTCTCAGTGGGGATGGGTTAGCTCCAAGCCATTTTATCATAGCTGGAAGCCTAAGTGTACCTGTACTTTTCGAGTATGGCAGTTGGGATTTGCTGATTCACAAATCAGATGTGAAAAACTGGAGAAAGAAACTAGTCAAGAATGACTCTACAGGGTTTTTGCAGTCTGTCTTTTTGCCTCCCCCACTCCAACTGCAAGGGTGGAGTTACAGACAACTAAGATGAGGAGAGACTGAAGTGGGAAAGTGGAGAAAACACACACTGTGAGAAAACAGACAAATCCAGTTATGAACATGTTAAAAGTGAGATACTTCCTATACAAGCAACAAGAATATGTAAGTCTAGAGCTCAGAGAAGTCCAAGATGGAGACATGAATTTGTGAGCCCTCAGCATCGGAAAGTACAAGACAGAGGACAGAGACCTATAATTTTGGGATACAAAACAGTGAGCAATAGTAACCTTTAAAAGATTAAAGGGCTCTTCCATGAATCCTTCACATTTTATTGCAAGGTTTTCATAGCCAAATGTCTGACATGGAGCAAGAGACCGAGGTAGACAAAGGCAGGACTCTAGGCTTTTAAGCACGTCCTACCATTCCAGTTTCTCCAAAAGCAGTGATCATGACTTCTTTGTCTTCTGCTCATTCAGGTAGGATGTGAAGCACCACCAGCTTCTCTCCCCACCTCTCCTCCTACAGAACTCCATCTGCAAACAGGAGTCAGAGCCAGAGTGTGGTATCTGCATAGTGAAACAAAAACCAGGTGGTACCAAAAGGTATGGGGAAGAGAATTAAAAAGGAAGAAGGGGGAAAATTAAAACATACTGAAAAGCAAATAATCCTTATGGTCATAATAGTTTTATTCATTCTAAATGGGTTAGTCTATTACAAAGTCTGAGTGTGACTTTACATATACTATATATATATATATAGTCTTCACTACCCCAGCATTAACTGGAAGTGATACTTGTTAACTTATTTAATGACTTAAGGAAAAACAAAACAATTATTTTTATCAACACTTTAGGGATCTGTAAGCCCACCTTTTGAAAGTATTGTTTTTCCTCCTGACTCTCAAAATGCCCAATCATTTCATAAGCATGATCACACAATGGAGCAAGGATCCACTCAGGACAAAATCAGAACCACCAAGGCTGAGACCTTGGGAGATACATTTCCATAGGGTTTTAAAATCCATTGTTAGGAATCACAGTGAGTAATTTTCTTCATTTTTCTCGTCATTCAGTCTCTAGTCAAGAGGGGACCAGGGTTACCACCACCACTAGATTATCACAAAAGCATCTAGTGTTGTTTGTCTTCCCTTGGTTTCTAAGTGGCTTTTTGCCATTACTGATCTGCATAATGATAGAATAATCTTTCTAGAACACATGATAATCATATCTCTCCCTGATGAAGAATCTACCTTGGTCTACTACTTTATCAATTTCTTTTATTTTTAAGTAGTCTCATAATTCTGTATCTTTGCCTCCAATTCCAATCTCCCTAATGTGCTGTACCACAAAAATCCAATTTAGTTTGTATGTTATTTTGTTTCATAAAGCCTGTCTATGACTTACAACGCACCATACTGTCTGTGTATAATGCGTGATGTAACTCACAGCAGAGGCCACCCAAGAGAGTTTTAGGAGAACAGACACTTCACGACTTCAGTAGCAGAAGACAGAAATCCAGTGTCAGCTCTCACACTGCTCAGCTGCATGATCACAGAAGGATCTTTTTATTTTTTTGCACTTGCACTTTGTTATTTGTAAAATTATAAGGACTGGATTCAATTCTCTCTCATATTCTTATAATTCTAATGCCTTTTTGAAGCACCTACTTCTGAAAAAGGATGAATTAACAACTAAAAATAAATAGCAGTAGCTTACAAAATAGTGATTTTTTAATAGAAAATGTACATTTAAAGCAACCTAATAAGCTAGACACTGCTATATTTAGCAGATGCATAGATTAGCAATTTATTTTTATAGGGATTGTTATTGTTTCTCTTTTTTGTCATTTCTCCAAAGTGTTTTGGCCTTTGTTTATAATCAAACACAGTCTTCTTCTGACTGATGTATCTGCTTTACACACACTCTAATGTTTCCAGACGATTCCAATTGCTTTGAATCTATATACATCTGGTCACAATAAAGATAAAGCAGTGATAACATCCCTAAAAATAAGTTAAAATTATCTCAGAAGAAAAGCAATAACCATATAACAGAGATTGGTACATCTGGTTAACAAAAATGAGAACTATTGAGTTTCCACATCTTGGTCATTTTCCCTCCAAACTTTGCTCATACTCTCACTCACACAAATTGATCTGAATCAAATTATTAGCTCAAATCCACTGTGGCTTCTAATATCAGGCTCCAAACTCACTGCCCAGCTATCACTTCTTTATTCTTTATGGAACAGAGGCCAGGCTTAGCATGGTTTTCCTCATAAGTCTGCTGATTTATGAATCTCCTCCCCCTTCCAAAGTCTGCCCCTAGGTATGGTCATCATCACACTTCCTGTCTGTTCTGGAAGCACATTCAGATGTGCTCTTTCCAACCCCTCATTCCCCACCCCAAGATCCCATGTCAAATATCTACTTTACCCTGGATTACAGATATAGTAAAGTAAAAAATATTGATGATCCAATGTAAAGCACATATAAGCAGTGTGGAAGTCAGGATGGAATTTCATCTGAAGTGGCTCTGGGACCCACCCTGGGGATTGTTAGAACACATTTCTGAGTGAGTCTGAGCAGGTCATGCAGATGTGGCCTTGGGATCTCTATCTGTTCCTTCAGCTCTTCCACTCAGGCAGTGTCCCCCTACTCTGCTTCCCAGACGCCAAGAACCAATCAGCTTTGCTCCTCTGCCCTCTCTGGCCATCACATGCCCACTTTGGAGCCATCCCTGGACTGAGAGCCTCTGAAATTGTGAGTTACATGAAACTTTTGCTCCTTTAAACTGTGGGTGTCGGGCATGGCATCTCAGTAACAGGAAAGCTAATATGAGCAGTAATGAAAAACTGTTCACTGAGATTTGGATAATGTAAAAAAGCTTACAAAAGTACTCTTCTGCCTAGCAGAGTTAACTTTATCATGAATGTTAAATCAATCAAAAGTCTTCTATCAAAATACGGGATAACCCATGTAATTCTTCTGATTGCTACATGGAGGACAGAGAAACCACCCCAGATAATGCTAACAGCCATAAAGCCAATTTGCACTAGGAGAAGAATGATTTTTGAGGGGCAGGAAATGCTAGCAAAGGGCACAGCTTCTGGAACCAGACTGCCCACGCTCAAAGCTTTCTACCAACAATAAAATGGAGATAGGGCCAGCTCATGGAGTTTTCATAAAGATTAAGTTTCTCACATATATTGAGTGTGTAGGGTAGATAACCACTTTCACTTCACTGCTGTTGTTAAAAGGACCCTCACTGTAAGCATATAAAACAGCAGCCAAAGAACTGATGCAGTTCATATCAACACCTATTCCTGGAAAGTAAACTTTTATCAATTGTACATAAAACAGCCGTGAATTTTCTACAGTTAATCAATTCTTTTTTTAAAATTTTATTTAAAGAGAAAAAAGCAAAACAGAAAAAAGGGTAGGAACACTACAGAATTTCAAAAACAAAACAGTAAGAAATAACTAGTTGATAAATTACATATTGTCTTCTTAGACATAGTTGTTCAAGTTACAAAATTAAAGCATACAAAGTGGACATTCAAACAGTGAGGCTGCCAACAGTTCTGTTAAATGATCCAACAAAAACTTAGCAACATGGTTATCAATCCTACACACTTAAACATACATGCAGTTATATCCTTTAGAGCACTTTCTTTACCTCCTTTTGCTTTTTAAGTCCATCATCTGTTTAATTATATCATGTTTCAGCTTGCTCAGTACCTTACTGATCTGCTTTGTTGTTATTTACTTTTTAATCACCTTATATAATTCCGTTGCTTTGGTTTTGGGTTTCTCCTCATCCATTCCCCATGGATCAGCTTTGGTGGAGCTGGGAGTTTTTGGAGGTATTTTGTTACTTTGTTATCTTTTTTTTTTTTTTTGAAGGTAGTAAAATACAACAGAACAAGACAGAACAAAGCCAATTGAGACTGTGCAGTGAAATTGGTACACTTCACAGCAGGATATCAAGATAACAGTAATAGGTACCATAGTATATCTCATTATCTTCACAATAGTTATTCTTTCAATCAGGATTAGCAAAATCAAAGAAAATACAGAACATTATAGAACTTATCAAAACAAAATAATGAATAGAGCAGTATTGAATAGGAACAAAAATATTGAATAGGAACCAAGCAAAACAATGATAACAATATTTGCCTTCAAAGAGATGGTAGAAGGAAATCCCCCATATTTGCTACATCACATATGGTCATCCTCCCAAGAGATGCTCAGACCTCTGGCTGCCATTTGCTAATGGGGGTTGTGGGGAGATGGGATGTTTGAGTCTCAGTCCACGTGACGGTAGGCTCACAGCTGCTTACCAGAGAGGCGAGCTGGTTGCTTGGTTTCCCAGCACCCTAAGTTCCAACATGGCACAGATATCAAGAGACACTGGTGGTTCTCGCCCTGGGGTGGCCACAGCCTGCCAGGTCATAGCTGCTTACAAGGGCGGCAAGCTGGTTGCTTGGTTTCACGGAGCCCTAAGTTTCAATCAATTCTAACTCAAGGAAGGAGTGCACATTATGAAGAAAAATCATGTGAGACCCAAAAGAGGATCATCACATGCACAAAGATTTTCAAAAAAGAATCATAATAGATCCAAAAGAGAAAGTTCCCTTCCTGTCTAACTTAATCCTTTTAATACCAAAATCACACTGTGAGTCATAATGAAGTATGTAATAAAAAGAGATGAAGTTGGATATTTATACTTATTAAATCAAGTAATACAACTAATTATATATATATATATATATATATATATATATATATGCTCAGCTTCATACCTAGTCATATTTAATTTTGTCTTTGTAAAATCTAAATTCATAATAGCTCTTGAATGGTTTTTGTCTTTGTGACTGAAGATGTCTACAGCAGCTGTGCCTGGATCAGGGGACTAAAAGACCAGGAAAGAAGCATTCTGATCTGCCAGTGCCCTAAGGAGACCCATTCATGGTTGTGCTGCTAACTCAGTTATGTGATCCTCTGAAGTGCCTTCTGGGTGGGGGTGTAGCTCAGTGTCAGAGCACTTGCCTGGCATGTGCAAGGCCATGAGTTCAATCCCCAGCACCACAAATAAATAAACAAAACATAGTACAAAGTACTTTGCGAGTGAATACAGAGTGCTTAACGTAAGAAAGAAGCATTCAAGCTGCTCACCTCATCCACCACCTGTCTCTCTGGATTTGGGTCCTTGGAGACAGCCACATGTTCTTGCCTGCTTTCTCCTTTTCTTCTACATGGCTGCCCGATCCACCTGCCTACTAACTGCTCAGAGCAAACAGCACAAGGGAGGAGTCACTGTGGAGAGTTTTCTTATTCCCAGTGACTGCCTTTCTTCATCCCGAAGGCGTAAAACAGTTAATCACCAGACCAAGGCACTCTGGAGGGGTGATTGGATGGGAAGGTTGCACAGTGTGATCAAAATGTATGAATATTTAAATTTTTAAAAAGTATCACAGTAAGAGACACATTGCCATTCATCACTCTTAAAATATTCGCCCTCACTTCAAACACATGCATCCCATCATTCTCACCCTTCTCTAAAGCACAGAAGTCCTCTTGTAGTGGGCATCTTTACAAAGTGTGATCACAACTACAGTGAACGCTGTACTGTGGCTCCTTTACAAAGGCTCTGAAGCTCTGATGGTGGAGAGATCAACCTCACCATACCCCTTGCCTCCAGCTGACTCAGAAGGGATAATGCTGACATATCTTGCCAACCGTAGCCCCTGGGAATTTGATTCTTTATATCCAATGACAAAGACAATATTGAGACAGTAATCCCAGGATGTGTCTGGCATTCTCAAGTACAGAAGTGACAATAAATTCCAGCAGAAAGCATGAACAAAGCCACTAAGACCCAATGCAACATATTTTGTAATTGTAAGGTAAAATTTACTTACCATAATATGTATACTTTAATAAATTTTTACAAACATATTCAACTATGTAGCTCACACACCAGGAGAGACTTAGAACATTATTATCCCCAAAACATCCTTCTTGCCTTTAAGCCAATTCTCACCAGCCATCATCAATTTCTGCTCTAATTTTTATGATCCTGAATTAATTTTGTCTGTCCTTGAATTATATGTTAATGTAATTATACAATATGTACTCACATATCTGGCTGACATAATTTTAGTGATTTGTCTATGCTGTATGCATTGATAGTAAATCCTTCTTTGTTCTGAGTAGTATCTCGTTGTATGGATGTGCTACATGTTTTTATCAATTCGAGGAACAAGTGGACAAATACAGTTAATGCAAAGAATTTTGTGGAGTTGGGTTAAGGAATGGGGAATGCATTTCATGATGAACTTAAAAAATAAAGCAGATCCAGAATCATGGCGTATGGCTTCCTGAGGAGTTTGAAGACTGTCCTAAGAGCAATGGGTAGCCACTGAAGACTTCCAAGAGAGACTATATATGGCAAGGTGTCAATATCCATCTTGTCACTGAAGGGAAAGAACTCAGTCTCTATAACCAATAATTACTTACAATGCATCTCAAGCTCTGAGTCTTCATAACTATCACTGTGGAGGCGTATACTCCCTCTATTGTATTTCATTTTCATATTCAACTATAATTTTTGAGTATCTACTATGTGTCAGATACTCTATTAAGGAAGTCACATACATAATGGCTCTGAAAAGTCCCTCCCATTCATATTTTCCCTCCAGGGTATTTCTGCTGTGCATGGGACACCTCTGTAATACAGTCACTATTCATTTCTGCTCTGCATTCTCCAATTTCCATCCCTATTGGTCAGCTTTGCAGTTGCTAGGACAAAATAATTGACACTGGCAACTTAAAGGAATCGAGGTTCATTTCAGTTCACATTTGAGAAGCTTTGGTTCATGGTTGGCTGCTCCCAAGGCAGAAATATCATGGCAGAAGGGCATAGTGGAGCAAAGCTTCCAACCAGACTCCACTTCCTAACTTCCCTTTCAGGCAGTCAGAACTCATAATAGGGTTAACTCATTGATGATGTTAATGCCCTCACAATCCAATCGCCTCTCCAGGAGTTTCTTGACTTGGTCATCTTGACAATCAAGATTAGTTGGCAAACCATCGGCTAATGGAAGGTCTTGATCTTGTTCATCTTTTGGGGAGGAAAACATAAATTTGTGACTAGAAAGACAGCTAAAAGCAGGTCTCCCTGTAGTGTAGACCCATGGTCTTAGCAGGTTGGAAGTATTAGTGTTTAAACATGTCATGCTCGGTCTCATAGAAGGTACTGGTGCCAGTTGAACAACCAGTTGGCAACTATCATTTGGACCACTAGTTGTGGCAATTTTGTGGAATATGTAATGGAAGGATTTTTTCGAGTCTTTTCCGGGAATCTGAACCAAGAATATAATCACACAACATACCCTGGACTCTTTTCTCACAGCTAGTTTCAACATAACAAATATAAAAGCAACAAGGGCCATCCATTTCTGAAACTTTTTGAAATGATCCCAAAATTGTTTTCTCCTCTTCTATTTCAAAGAGATTTTTTTCTTGAAACAATTATTTAAGAAAAATCGAAGTTTTATTGAATATAGTTATTTTCATACAGAAAAAAAATTGCTCACTTATACAGCACTGTATGCTTCATAAAATGCTTTGTGAGTTGAGTGTATGTTAGGGAATTTTGGAATGCCAGTTGATAAGTGATGCCAGATATCTTGGAGAGAAAAGAAAGAGAAAATAGTCATGCCATAAGAAAAAACAAGACAAAATCACCATTCTCTGGTCCAAAATGAAAAGTGAGTTATTTGCCAACTGGACCCCCTAGAATTCAAGATACAAAGAACATAATGAAGGTAGGATACATTCAGAGTTTCTTGAGGAAAATGAATACAGATTTCCTGGCAATCAAAAGAAGCTAGGATTATGAATATCTAAATACTTGAAGCAACTCATATGGCAAAGGCCTCCAATGGGAGGTCCAGAGCAGAAAGATATGAGCTAGGCCTTCGATGATCGTGAGGGAGATGGACATTCACAAGTCTGATTGGGGGGGGCTGGACTCTTATTTACCTACTCTCAGACTACAGATAAACTATGTGTGGAGTAAGATCATTTCAGAATGTAATTTGTAGTTTTCCCTACATTTTCTTTCTCTACCTCTGCTGTGGAAGCAGAGTAGCCTCCATATTTGTTTCAAGAATATTTCATGGTAAGATGCCTGGTTTTTCTTTTCACAGGTTCAGTACATTGAGAATAAGATTTGAAAAAAGATGTACCAAATTATTATGAGTCTTCAGACTTAGAGTAGTGCTGCAAGGCACAGTCACACAAAACTTCAAGGAAATTGCATCTCTAGCTGGCCTACGCCTCATAGACTAATCCAAGAGTCTTGTAATCCAAGAATGATGTCAGGAAAGCCCGGGCATCTAACCTAAGTGTAAAGCAGGTTGGGATAATGGTATTTCAGAGGTTCTACTTTCTTTCCATCTTCAAGCTGTTCCAAACCTAAAGACCAGTAATGAAGGGCAAAAAAAGCATCGATTCATGACAGTCTACTAGAGTCCCCAAGGGCCAGGTGAGAAAGTACAGCTGGTTTTTTAGTACAAAATCTTTTCTGGGCCACAGAAAATGGCCACATTCCCACAGGTGAATGGGAAGTACAAGCAAGACCGTGTAGGTTCCATCATTTGGCTGATCATCACTGAAACTGTTTTGCTCTTTGCAGCAGTTTTAAACCTCGAAGATCAATTCAATACTTTTGTAGTTAACAAATTAACTCACTCATCATTTTACCTTTTAACTGTAACATAAAAGCCATCAAAGACTTTTCCTTAAACTTTCCCCAAAACAAAATTATGGAACCATGAAAACCTCTAGTTTTGCTCACTGATCCACAATCCTCTCTCGGCTCCCTCATTCAATCTTCAATAGTTTCCTTTAATTTGGAAGAAATCTTATTTTTTCAAATCCAAAAGGGCTTCAGTTTTTCAACTAAAATCATGAAGTCCTCTTATAAATTTTCTCAGATAAGCGAACATTAGACCCATTTTGGTAAAATAAATGTCCATTGTGAGGCCAACCAGGAGGTGAAGATGTATCACCATTCCTGAAACAAGAATTCTACCAGCCCTGACAACTGTATCACAAGCTTTTTCTTCTTCCATTGAAAAGACAGTACCTTGTGCAGTTTTGATGGTATCTCATATGTCTGCTCAATAACAAAGCCTCGCCTCTTACCCATAGCTTCTGACCACAAAAGCAAGCATTCTTTTCATTACACTATCTAGTTTTATCTTCTAAAGTGCTTTTGGTGGCACTTTAATTTGCAAGAGTAAATGCCTGTGAGCAAAGAGATACAATGATAAAGTTGTATCTTAGGTGTCAGGGTATCTGAATTCTTTTTCTCAACTGTTGTTACACAGTTTGTGGCTTGGACAAGTAAGTAATATCATAAAGCTTTACTTGTCAGCCTGAATAACGTGAAAACTTTATAACTTTACTTTTGTTTCTATATAAAGTCTCACCAAGCTATTGTACAAGCTCTTCCCAAGCAAGAATCTGGCCTTCAAGTAACAGATGGAGAACCATCTGTCCCTGAGCATATAAAAATAAGCCAGCAATATGTGATCTGGAAGACCAGATGACCTCTAAGGTTGTATGGAAAATGTTTGGATGGTCACAAAGCAACCAGAAACACTCAGTAAATGCCTGGAAAATGAGTAAAAGTTACTTGGGTTTACAGTGTTTGGTGAATAAATCATTTGATACATGTGGCAAGTGAACCAAAAGGAAATTGAAATATTCTGGGAAACAAGGTGAATCAGACAAGAGATTGTGAGGTGGAGGGATTATTTTTTAATGAGTTTAACTGCTGGTAGTTAAGATTGGCAGTAGAAATTAGCATAAACACACTATCCAAATGATAATGTAACTAGAACATTGTTATAAATTCTTTTTTAAAATTTTTATTTAAAGAGAGAGGAAAAATAAAGCAAAACAGAAAAAAAGGGTAGAAAAAATACAGAATTTTAAAAATAAATGAACAGTAAGAAATCACTAGTTGATATATTACATATTGTCTTCCTGGATGTAGTTGGTCAAGTTACAAAATCAAAGCATACAAAGTGGACATTTAAACAGAGAGGCTGCAAATAGCTCTGTTCTCTGATCCAACAAAAACTTAGCAACATAATTATCAATCCTACACCCTTAAATATACATGCAGTTATATCCTTTAGAGTACCTGCTTTTGCTTTTTAAGTGCATTATCTGTTTAGGTATATCATGTTTTAGGTTGCTCAGTACCTTGCTGGTCTATTTTGTTGTTATTTACCTTTTAAAATTTTTTTCTTATGTATTATTATTTTTTATTTTATTTATTTATTTTATTTTGAAGGTAGTAAAATACAGCAGAACAAGGCAGGACATAGCCAACTGAGGCAGTGCAGTGAAATCGGCACAGAACCTCACAGCAGGTCACCGGGACAACAGCAATAGGCACAATAGTACATCTGGTTTTCTTCACAATAGTTGTTCCTACAATCAGGCAGGGCAATATCGAAGGAAATACCAAAATTACAAGAACAGAATATTGAATTGAGCAATACCATTGATCAAAAAAGAGCAAAACAGAGATAAATATATTTGCCCTCAAAGAGATGGCAGAAGAAAACCCACCTTATTTGCTACATCGCATATAGTCAAACTCGCAAGACATGCTCAGATCTCCGGCTCTCACTTGCTAACTGTGGGGAGGGGGAGATGGATGTTTGATTTTTAGCCTGCGCCCCAGTAGGCTTCAGCTGCCCACCAGAGGGGTGAATTGGCTGCCTTTTCCCAGCGCCCCAAGGTCCAACACGGCGTGTCGCGGATCTCTGGAAACGATGATATGGTTCTCACTCTGGGGCGGCCGTGGCTTGCCAGACCACAGCCACTTACCTGAGTGGCATGCTGGCAGCTATTTTAAATTCTTATGCCTCTTTTAAGAATAGAAAATGACAATTCATCAGAGAATAATTTATCAGGGTTCACCAAGCACTGACCCACTCACTTCACTGCTCTGATCTGCAGAACTCATTCTAATTTTATAGGGTAAAACATTTAGTGCAGAAAAGAGAAGTCTCACATGTTAATAATCTTGATTGGTAGGTTTCAACATTTCTGGGCTAAAGAAATTGTTCTGTTTTTCAAAGGAAGCAGTAGGCTGAACTCCATTATAATAACTGTAATAATAGCAATAACCAATATTTATTGAGTATTACTATCTGCCTGGCACTGTTTTAAAATATATGTATTAATTCATTCAAACTCACAACAAGCCCAACCCAGAGATAAGTGATATTACTATCCTCAGATTACATGAGATGAAGAAAGTTGGCAATAGTAAGCTTAAGTAAATTGTAGCAATCAACCAAGTTGTAATGGAGGGAACCAAGACAAAGCAGATCTACCCTGGGAACCCAGTCATATCTGGGTGGCAGAGGTAGCTGAGCTGTTCTGGCTGGAAGTACATGAGTGTGATGAGTGTCCCCTGCCCAAGTGACAACCACTGTTCTCATAAAATTTGCCTTCAGAACACCATACAAACGGACATCAGGAAAAGTACTGAATGAGCCTATTTTTAAATTTTTCAGACATAAGTGCCTCCTTTTATGCCCTCAAAGAGATGGCAGAAGAAAACCCACCTTATTTGCTACATCGCATATAGTCAAACTCGCAAGACATGCTCAATATTTTTTAAATGCATGGGACCTTTTTATATTTAATTTTCTAGAGTCATTCCTAAGATGCATTCATGCCTACATAAGATGACAATCCATTTTCTGAAGTCTCCATTCTGGAACACAGGTAAAGACGTAAACAGAAATTTCCCAATAGTGACAAGAAATATTCTGAGCAATTGTATGTAATTACAGTAGATGGCACATGATTGCTGGAAAAGAATGATCATGTGAAACTATCCCTCATCTCATTCCCCCAAGAGATGATCAACAACCATAGTGAATTAGAGGCAAAAGTCATGGTTTTAAATTTCCATATGGTAAGTACCTTAACTTCAGTTTTTTTCTAACTACTATTTGCATCTTTAACCTTACTGAATTCCCTTGCAAGTGCATACATAGCCCTTTTCTCCTTCCAAGATCTTTTTTTTTATCTTTCCCTGAAATAAAGTATAATATCCCCTATGCCCAGCTCCAAGTCTGTGATCAGTGAAAGAACCAATGTAGACCAGCAAAAGAATACGACCAACAAACCATTGCTAAAACTCCACCACTCTGGGAAAGACTGAAGTATGTGGTCCTGACGATACACCATGATGATACTTTCCTGTGAAAAAGACAATAGAATGTTGTAGAGACAGGAACATAGGCCTCCTAACAGTAGCAAAAAGAATTCTTTAAAATCCTTCTATGAGTCAACTCTGTAAATGTTTATCCAGCCCTGCTCCTATTCCATACATTAATGTGACCAATGTAACTATCACACAATATCATTCCTTCAATATAGCAACTTTGAGTATCCTTGTTCCTTTGTAAATCTTTATCTGTCATCCATTCATCTCTTGGTATGAGTAAAATATTTCATTCCACAACAGTAAACAACTTGTGTCTCCCAAAAGCCAGCCACAAGAGGGAGGAAGTCAGAGTCACCCCAATATCACCGAAGCAGCCTCAGAGGGCTAGAAGGTCCCAGGCTGAATCAAGGTCAGTCTTAAAACCAATTTTGCTAGCAGCTGAGCAGAACAATAGGGCACTGACCACACGTTCATATCCTTGTCCTATTTTGGATGTATGTTCTCTTTTAATTGGAGAACAAATGGGATATCCCAAAGGAAAATCCTCTATTCCATGAGTAGTATGTAAATAAGATAGATCTGATAGGATAATGGTATTGAAGGAAGACATTTTTCATGTCTCAACCTGAATATTTCTAGTTTCACCAGAAAAATAGATGGAAAGATGAAACGTATGCATTAGATAGAAAATGAGATTTCTAGTTCTAAACATCAGTCATTTGTGAGAAGTTCCACTCATTAAAAATCTTTTCAAAAACATAAATGAGGAACATGCATAATAACACTTAGTTTGAGATTTTGAAAGCCTATTATTTAAATATACAACTAGATAACTATTATTCCTGCCGTGATCAGAGATTATAAAATATGCAAGTGTGAGATTGCTATGCTTCACTGATTACCTTTTCTTACATTTAATCTTACCTTTTTTTCTGCAGAAAAATCAGATGCATGTTCAGCCCCATGATAAAGTATTACTAACATAATATCAGGAGTTCATATGGAGACATTTATAATTGATGACAACAATTTAGTAGCACTTTTTTGAAAAGTTGATAAAACTGCTGCAAAATTCTAGAGTACACAGAAGTTGTGAGATTTTGAAGTCATTTACAAAGGAACATAAACATAAAGTACCCATTTTTCCCAAGAGAAATGGAATGTAATCTCCTAAGTAAAATTTATTCATGGTATAATTTTTATTAGCTTTCTATAATGGAAAGGCTATTAAATATATATTGTTTTGTGCTTCTGAATAGTTTTCACATCTTCATAAAGGAAGACAAAATCAGTATTGCATTATGAAAAGTACCATTCATGCATTGGAAGCACTAGTTCAAAATGAAAAGAGCTGGATAAGGCAAAACAAATTGCAAAATCTAAATATGGCCAATGTACTAAGATGAATGATCGCTATCTTACTTACTCTATGGATGCCACGGAAAACAGCACAAACATCTTAGGCTTCAAGCCAACTTTTGTTGAAATGTTCTTCAAAGCCATTTGTTTGAAAATTCGGTGACATCTAGTGGCAGATTCAGTTCATCACTACTGGACACACTGGGAGAGCTCCATTTTAAGGCATTCCAAAAATCTGGAAGTCAACCTTTTGCTTTTGGTTGACATGAAAGATGGAAAATCAGTTTACTGCAACAAAGAAAATACACTTCCATTTAATGAGTCAAGGTTGACAGACTAGAACAAGATTTGACTTGAGAATGGGAAAACATCGCCCTTCTAATCTTCAAGTTCTTGTGTGAGTGGATACCCAGACAGAAACAATTTTAGAATTGCTTCCTCATTTCAGCAGGAATTACTAAATGTGCCAAACCTTGCTAGTGTCTATTCTGATGACATATGAAAATGTATACATTGTACAAAATGGTGGATAAAATTTAGTCTTGATCCAATCTCACGCATGTGAAATAAAGAGCTACAGTATCCTATAAACTCTATTCTTTAAGACGCTAATCTAGTCAGTCTGAAAATATTTGGTAATAAGTCTTAATATATAAACATGTTAGAGAACCTTTCTTTATAGTGCCTATTAAAATATCACAGAATCCAATGGATAATTTCTCACCTAAGAAGTGTATGATGGTTTACATGAAATATTTGGTCCAACTTTACATTCCACAAGCAGTCCATGAGGTGTAACACAAACAAGGAAGTACTGGGGTATCTATAGAAAATAATTTGACAAAGTCTGAGGTTTCATTAAAAGCAGCATTTCCATGGATGCTTTATTCTTAAATTTAGTCAACAAAGCTATATTCAATGCCACTAAGCCTTAGGTACCATAGGAGATCAGAGGGACGAAGTAACGTAATTCACAAGCTGTGACTTTGATTTGCCAGTCCAGTGAATAAGGAGTTCAGGAAGGACGCCAACCCTAGGCCAAGGTTAGGCCTGGGTTCATTTTTGAGAGCAGAACCATGGGAAGTTACCTACCACATATGGATGGGAAGAGAGAAGAAGTAATAATAATGAGGAGAGGTTTCCCTGACCAGCGGGCCTCGGTGCTGACTTTCAATAGGCGAACTGATGACAAAGTGCCTGAGCAGGAAAAGGAGGGGAGAGGGTGTGGATACACACACAGGTTCAAGGAATGGGAGGCAGAAAGGACAAGGGTGGCACATTGTGTGAAAAAAATCACTCAGCAGAAGGTTTATACGAAAAGTAATCAGTTAGCTTTGACAATTTTAAGAGAAAGGTGAGAGTAGCAAATTGGAATTTCAGAATGGTTACATCCCATGGAGGATGAATCAGAGGCTCCAGCAGATCTGCTAAAGAAAAGTCAAGTTCACCGAGCTTTATTTCAGTTTAGCTAATTAGACTCAGAAATAGCCTAGACAGAGCATCTCACAAACAAATTAGCAAATTAATCATTTTTAACAATGTAGCAATTTATAGTCATTTTGCTAATCCAGCAAACTTTTAGGTTACTTCCTTCTGCCTAACAACAGCAATAAAATTAGAATAAAGTTGACCATAGTGAGAGATCTTCTGAGAGTTTTCCTAAGGCTCTTACTGTCCCTGGTGAGTTGGTCTAGACAGGTAGTCTTCCCAGAACACAGCTCTCCAAGAAGCTGAAGAAAAACACAGAGAAGCAAAATGCAGACCCAGAGAAGAAGCACATAGCTTGGGGAGAACTGCCAAGGTCTACCAGTAGTCCTGGCCCTCTGCAGGTGCCCAGTGAGTTTTATTGCTTTAGGAGACTGGTAGTCCAACCTCTTGGAATCTTACTCTTTCCCAAATTCTATTTAACCAGGCTAGCCTAACTTTCCTAAGGGAAGAGGACCCTGAAGATAGGATTATTCCTCCAAACACAGAGAACAAATCAAACAAATGAGCAAGGGCAGATTCAACAACTGAAAGGATTTCAGTAAGAGAACTTTGATTTCATTTCTTTTGTATTGTTTTAGCTTAATAATACATGTGTGTGGTGCATGATGTTTATATTCCTTGTGAAAAGCTGGTTCATGTACATAACACATCTTGATTCCTTTTTTTGTCCCTTTTCCCTTTCCTCTCTTTCCTTCCTTCCCCCTCCACCCAACACTTGATGCCTTTCCTTTTTTTAATCTACAAGTTGCAGTACATGTTTACATTCCTTTTGTGGAGCTGTGCGTTTGGGGAGACAACAGCCCAGTTAGTGTGAGTGGGGAGTGGGAGTTCTAAAGGATATTTGGAAGCAAGGTGGAAAAGATAATGTATGTAATGTTAAAAATGCTGCCTAAGAAACAATTATGATGGATCTTAAACCCTCTGCTAATTAATGTAATGCTCTGGGTAACAAATTTGTTTTAAGAAGAAAGGGACATAGTTTCAAAAAGATATTAGAGAATGGTAATTTGGGGAAAGTGTGGAAAGGCACTGAGATGCCTGGAAACAAAAACATTAGAAGAAGGCTATTTAATAAACTGGTTATGAAATACAGGAACTCAAATGAGGAGAAAGGCAAAGATATGGGGGAAGAGGAAAAGAATCTCACAGTTTTGACACTTTCAGCAAAATGTATGGCTTGAGTCCTTGGGATGTAAGAAAGAAGTCAAAGACAGCAATTTCCAGGGGTGAGGGCAGAGGAATTCCATCAGAAAGATGGAAGTACAGAAGAGGAACAGAATGATCCTCAGGGAATGTTAGTTCTATGACTTTTGAGATGCCTTAAAGTGAAGCAAGTGAAGGCAGCACTGATGTGAGGTCTGGTTGGGCATAGAGATTTGTGAGAATCACTGGTTAGCGACAGGGATGGAAAATAGCAAAGCGCCATGAAGCTGTCCTTTGGCAACACTACTGTCCACAGGCTTTGAAAGGGAAAGAAATCTGGAAGGAGACATAAGTAGTGGTCAGAAGGTAAGAGGAACATTGAGAGAGGGCAGAGTTGGCTTTGCCATGCTAAGGATCACACGGAAGCACTGGAGGCGGCAGCTGCGAACGCATTAGACGTGGGATATGGAGGATCCTCCAAGAAGCTATTTTCCATGGAGTGGTGGATGTCAGAATCCCAGGGAAGTTGTGGAAAGCTGGAATGATGAGGACAGACTTGACTTTCTAGTGTGTCTACAAAGAATAGACTAGGTCCGGAAGAGAGAAAAATTCAGATGATAAGAAAAAGCTGAAAAAGAGTAACTCCTAAGAAGGGTCAATATGGGGTCGTCAAAAGCAACAAAACTCACTTTACATACTGATTTTCCTTTGTTTCTTCCCAATTTCTCTCAGAAAAATAGCTTCTGCTTAATGATACTAAGAACCCAGGATAAATCATCCAGGATAAATACTTCTGCAAATGGTACTTGGTCCTTCTCTGCCTGCCTTTATGTATAATCTTTTCAAACACATCACTTGCTATTTTTTGCTGTCAGGCAACCCAGTTTCCCAAGTCAAGGTGTTGTTTGGCAGCAATACCTTTAGCTTGAGAACAGAGCACCCTGGTCACTACCTTCCCTTCCCTACTTCTGGCCAGACCTTTTATTTACAGTTGTCTCACTCTCTGTATACCTTAAAAAGTGCTTTAGGAGTAAATTACTTTATCACTAATTCCTTCTTCTCTTACTTTAGGATTTATCCCACCTACTACCAACTAACTGGTATGATTTATGATATGCAGTTTACTTTTATCCATAATAGGCATCTAAGGCTAGCCCTGAAAGATTTCCAACCCTCACTAACACCCTCTCTGCTCCCAGTTATTTCACAGAATAGCCCAGAGAGAAGGTTCAGAAGCATCTGAAACTTTCAAGGAAAATCTATAGTCAACATCCCAATGCTAAACTCACACAGACACTCAGGGCTGGGGATAACATCTCCTAAAATGAAAGGAATCCTTTTTTAAATGTTACTATTTCAGGAGACATTCAGATACTTTCCCAGTTGGGGAAAAATGGTTCAGATAACATTGTATTTTATTTCCTCCAAATTCTCACTAAGCAAGTTCCGATGTCAGGACTTGTCATAAATAACAAAGATTAGTATTAGTTTTCCAAGGATTAACATGAAAAAATATATATCACCAAGCCTTGAAGAGTCTCACTAGCCACCAGAAACATAGACTAATTGAAAATACATGGTGGTGAGATTTCAGATGATAAATTCTCATCCAGGAGATGAGAATAAATGGATTCCATTTAATCAAATGAATAGTTGTTTCTGAGCTTGTTTTTCCCTTTATTCTGCTTCCCAACTAATACAAATGACTAAGGAAGAAGTTGGTAAGAGGTCAGTAATATTAATAGTGAGTCTGAGCTATGAAAATAACACAAGAGGTAAGATTTGGTGCATATGAGCAAAAGGAAAGAAGTAGATTTCCCACAAGAAGCTACTGTCTTAAGAATTACATCAGAAAAAAATGGTTCTTAAAAAACTATCTTCCCTAAGACAATATAGGACTTCTGATGAAGGAAAATAACAAACAATACTTTTGTAGGTTTTTAAATGGATCTGGGCTTCTATACTGAGGCTTCAAAAGGGGACTAATGAAGGGCCAAGGCCCTCTTCAGCTAGCACAGCACCATCAAATCCTGAGGAGACCTGACTGTTTAACTGGAGACAATGCCTTAACTGACCAACACTTAGCGCTGGGAGAGAGCACAATGCGGTAACAGAGACTTAGGTATGAGAATTCAGGCACAGAGAGTCTATCTCTGCCTCCAGCTGGAAGCTGATTTCAGATGTTACATATTTGGAAAATTAATTTCTTCATCTGTTTGGGGAAAAAAAGATTGTTATATTCCCTTCAAACTCTTAAAACCCTGGTTTTCTTGTTACAGAATAATTTAGCTTCATCACAATTATTGCAACCAATGAAAAACACTTCTTGGATGAAAGCACTTCATTAAATAAGAAAACAAGATACAGAATCACATTATGAACTCTTCCTGTTCTAAGTTATCTTTGGGTACAAACATAGCAGGAGTAAATCATATTATTTCTTCCTTATATTTAGACTAGTTAACATGTCTAGAAGCACTTTGATCTTTCTGAAGCCTTAATTTCCATATGAATTATATCACCTTTGTTAACAGCCATAAGATGCACAGAGAGATAAATACCTCGTTAGCCTATTCCAGACATACAGCATTTCTTCCTGTGGTGAATATTTTCTGAAGAGTCATTAAAACACTATTATCCCTGCATAACTAATAGCAGCATGGGGTTGAATCAAGTGAATAAATGACTAAAGGAAGATCATTTTCATGGAGAAATTGTTTCCTCCTATTTATCTAAAGCTTCTGAATTGTCTGGTATTTGTCTAACTCATCATCATTTTTTAAAACTATGAAGCAAACAACACACGTGCATACTTGCAGTCATTTACCTGTCACACAAAAGAAAAATAGACATGATGCCCTAATAGAAAATCTCTCTGAATTGTAGCACAAATCTAGAGTTTTAGAAGGTTAATTAAATAATTAACCTCGAATGGTAATGATTGTTCTTGTTTTGTAGGCCACAGACCTCATCTTGACACCACCATTCACTCATTGTTTTC
The DNA here is from genome assembly GCA_004027455.1 of Hydrochoerus hydrochaeris. NCBI lineage: Eukaryota > Metazoa > Chordata > Mammalia > Rodentia > Hydrochaeridae > Hydrochoerus > Hydrochoerus hydrochaeris. The sequence goes on from PVLA01003308.1 coordinate 71,562, forward strand.
ATTTGTTAAAGTATGGAGTCCCTAGCAAAATGCTAAGAAAATATAGGCAGTCCCTATGACCAAGGGTTTCTCTGTTTATGACAAAGTAGACATGTACCCACGGTGCGTGTTAAGTTTCATTTAAATATTGTGTGTGGGGTTTCTACAGAATCGATCATCTGATTGAGTGATTTTTTGTGCTTCCACACACCCTACTAAGTCTTCTCTACGGTGCTTAGTACCCCCAGGAGGCAGCCTTATTTCCTGCTTTAAGACTGCAATCAGACACTAAGAGAAAGTAAGACAGTACAAGGACACTGAGGACAAGAGCTGTGTCCTCAGGTCCTGCTTGAGGGCAAGCTGCAGAGTGGAGAGTAGATCGCATCTCCTGTTAGGTGGTGATCTGGAGACTCAGAGTAAATTATCAAGAGCTCCCACCTCCTGCCCCATGAGGCTTAAAAATAAACTGGCTCCCAGCATCTGCTAGTCCTGGGTTTCCCTACCTTTGTGGGTTACCCTAATCTTATCTATGCCTTTGCAAATCAGCCCTACCTTAAACTGTCCTCAAAAGTCTCTCCAAGTACGCCATCTATGTTCTGCTGCTTAGGAAGGATCGGAGTTAAGACAAAGTATAGGACCCAGTTATACAGTAAAAGTCAAATAGAAGAAGGCAGGGTGATTCCTCCCCTCCATGGTGGGGCCAGCTGGAAGACAGTGACTTCACACTCTGCACCCCTCCAATATCCCTCTGGACAGTGGGCCTCTCTGGAAGACAGTGAGTTTGCCATTCCAATCTCCTCCATCACCCCCTACCCAGTGGCGGGGCTGGCTGGAAGAGTATGAGACTGACAGGAAGCCCAAGACCCAAGACAACAGCCTGGTACACAAATGTGCCTCTGTAGGGTGAAGTAATCAGGGAAGCCAGTAATGTGGAAGCAGCAGCTTGGACTCCACCAACAAAAGACCAGTCCTGGCCCCAAAACAAGGGGCCAAGATGGGCTTTATACCCAGCACATCTCTGGGATGGAATATGGACGTGATCACAGAACTGTGAACACCAGAAGAAGGTAGGTTCTTGGGATAGCTATAAAGAACCAACTACATCTGGAGAACACCCCTGAGGATGTCAGTTCCTCCTTGAGAGAGGCCTCAATGCTAGTGGTAGAGCTGTACTCCATGGGGGGTTGGTGGGCATCAACATAAAAGGCAAAATAAAAGAAAAAAGAGAAGATGGAGAATGACAAGATGCAGAGGTGGGGTGTGGCCTTACATCCCCCAGCCCACCCAGGACAGGCCTGGGACTCAACAAGATGGATGAAGTTGGAAGTTGAACACTGGAACTTTCTGGAATGATAACAACAGAAGCAAAACAACAAGTGGAAAAGGCTATAGAGAAAATGATCTCTCAGGTGCAAAAAGAAATGATGCTTAATATCAAAGATATTTGAGAATACACTAATAAAAAGAATAGATGAGTTTAGAAAAAGATGAAAACAAAAAAATGCCCAACATAGTAGAAAAATGGAATCCAGGAAAGAGACCCAAGAAGAGATCCAGGAAATTAAAATATCCATTGAAAGTATAATCAACAGGCTGGGCCTGATGGTGCACTCCGGTAATCCCAGCACTCAGGAAGCTGAGGCAGAAGGATCCTTATAAGTCTGAGACCAGCCTGGGCTACAAAGTGAGCCCAAGTACAGCCTGAACTGCATAGTAAGACCCTGTCTCAAAAAGATAAAAAGAAAGAAAGAAAGGAAAAAAAGAAAGAAAGAAAGAAAGAAAGAAAGAAAGAAAGAAAGAAAGAAAGAAAGAAAAGAAAAGAAAAAGTATATGTAACAGACTGAATGAAAGGATAGAATTTCAGATCTTACAGACAGACTTGCAGGTAGTGAACACTAAAAGAAAAATATCTCATAAATAGCAAGAGATCATGAGAAATCAATCCAACAGCTACAAGACAAAGTAAAGAATAATGCACAATTAATTAGGGTCAGTGTGAAAGTTGGGGACAGCATGATTAACAACCAAAACAATCATAAAGATATCTGCACCTGATACACAAGCACCCAACTGTATAAGACACAGAAAATCAAATAAGCAATGACACAGTTATAATGGGAGACCTCAGTACCCCATTGGCACAGAGAGACAGATCAACTAGACAGAAAATCAGCAAAGAAATATCAGAGCAGAACCAAACCTGTGAACAAACGGAGATAACAGGAAGAAGCCACAGCCCAAGGCCACACACAAGCAGAAGTGGCCCAGAGAGATGCAGCAAGCCCAGCGCTGACCAGCAGAAGAAGCCACTTCCCAAGCCGTCACCATCATTGGCGAAACATCAGTGAATCATTGCCCTGCACCTCTCCACCACTGCAGGAACGCTGGATCAGAGAAACCCAGGTGCACTACACCCAGGTCCCACGGCACCAAGGGACCAACCGGCAACCAAAGCAGGAAGCACCCGAGATGTGGCAATAGGCTGATTTGGAGGAACGCAGGAAAATGTCAAGACATAGGAGCAAAACATAATCTCAGACCTCCAGCCCACACAGAACAAGTTCAGGAAACACACACACAGTATAAATTAGAATTCACACACCTGAAACTCCTGAGGAGATAACAAGTGAAATAAAGAAGCAATTTAGTTCTCATACTATTTGGTTAATTTTACATGCCTATGTCTGATAACCTGGACAGTTGTTTTAAGATAAAAAGATATATTATAGTAACCATTATTCATTTCCTATTATCCTGTTTTGAAGTCCTGTATCATTTTCATTGTTTTGTGTGTTTTGATTTTATTATGTCTGATAGTATGAACAGCTATTTTGAAGATAACAAGATACATTATGGTAGCCATTGTTGATTTCCTATTATCTTATTTTAAAGTCTTGTATTGCTTTCATTGTTTTGTTTTGATTGACTTTATTCTGTTTCATTTTGTTTGGTTTTATTCTCTTTAAGATAAAATAAAATAATTTTTTTAAAAAAAGAAGGAAAAGTATTGGAAAACAAACTTTGCAAATGGAAGAGACTGCATTTACAAGAATGTGGAATATTTGCTACCTAAAAAGCACCAAAGAGTTATTGGAGAAGTAACGGACTAAACACATAAAGGGGCAGGCAAGACCTGGAAACTTCAGGACTGAATATTGTGGCCAAGGGAATTTAGGTCTAGTAAGTGCAATTCATCCTTCCTGAAGCATTTTATTCAGGTCAGTTTCAAAAGGTCACAACAGTAGCATTTTGAAAGTCAGAGAAGAGAAAAATAAAATCGAATATAGGGTACTTATGTTTATTATAATTATTAGTACATAGCAGAGAAGTGCAAGATATCTGTACCAAGGCTGTCAGGCAGCACTGCAAAAAGGCAGTAGTGCAGCATATATTTAGTAACATTTTGTGATGAATTAAATGCCGGGACCAAGGTAATGAGACACGCTGGCTTAGACAGCTGAAAATTTCATTGTTGGGAACTTAGGTACTTAGCCTCTATGAGCTTTAACAGAATTGATTTGTTTTTGTCCTCACAAAAACTCCCAAAATAGTATTTTATGGGTTTTTTTCAAAGGTAGTAACCAAATTACAAAGAGGTTAAGCAACTCTCCTGGAGCCACACATGTGATAAAGTAGAGGAGACCAGGTTATAGGAGAAAGAGGAGTCAGAAGGGCAGGCTAGAATGATTACTAAATCAAGTTGGACTACCTTAATCTCTGATGGCCGTGATCTCAACAGAGAAATCAGATGAGCAATTGGATACACCAGGTTAGAATGCAGGCAATACAAAAACGAGATGGCTAGAGCTATAAATGTAACTATTTTCTGCACATATTCTTCATAACTGAACCCTGGGAAAGGATATGAGTGTCAATGGAGGTTATGCAGGAGGAAAATGAAACTGAGGCTGGGGGCCAAGTGTGTATCAACCCACGAGGAATAGAGAAGTACAGGCATGAGCGGCAGACGCCACAGTCTAACTGTGTCCTATCCCTGGTTACTAGTCGTCTATCCTTCTTCACAGAAAATCACCCACTCCAGAAAAAGGTGCTTATTTATCTTATATTTTGCTTCCTCTCAGTAACTGCCTTTGGCAGATTCCCTACATCCCACCCACTCAAGCATTTCTCCTTTTTCAGGAACTATGTCAAACCCTGCTCTCTCACTGGAATGCGGTTCAATTTGTCTGATTCTGTGAATTGTGAAACTTACTTTTCCGCCAACACTCAGTGACAGTTCTAGGTTCCTTTTGTGGTTATTTATTGTTACTATCACCTGTCTTTGTTTTTTCCTGCACATTATACCCCTGAACATATAAAGATTACCTTAGTGAGAAAGCACTCCTTTGATATCTCACTGTTTCTGGAGCACACGAAGGACGCAATATTTGGTACACAGTGGGTACTCACTGGTCGGGCGTTGATGAGAACTAGGTTAGCATTCACATTCTCGCCTATGTCTCTGAGAAATACTATGGGATCATTGAAATCTTCTACTAGTTGCTACCTTCTCTCAAATGTCCAGTGTCTCCACATCAATCAACAGTTCCTTCTCTGAGAAAGTGTTATAAACTCTGAACCTTTTCAGTTCTGGTTCCTGTTCAAGCACATCAGACCACAATCCTGGTCATTTAGTGCCATCATTTGTACAAACTGAGAACTACTTATCTTAATTTTTTCCCTTTTCAGTTAAAAAGTCAGATTTCCAGGCTTCATTTAGAAGCTATTCACTAGATATATAAGGATAGTTGAGTGGGAAGAATTAAAACATTGTAAAATATATTGTGAGGTAAATAATGCTTGTTACTTCCTTCAATTCTGACTACATGTTGTTAACCATCATTATTTCTAAGATCTTGACCAGAAACTTGTTAAAATATTAATGTAATTATGATAGATTTTCCCCATGTTATAAACTCATTGTTTTACCACTTCTTTTCATGTAACTCTTGATCAATTCTAGTAATAAAGCACAATTCAATTAAATACATACCAAGAAGAACATCCTATTCAAATTCATCTCATTTCATATGCTTGGCATAAGTGAACTATCCACTTGCCTTGATTTTAAATCCTATAAATCTTAACATCCAAATAAATCTTAACATCCAAAGTAAGTATAAGTTCAAAAACGTTATTTGCTTTGTCTTTAAGATTATTTCTTGTCTCTTCATAATGTATAGTCATAGTCGATTATTAAGTAGTCATGTGTAAATGATAATATTAATTAAACACTAATTTGTGCTCCAGTGATGGTCTCCCACTGATAGACAAATGCTAGAAAAGATATGTTGAAATTATTTCTCAAGTAATTATAGCTCATTACAAGAAAAGCAAAATCTTCTGCCCTTTTTTCCTAAAATATGGCACAATTCCAAAAAACATTATTGGTTACACTTTCATATACAAAAAGGTATTATATCAATGGCTATTCATAATTCTAGAATCAATAAGCCCTGTATTAAAAGCCATTTCACATTTAGGGACATTAGTTTTCAAAATGAGGAATAAACTCAATATTTAAATAATCCACGTGGCGGTATCCATTTTAAATATGTACACAGATATGGAATTTTGGGAAGTTTTATGTGCTGGAAAGCAGTTTTGAGTTTTACATTTGTTACTTACCAGCTAAAGTTACTAAATCATAATTTTTCTCACCTCTAAACTGAAGTCCTTAATGATGTATAAATTACAACACTACAAAGATTCAATTAACTACTAAGTGTAAAAACTAAAGTGTTCTTAACTGGGAAGAAATATCTATAAAATTATCACACTAATATTATTCTAGGTCTTTAAAGAATTTAATAATTCATTGTGATAAAATGGAGGGAAAGGGAACTTGGGAGTTCAGTACTTTCTAGTCATGAAAATTTGGGTCATTTACTTAATATCGAACTGTCAAAAATTTCAGTCAGTGAAATAACTTCCAGTAAGAGTTCAGGAAGCTTTAAGACATTAATTACTTCATCAACCATCGTTTCTATCAACAACTCAAAAAAAAGCAAAACTGAACAACTTACAAAATTATATCACTTTGTGAGTCTGCCAGAAGCCTAAACACATTAGACAACTAAATGAACTGAATTCCAAACAGGGATAGACTCTTCAGAGGGGAAAGAAGATGCACAAATTGTCTCATCTTGTACCGTGAGTGGAAGAACTATAACGTTAGAGGCAGGTAAGAAGAGAGCATACACATAGAATTTTAGAGGCAAATGCAACAGTTTTGAATGAGTGGGCTAAATTAACAGGTTAGGATACTACAAAAAAGTGATCAAGGAGGAGCAGGAAATTAGAGACTTTGGTGGCACAGGTGTATATATGTGCATGGGGAAATCGGTGTTCCCTGTGAACAGGCGTGAAATCCTGCCTACTTCCCTGACCGCTTTTCTTAAATGATGGTCTCCTACTGATAGAAAAATCCTAGAAAAGATATGTTGCGATTATTTCTGAAGCATTAATCCAACGAGGAGAGTCAGGAAATTAACCTACCACTAGGAACAAGCAATGGGCCATTGGTTCTGGCAAAGGAGTACAAGAAACGCACATCTGCCTCAGGAGAACAAGTAGGGTTTCCTCTGGTCCAAAATCCTGCATCAATCAAAGCACAATTTTCTATTACCCGGAGAAAAGTGAAAGCGTCTCTCCTAGTCAAGGCCTTCCATGTATAAAAGAGAGTTAGGGATCCTTGAAGGAAAGAGGAAAGGGCACTTAAAAGGTCCCAATCTGAGAACTCTAATATATATCATAATCCAACAAGGAGAGAATGCTTTTACCACTGATGCAGCATGTTCATTGTTATGTCTATGATTGTCTACAGAATAGCTAAAATTTCTAGAACTAGTATTCATCAGAAATCTACCAAGTACCGAGAGATTTACATCCATAATGACAATTTATTGAGGTCTTACGCTGTACTACAGACTGCATAGTAAGTGTTTAATGTTTTTTTCCTGAATTTAAATCTCAAAACCCCCTATGGAGAGCAGATGATCATTTCCATTCTACAGAATGACCCAAACATTGGAAGCAAAGTTGAAGACAAGTTGCCAAGTGATGCCCAGCATATTTTAGCTATAACCAAAGACCTAGTTTTCCTACTATATCACACTGCCTGGTTAAATTATTTAAAGTTCTGAAATAATACTAATAACTTACAACTGCATAGTGCTTTATATTTTAAAGTTTTTAAACCATCACTGCTTATTCCTCTTCATCAAACTCCTGAGAGCCAGTTTAGATTTTCACATTTTGATATTCACATATTAGATGTATCCTTCACTTCCCAATGCAGAGAACTCCAACTCAATTTGAGGCACACTGCTTTCCAAATATTAGTCTCCATGTAGATATCCCCACTTGACCACAATAAATCACACCAGATACGAGGAAAGGTAGAAGTCATGTTTTCCCACCACTCTCAGACCCAAGTATAGGATCATATCATTGCAGTGTGCTAAAAGCCACTTTCAACACACATTCCAAGATGCTGGAGAAGATGAAACAGTAGGAATTTGCTTCTAGACAGACATTAAGCTTGCTCAGATAGAAATGACCAAAGCCTGGTTGAGATGTTAAGAGAAGAAGTGAGAGAGAGAGAAGAGAGATGGGCAAATTTACTCCAAGAGAGTTGGACAAAGTCCTTCAGTGAAGAGCTTTGGGAAATTAGGGTGCACCTGACCAGGATGGCTTGGACAGTGCAGCCCGGATCAACTTGCCACTTCCGGTCCATCAGACAAGAGGGAAGTTGCTGCATGTAACTATTAATGCAATGTCCTCACCCAGTAGCAATTTTTGCCTAATCAATGCTCTGGAATTTGACCAATTAAATTATTACCCCTCTAATTTGAAGGAGAATGGAAGACATCAGGTAGATGAGAGGAAGCTTCACAGTTTCTATGGCAAGACACCAACTTTATAAATCTAATAAACAATTTATTTACAAAATCAACTATTGGTACAAGGATATATCTCAATGGCAAAGCACCTGCCTGGCAAGTCATGAGTTTGATTCCCAGTACAAAAAAAAAAAAAAGCAACTATCTAAATTACTTTTCTCTTGTTTCTAGGTCAAAATACTTGACACACAAAATTAAAAAGGGAAAGTTTTACTTAGCTCACATTTTGTACAGATTTCAGTCAATAATCAGCTGACTGCAAAGCAAGGTGGTGTGGCAGAGGGGAAATAATTCATGGCAGTGGAAGGTAGCAAAAACAACAAGAGCAAAAAGTGGGGAGCAACCCTTTTTTCCTCTCTTATATTGTATGTACTCATATCCCCAATTCCAGCACTAGACAATGAACCAGTCACAAACAGTAGGCTCAGTGACCTGGAAAAAGCCTGCCTCCCATGACCACATGAGGCTTTGGGGGGACATCTAGACACAAACCATAATATTCCACTCCTGATCCCCCAAAGACTCATGCACAACCCTTATACAAAATACATAATCCATCTCTAAGAGTTGCCAAAATCCTAACAGTTTCAGCATTGCTGAAAAGTCCAAGTCCCATGTCTATTCCAAGATGTAAGGCATTCTCTTAGCTGTAAGCCCCTGTACAAATGAAAAGAAAATTAAACACTTCAACATTCATTAGCACAAGATAAACATTTCCATTCCAAAAGTTATAAATGGGAGATACAAAGTATTGGGACCAAAGCAAGTCTGAACTCCAGCAGAGCAACATTAAGTCCTGCAGTTCCATTTGGAACTTCTAAGGCAGTGTGTGGCAAGTTGTGAGCTCCAAAGGGCTTGGGTGACTTGGTCCCTATGGCACTTCTGGTAGTTGTAGCTACCATGACTTCTCTCTCAGTCCTGTACTGACTGCTCCTTGCAGTTTTCCTCAGATGATCCACATTACTGGATTTTCCAAACTTCCGAGGTTTTCACTGCACCTTTGGCTTCATACTCACAGCTTCACATACTGCCCTGATGGGTACACTGTCTAGCATCTTTAGGCCTTCTGAAATCAGGGTAGAAGCTGCCTTAATCAACTCTTGCATTCTACATACACCCAAAACCAGCACCACATGGATGATGCAAAGGTCAGCTGTCAGCTGGAACAGTGGTCATTTTTTCCTCTCTCTTGCCTGCAGGGGCCAATGAGCACTCTGAATCTAATTCTAAGAAATGAATTCTCTATGTCACTGCTATTCTAGAGCATGGTGCAGCCACCACCATTCTGGAATGTGGTGCTCTTCAGCTTTCTTCTCAAAGCAAAGTCTTCCGAAGAAATTTTGAGGCTGTGAAGAGTGGAGTACTTTCTACAGCTTCGTATGATGCCCATAAACCATCTTTTCTATTGTACTATTCCTTCTCAGCAATGAAGATCTCCTTTGCTCTATCTTTGCAGTCCAAAATTTTAGTGGACTTCCTTTTTGTCAGACAACATTTTAAATCACTCTTCTGGGTTATTTGTTCTTGATTCTCAACATAAATCTGGCTAAAATTCCCCAACAATAGCCACACAAAGGCAACAACATTAGATTGCCTTGTAATTTCTTCTGCCAGATTAATTAGTTCATTACCCTTAATATTACTCCCAGGAAAAGTCTCTGGACATGAGTAAAATGCAGGCAAACTTTCTGCCAAGCCATAACACACATTATCTGAACTCTGACGGCTAATGCAATCTTTCTTCCCTGCAGAAACCTCCTGAACCTAGTCTTTACTGGCAGGGTTTCTGTCAGCCTTCTCATCTTGAGCTCTGAACAGAATGTCCCATACAGAACAGCCTAAGAGTTTCCAGCTCTGCTCTTTTGAGTGACATGTCTGAGCTTTTCCAAACTCTTTCCACAAGCCATTCCCAAAGATTCTTGAACCACATGGGCAGATACAGTCACAGCAGTGACCCCACTTCTGGTACCAAAGTCTGTTTTGGTTACTTTTATCTCATTATTGGGACAAAACACATGACATCCAACATGAAGGAAGGAAAGGCTTATTTAGCTCACTGTTTGTGAAGGTTTCAGTCCATAATCAGCTGGCACCAAGGCAGGGTGGCATGGGAAAGGGGCAACTATTCATGACAGTGGAAGATAGCAAAATCAACAAGAACAAAAAGGGGAAACAAGCAACTTTTCCTCCCTTATATTGTATGCAATCTACCTGTTCTAAGGCAAGTATAGCACTCATACCACCAATCCCAGCACTAGACAACGAACCAAACACAAACTCTAAATTCAGCCACCTGAGACAAGTTCACCCCCATTATCACCTGAGGCTTTGGGGGAACACCCAGAAACAAGCCATAACAGCAACCATTGAATTTTCAGAAAAGGGTACGTTTTCTTCTCTCCAATATGTTTCCATCAGTGTTCCAGGTCTCATTCACAAGGATTTGATTTAGCAAAGCCCTCCTTACTAACAGTCAATGTTTTAGGTTTCTCTCTCCTAAAAATCAGTAAAGTCTTTGACAAAATTTAATACCTTAAATCCTCTTTGTGCCCACTATTGTGCCTTCCATATACTGAGTCCTAGCGATGTAACTCAACAGCATTATGCCCTACTGAACTTGTCAAGAAAGCAGTCAAGCCAAAAGGAGAGAACTGAGAAACTTTGTTTTGCTTCACACTTTTGACTCTACTAAGATATTATTTACCCTGAGATAAAAAACTTAAGCCAACATTTTCCTACTTCTTGGGAAGGTACTTCATTATAACTGTATTTGTACTTTCAAAATTTTCACTAGAGAATAATGGTCAGCTGCATATCTACCAGACTAAATGACAGAAATTCCACTTGGCACCATTTATTTTATCCAAACATTATTATACACTCTCATTAATTTTGTCATTTCTGCTGTGAAAGATGTAATCTTACAAAATGACTTAGAGGAAAAAGTGTAAATATAATTAGCAGCCCTTCTAATTTCCTTATGGAAGCACCTATAAGTTGAAAATCTAAAATAAATCATCATCACAAACACAGAACACTCATTATATCAAAAAGTATCAAAAAACAAGTATTTTTCTTTCCCCATTGTGTATTTGAAGGGGCAAAAAAATCATCAGTATAGTGGACCTCAAAGCCACTGGCTATCATAAATATTTCATGAAGAAAAATTATTTGCTTAACAATTGATGTTTTCAGGGTTCTATATTTTTAATTTTTTAATTGACACATAAAAATTGTATGTATTGGGGCCAGGGATTTAGCTCAGCGGTGTAAGTGCTTGCCTTGCAAGTGCGAGGTCATGAGTTCAATCCTGAGTAGCAAAAAAAAAAAAAAAAAAGTATGTATTTAAGAGTTACCATGTGACATTTTGATACATAATACATTGTTTTCATGTCTATAGCTGTGTAAATATATCTATTTTATCATAACATTTATCATTTCTTTGTAATCAAAACATGCAAAATTCATGCTCCTAGATATATATATCCTATATACATACATATACATATACATATACATATATTATCTATAGTCAACTCCATGGTGTAAAAGAACACCAGAACTGCCGCGTTCTCTAGCATTAAAAGTATCTGGCCCAAATGGATCCTCAGAGCTGAACCAGAAAGCTGTACCAGCTGGTAGGGAGATGGTTCAAGGTTTTGTAATGTTCTTCTATCAAGAGATATAGTTGCTTAATGTTTATTTTGTAACTGTTCTCCTGACTTGTAATTCCCTAAGAGAGGGTATAACTTGGTGCTGACACCCACTTGAAGTAAACTGAATGCTCCAGATACATTGAGGCTTGCTTGTGTGTTTGTTGGGGAAATACTGGCCAAGTGGAGCAACAATTTAGATTGAGTTAGAGGTGTTCATCAGTTACCCTGAGCCATCCAAGAAGACAAAATATTTCTGAGTTGAACCATCCTCTGACCTATAAACCTAGGGCCCTTTGAGTCCCTCATTGCTGGCTCTGTGTCAGTTCTGATTATTACCTCTCTCTTCCTGAGCCACTGGTGACAGCTGCAAATCTAGAATCTTTATTAACCTTACCCAGTATCTGCTTGGAAGGTTCTTTTTAGCTCAGCTATTTTAACCATAGCTATGTCTGCAGCCAAACCACCTTAGCTATTATGTAGCCCAGGTCCAATGCTTAGCTAGGTTTTCTCTAACAGAATGACTTTGTCACTGAGTGGAACTCATAACAACCAAGTTCCTTCTGATCTAGGTGCTCAGGGCTCAATTGGATAAACCATGATAATCAGGATAGGCATTTTGGATAAACACATTTACTACTTAAAAAAGAAAAATGCAAAAATAAATAGGTACAGAAATTCCTTTATCCATGTGCCACCCCGAAACCAAATGAGCTACTTCCAAACAGCTAACAGCAAACTCGTCTATGTGGCAAAATAGTATATGTGTGTATATATATATATATATATATATATATATATATACATATACATATATATGTACACAGTGTCCACATGCACATAGTGGTACCTCAGACTGAATTTGTCCCATGATTTTGGAAAAGATGGCCATGTTTGTGTTTATGCAGGAAAGATGAACATGATCATGTTCGTCAACCAATGTAGAGTCTGCAAACAAACAAAATTTTGCCAGATACTTCTGCAAATTAAATTGTTCACAAACAAAAGCACTCGTGAACCAATATATATTCATGAATAGCTAGATGGATAGATGGCCTTTAAGAATTAATAGTTAGAAACCTTTGACGCTTTCTTCTGAAGCAGTCTAGAAGTGAACTCAGTTGCTTTAATTTTATTTTATAAAATTGGATTACTGTTCTCATGGAGACATATAGTTAAATCTCTGCTGTTGCTCAAGAGAGGTTAATTGTTTTAAATAACAATTGCTATTAAATTTTTCTGTGACAACAAAAACAATGTTAAGTTTGACACATAACTTTTGGTAGATTATGGAGAAATGAATCAATAAAGAGGATTTTAATCTGACTCATTTGTATCAAAGTAATCTTCTATTATTTTTGACAGAATTGATTTTAACTAAAAGCACTAAGAATTTATTTACCAAACTAATCTGTGAACTTCTCTAAAAATATAACTTAAATTTTTCTAGTATATTTACATGTATGGTCAATAATTCATATTTTCTACCACAAAATACAACCTTTCATATAATAGTCATTGGCAAATGGTCTAATTAGTCTTTTTTAAACACAAAATATTGTGTTAGGATTAACAGATCTAGTCTCTAAAGGAAACACAGAGCTTGAAACCAGATATCTGAAAAATAATGCATCCTTGTATTTTGAAGTATCCTTGCCAGACCACCTATTTCATCTTAAATATCATCAGGTTCATGGGGGTTAGATGTTAGGAGTCCATAGAACTTTAAGGTAAAGGTCTTGGATATATAAATACATTAAGTAGCTACTAAGGGAAAAATCTTTATTTTTACTAACTTTAGAAGACAAGGAACATTTAAAAAGAAAATCATATCTACCCTTCTCTTTTATTGATATGGACATTAAAACTACATAGTAAATCTTTTGTTCTTTTCAATACTCATGACTGAAATAGATCTGGTAGGAAAAAATGGCATTCTCCTTTTGACCTATTTCAGATTGCAGAGTCGTTAGATTTAAGAAGTATGGCATTGCTGCTTACACATTTACACACCCTCACCCCACTGTCGAGGTGATCCTCAGGAAAGCAGCAGAATTATTTCAGCCCAAGGGATTTACTATCCAAGAAGCACAGAAACAGGAGAGACGCATTTGTCTGAAAAGAGAAATCCAGCGCTTCAGTTGAAAGTCACTTACAGAAGTACAGGCATCCAAGCACCCCTGAAATTTTCGTTTCCTCCTCCCATATTTTCCTCTCCTCCTCTTCCTTCAGTTTCTTTTTCACAGGAAAAGTAAATTTAAAAAAAAAAAACTAGCACGTTGAGGACAAAACAGTAAAAAAAAAAGGGGACTGTTTTACACACAAAGGAAAGTCCAAGGAGTTAAAGAGCATGATAGAGAAAGGAAGAAAATCTTACTCGGACACAAGAGGGTTAGAGAGGAACAGGCTGGGTGACAGAGCCAATTCCTACAACTATCCTGTGTTCTCTAGCACTGGAAACTGAAGTAAATATTCAGATCTCTGGTTTTCACTGAAGCCATTGGGATCCCACAGGGAGAGGCAGCTGGTGAAGCCCAAATTGGCTTCACACTCCTTTGCCTCCACTCCACCTAGAGCTCCGTTAGGGAATCCTGCAGATGTTGCCTGAATCATGCAGGGAAAACAGCCACAGGGTCAACTTTACATCCCGTTTGGCTCTGGAATATTGTAATTTTAGAGACCCAGAAAAGTTAAATGAATGCAATACTTATAGCAACCATAAAGGCACATCCTGAATTGATTCCACTTTACGTTTGTTCCCATCAGCTTCACAATGGGAGAACGCTGAATGATTTTACTGAAGCAATGTTGACACACCTTTTAAAGATACAGAGGGAAAGGAGAGCTAGGGTGTGGTAGGCAGAGAGTTAGCCGCTAGCATTCTGGAGACCAGTGGCTAGAAACTACTAGAAAAGCAAGGACAATGTGATTTTTTTCCCTTTTTTTCCTTCAGGTTCTTAATCCTTAGCTACAGATAAAATCTACACAAACTTTAGCTCAAGAGAATGTAACCTCCGCTTATTGTGTTGATAAGGTCCAGAACCCACATGAAGTCCAGACCATGGGAGAGTGTTGAAAAAAAAAATCTCAAGGTCTCCAAACAAACTAAACAGGAAATATCCACATAGGAAGCAAACAGGTACCTTGTAGGTCAGCAAAGCCCGTTTTCCTTGTAAAAGAACAATGACCTTGGAAGAAAGAAAGGGTATTTCTTGAAAGATACAGTTAATCATATAAATGGAACCTAAGAGCTCAGTTCAGGGCAACTGCCATCCTGGGACCTGCCCACGGTGACAGGCATCACTGTGCACTAAGATCTTACGCTTTATGTGACAGCCCAGGATTCGTCTGAAATCTTTCATCAAAGACATGAAACATGGAAGTGTGTCTTCAGGTGCTTGCGGTGTTAAGACCTTGCGGTTTTAGGACTCAGCTTCTCAGTGACAGGACTGTTAGCAGCTATTTTGCTCTGAAGACGTTAACCTAATGACACCTCAATAAATGATTTCAGGCAGGAACTATTATTAGTACCTTTTGCAAAAGAGGAAACTGGGCTCAGAGAGGACAAATAACAGGTCACACAAACAGTGAGGCAGGGTGGAGATTTAGGCTCGTTGGACTCAAGAGCCAAACTCACTGCATACCTTATTCTAATGCAGGAGCTCATCCTAAAGATGAGCTAAATCTGATTAAGTAGTTGGAGAAGGTAGGTTAGCACTGTCTTTCCTAACATTTTTACTTAAAAGAAACGCATTTATTAAGCCAGGAATGGTGATGCATTCCTGTAATGCCAACACTCAGGAGGCTGAGGCAGGAGGATTGCCATGAGTTTAAGGCCAACCTGGGCTACATAAGTGAGTTCAAAGCCAGCCTACACTACATAGCAAGATCATCTCAAAGAAAAAAAAAGAAGAAAGAAATGAATTTAATTAAGGTGTGAAAAATTAATATGACTGGCTTTTTAAAAAACATTCTTTTATGGATAATTTTGTTTAGAATACTACAAACATTTCTAATAAGTTGTTTAAAAATCTATCCAAAGGCCAGGCATGGTAACTAACACCTGCAATCACAGAACTCAGGAGGCTAAAGCTAGAGGACTGGTGTGAGTCTGAGGCCAGCCTGAGCTACACAGTGAGTTCAAGGTCAGCCAGAACTGCAACAGTGAGACCCTGTCCCAAGGGAAAAAAAATCATAGAAAAATAAGACTAAATAGGTAGTGAAGTTCCAAACATAGAATTAAGATATTTTGTGCCAAAGAAATCACTATTGCATGAAAGTACATGCAAGTAGGATCTTGAAAGTAGATTTTTTTTTTTTTGAACTGGGGATCAAACTCATGACCTCGTGCCTGCTAGGCAGGTGCTTGTGCCGCTGAGCTAAATTCCCAGCCCTTATACTAAGTTTTTTAAAAGCAAATATTTTAATATGACTAGAGTATAGATGGACTAGAAATGAGACCTGAAAGGGAAGCATTTTTTTAATTTTTTATTTAAAGGGATAAAACAGAAAAAGGAGAGAAATATTACAGAATTTCAAAAAAAAACATAAACAGTAAGAAATCACTAGTTGATAAATTATATATATTGCTCTTTTAGAAATAGTTGTTCAAGTTACAAAATTAAAGCACACAAAATGGACACTCAAGCAGTGAGACTGCAAACAGATCTGTTCAACAGTCAAACAAGAACTAAGAAATATGGGTAACAATCCTGCACACATAAATATACATGCAGTTATATCTTTTATAGCACTTCCTATTTTCTCTTTTTTACAATAGCATTTATACATTTTTTATTTAAAGAGAAAAAAACAGGAAAAAGGTAGATATATTACAGAGTTTCAAGAAAAGAAGATAAACAGTAAGAAATCACTAGTTGATACATTACATATTGTTCTTTTAGAAATAGTTATTCAAGTTACAGAATTAAAGCACACAAAGTGGACACTCAAGCAGTGAGAGTGCAAACAGATCTGTTCAACAATCCAACAAGAACCTAGAAATATGGTCATCAATCCCACATATCTAAACTTACATGCAGCTATATCTTTTATAGTGCTTCCTATTTCCTCTTTTTTTACAATAGCAATTATACATTTTTTAAATTTTATTTAAAGAAAAGAAAAAAAATGAAAAAAGGATAGCAAAAATACAGAATTCTAAAAGAAAAAGGATAATGAGAAAAAGCCCCAGTAAGAAATCAGTAATTTATAAATTACATACTGTGATCCTGGATGTAGTTGTTCAAGTTACAAAGTTAAAGGGTACATAGTAAATATTCAAAGAGTCAGACTACAAATAGTTCTGCTCAAAGATCCAACAAAGATTCAGCAATATGGTCATCTATTTTACACACTCAAACGTACATGCAGTTATATCCCTTAGAGCACTCTCTTTTCCTCTCTTTTTTACAATAGCAATTAAATGTTTTGGTTTTATTACTCTTGTAGTTCTTATTTACTTTTTACACTAGAGACACAATATGATATTTATAAATATGATTCTTATTTATTTCACTAATGAGGATAGTCTCAAGTTGTCTCCATTTGCCTATGAAGGCCTCAAGGTCATCCTTTTTTATAGCTGAGTAATATTCCATTGTATAAAAATGCCACAACTTTTTCATCCACTCTGCAGTTGATGGGCATCTTGGTTGTTTCCAGGATTTAGCTATCACAAATTGTGCAGCTATGCACATGAGTGCACATATATCACTGTGATATGAACTTTTCGGTTCTTTGGGGAAAATACCCAGGAGGGGGATAGCTGGATTGAATGGGGCTTCCAATCCTAGTCTTCTAAGAATTCTCCATATGGATTTCCATGTACTGGCTCGACTTTGCCATGTTATATTCCAGTTGTTTCTTTCTGCTTTTCCTCTTATTTAATTGCTTATCCTACCTGGTGGTCTCTTTCTGTTGTTGTTTTGGGGATTGTGGTCATTTTTATCTCTGTCTAGTATGTCTTTCAGTACTCTTTCTAGGGTTGGTTTGGTGGACATGAATTTCTTCAGTTGTTCTTTGTCATGGAAGTATCTTGTTTCTCCATTAAATTTGAATGAAAGTTTTGCTGGGTACATAAATCTGGGTTGAAGGTTGTTTTCTTTCAGGGCTTGAAATACCTCACTCCAAGCTCTTCTTGACTTGAGGGTTTGTGCTGAAAAGTCTGCTGTGATTCTAATGGGCTTTCCTTGATAGGTGATTTGTGTCTTTTCTCTGGCAGCTTTTAGTATTCTGTTTTTATGCTGTATGTCTGAGATCTTAATTATTATGTGTCTGGGTGTGGATTTATGTTGATTGTGACTGTTTGGTGTTCTATATGCCTCACTTATTTGTATATCAGATTCTTTCCCCATGTTTGGGAAATTTTCTGCTATTATTTCTGTAAATACTTTATGTATGTCATTTGCCTGCACTCCTGTATCTTTCCTAATGCCCATTATTCTTATATTGTTGCTCTTGGCATCATCATGAAGCTTCTGGATTGTCATTTCATGCTGCTTTGTTATTTTTAAAAGTTCTATCCTTTCCTGATCACTAACTGTGATCCTGTCCTCAAGGTCCAAAATCCTATCCTCAACTTCCTTTAGGCAGTTTTGCATGCTTTCA
>PVLA01003308.1:89806-103234 GCA_004027455.1 Hydrochoerus hydrochaeris
CTTCTTTAGCTGCATTCAACAACTCCTTTACTAAAGTTGTTATTTCTATCTTTACATGGGAGACTACTTCTAATTTGATTTCCTCTATAGCCTGATGCAGTTGTTTTTTTATTTCACTGGCTATCTTTTCAGAGATTCCCAGTGTGTTACTTTTGGGGTCCTCTATTTCAATGTCTCCTATACTTGCTTCTGGTGAACTGTATGTTTGAGACTACATTTTGCTTTTTCGTTTTGTCATTTTCACTCTGCCTGGTGTTTTCTATGTGTAGGAGGGGATCACACACACTATTTTCAGACACAACAAAGTCATATGATTAGTTGCAGGGGGTTTTACTACTGGCCCTATTTACCCTCTGTACACCTCTATTTTAGGGTTTATACTCACCACACTGATACAGTCAATCCGGTGTAGTCCAAAGTTTGCCATCTGGGAGAAAAATTCCAAATTTTCTCACACTAACTGAATCCTGCTGAGATCTTCTGATGTTCCAGGTGGGAGAGTGGGCCCAGCTGAAGCAGTCCAGGGCAGTTTTCAGTCTTGGGCGGGCCTCCTCGATGTTCCCGGTGGCAGGGCCGGCCCACGGTGGAGGTTCTGGGCAGCCTATGCCTGATGCAGGCTTCCGCTGAGTTCCCGGTGGCAGGGCGGGCCCTCGGTGGAGGTTCCAGGCAGCTCACCCCTGATGCAGGGGGAAGCATGTTTTTAAAAACTTAGAATTTAAAATAAGAAAAACTGGGAATCATAGAATTTTTATGGTTAGGTTTTCAGAAAAATACTTTAGCTCTAATGAAGTAAATAAATTTGAAAAGAGAGGTCTGAAAACAAAGAGAACAGTTAAAGGCCATTTATTTATACCCATAGGAATATCTATAAGAAGGAAGGAAGGAAGGAAGGAAGGAAGGAAGGAAGGAAGGAAGGAAGGAAGGAGAAGGGAGAGAGAGGGAGAAAAGAAGATAACAGTTATTGGCACAATGAAGAAACAGTGAGGATGCTATGGGAAAGAGTCTGACCATTCCTTAAAATATTAAAAATAAAATTACCATGATGGTCTGGAAATTCTAATCCTAGCTGTGTACACAACCAAATGTAGGAACTTGAAAAAATACTTGTAAAGTCACATTCATAGCAGCATTATTTACAATAACCAAACACTAGAATCAGTCCAACAGTGAAAAAAAAAATGGATAAACAAAAAGTGTTATCTATGCAATGGAATACTGTGCAGCTTTACAAAAGGGAAGAAATATATCCGTGTTACAACATGGAGGTAGCTAGAGGGTACCAAGTTGAGAGAAGATAGTCACAAAGGACAGACCCTGTATGATGTGATTTCTATGAAGGACTCAGAGTAGTCAGATCCACAGAGATAGAAGGTTAAATGGTAATTGCTAGGCACTGAGAGGACAGAATGAGAAGTCATCCAATAGGTAGGGAGTTCCACTTTGCAAGAGGAGAAAGCTTTGTGAACACACAGTGGTAGAAATAACCTTGCCCATGTACTTCACACCGTGGAACCGCAGCCTCACTTAAAAATGGGCGAGATGGTGAAATTCTATGCTATATGAATCTTACAATGGGTTTTTTAATTTTAAAAATTTGTAAGAAAAAAAAAAAGAAACTTGACCATAATCCAAGCAAAAAGCATTGACTGCTTAGCGAATGCTTTGAGCAAATGAGGGCCTGCAAGCCGAGCTCCTCACAGCAGGGCAGGGTCCCAGGCTGGCACAGGGGTCCCAGGCCGGCACAGGCATCTCCACCTTCCCCAGCCCGGCCCCTTCAGACAGCCCCCGAGAATCCGCTCCGGGAGCCCATGTGCTCATTTAGACAGTGATTTCCACATCTTTACCGTGTAGAAGGGAGTAAAGAATCGACAGAAGCAACTCTGACCGCTTCCCAGTGGAGAAGGAGGCCGAGCCTCCTCCTAGGACTGACAGGTTTGAGGCTTCAGGGGTGCGTGAACCTCCAGGCCGGCAGCACTCTCCCCTCCCAGCCCAGTGCTGCTCTCCTGGCTTTTCTCTTTTTCTTTCTTGCTTTGTTTCCCCTCCCCTCCCCCTCCCCCTCCCCCTCCGCCGCCTCCTCCTCCTCTTTTCTTTTGGTACTAGTACTGGGGACTGAACATACGGTCTTCATCCCCAGCCTTTTTTGTTTTATTTTATTTTATTTACTTTCTTTTTTGTCTGGAGACGGTGATGACATCGAATCCCTAAAACTGCCCAGACTAGGTTCAGACTTGCGATCCTTCTACCTTAGTCTCCCGGGGGACACGGAAGACAGGTGTGCACCACCATGCCCGCCTTCTGCCCACTTTCTTAGCAGTGTGTGGAGAATTTCAGGGCTCACGACTCCTTTTGATAGGGAAAGTTCATTTTCTTTAGCATCAATTCAGTAGTGGACAATAGTCTACACTAGCCTTAATCCTATTAAAATGAAAAATCCAATAAATATTTAGTTTTCTCTCAATACCAGGGCCTGGCTTTCTCTTTCATTTTTTCTTCTTTTTGCCATGAAATAATAAAAGTATCTTTAAGGATATTTGCTCCCCTTTAGACATTCCTCTGGGTCAGCATTTAGAAACCAATTAAATAATGTAACTACATAACAGCCGATTTCTCAGCTTCTGGGCCAGGTTATCTCCACCTTCTTTAGAGGGACTGTCACCTTCTGCATTCCCAGTTAGGCTATCTTTGAATACTAACATGTATAAATAATAAATATAAGTAATAACAATATTCATCTCAAATAACCAAAGTCCTCTATCAGACCTTGAACAGTCCCTACAGCCAACAAATAATAAATGCAATTTAAATTGATCAATAGACTCTGACTGAATAACCTTTATGAGGACTGAGTACCTGAGATAAGTCCCTTCATGACAGAATGCACATATCACCGACTCTCCAAACTGGAACATATCTGAGAGTGAAAGGTTAACACTTTGTCAGAAAAAGTGCCCTCTGCCCAATTAAGAAATTGTCACTCTACCTTAAGGAGTTGTTGTTAAGTGGTATAATCATAAATTAAGTGGTATAATCAAATTGTTATGAAAACTCCAAGGACAGAGCAATTAATTTAGGAATAGAGACTGCAGGGTGTTGATTAGGGGACTTTTCCTGCAGAAGTACAGACTTCATTGAATTCCAGCAAACTAGCATGATTTCACTCATAGGGAGAGAAGAAGTCCACTTCAGAAATGGCAGAGGGCTCATTAAAATGTTGGCTACAATTCTACTCCTGCCAATTACATTGAAAACTATTGAAATTCATAAAGTGGTATTACGTCTCTTACCTTTATAGAGCTTGTAAGTTTTTAACATAAAAGTAAAATGTTAAAAAACAAAATAACAAACAAGTTTCCTCCTTGGCTATAGAATTATATAACCACAATCTATGCATGGAACTCTACAAGCTAAAGAGGGAGGGAAGAAAAGTGGCGGGAAGAAAGTAAAGCAGTAAGACAGCTGAGGAGCACATTTGAACAGAACTCTTAATTTCCAGAAGCTTCGAATGTGTCTTCTGATTTCAACATAGATTTCAAGGATGTATATACCGAGCCACAAACAATAGGTTATGCTACAGATTCAAGGACCATATTCTCAGTATGTGTCATCTTTTGTGAATCTGCAGTCAGAAACAAAAGACAAGGTTAGTCTGCCTTATAAAACCTTTAAGTTATTTTTTTACATTATGCTGTTTTACTTTCTGGAACTTGATGCGTCAGTGTCTCACAACTCACACTGAAGATTATACATCTGCACACAGTTTAAGTATGATGCCTTCACCCAGTGCAACATTTTACAAGCTCCTCCAAGATTCAGCTGCTTCTTCTCACTCTGGCAAGCTGGCAAGCTGCCACACTGTTATTTCCTATTCCTCGTTAATTTTCATTGTCTTGATTTTCAACTAAACATCATGGCATTTGGATCATCATAATAGTATCACTGAATCAGGCAAATATACTTAACAACATAAATTCAACATGCAAATTAGATCAGTATTTCAGAGTGCATAAAAAGGTTAGTTATCCCTCAAAGAACTAAATAAATGCCATCTCAGAGAAAAAAATGAGAGATATGCTGGAAAACTAGTGTATGGCATCGTCTAGGTTATAAACTCATGATGGTTTATCCCCTTACACTATTTTTTTAGAAACCATGGAATTTTATAATTGGAAGAATTTATAGAAGTCAATTAGTGCAACCTAACTGGGCACCTATATTAAAGATCAAGAAGTCATGGACCCTGAGTCCACTTATCATGTTGCTTATTTATTTTAAAATGGGACATTTTGCTTGCTTTTCAAAAATTAGGCAAAATAATTACAATTTTTAAATTTACACATTTTGCTAGAACAGCCAGTCTCCTAATGGATCCAAGGGAGCGTAGGTATAGCAGGCTTGTTTTATTTGGCTATAATTTAATCCAGTTATCTAAGCTCTGAATGTGAAAAAATGAAGTGATGTGAATAACTGGTTCAGACCCACAGTTATAAGTAGGTTACCACGTGTCAATCATCCCGTGCTCTCAGAAGGCAATGAAGACACAGTCTCAAATGTGCTGTGAGCCACCTGAAGGTCAGTGAATTTTAAACATATTTGTATACCTAATAAGGACACAGTCTTCTATATACATTTCATGTAACCACATTTCCCTCATTTTTGTGTTATGTTGACAGAATTATCTAACATGGCTCAAATCACAAAATGTCCTAAGAATGAGATTTATTTCCCATGCAAGGTAGTTGGTGGAAATGAACGTTTAGACAAAAGCTAAATGGATTTAACTAAGACTGCCCACCAGAAATCCACAGAGTTGAATCCTTAGTAAGAAAGAGAAATCAGCTTCTCTTTTGAGGGCACATAGCTAATGAAATTTGCTTTCTTTGGAAAAACAAGGTTGTTAATCACACATTATTATAACCACTTCAACACCTAGTCTCTTTGCTTGACTTGCATGCAAGTTCATAGTTTAATGAGAAATTACAAGCATTTCTTTTTTTAAATGCCCATCACCTCAAATTACAACATAACCATATCAATCCTTACAAAATCAATCATTTCCCCTTTCATGTGGTTGTACCATCTTACCCTCTTGTTGGAATCCTATCTCTCCACTCTTACTGAGTCCTAACCCTCTCACCTTCTAAGCCAATCATTCCAGTGACTATTCACTACACATGTTCAGTTGCTTTTCCTCTCTGCTAGGTTATTTCCACCCACATAAAAAAAGTCACAATATCAAAGAAAAGGAAGGATGGATGCAAGAGAGAGTTAGGGCGGAGAGAGGGAGGGAGGATAGAAGGTGAGCAGGGGAGGGACGGGAGAAAGAAGGAAGGGGAGAGGAGAAGAGATGGAGAAGAGAGAAAGGAGACAGAGAAAGTGATGGTTTTCTTAAACCCTTCCCTAGTCCTCTATTACCTCTCTTACTAAAGACTAACCTCTTTTTGGCTGAACTCTCAAGAAAGAACCTGTTGCTCTCTCGAGTCCCCACAGAACCTAGGAATCAGCACTTACCAACCTAAACAATTCTGTTCAGCCAGACCCTTCAACCCCAGCCCTGGAGGAGCCAAGGAAGGGATTAAAGGAATCATACTGGAGTCAAAGCTCTGCAGAGCTGACCACATTAGGAGACGAGCTGGCAAAACCCTGCAGCCAAACAGCTCTGCTAGAGCTCTAAAATGCAATGGGCAAAGGGAGTTAATACTCCTCTCCAAATCCCATTAGTGCTGGGGACCAAACCCAGACCCCTGAGTACGCTAGGTAAGCTCTCCACCACTGAACTACATTCCCAGCCCAAAGGCATTCCTACTTCTGTTATTCTTTTTGCCCTTGTAAGTTGTCCCCAACCAACATTGCCCCAGCAGGCTTGGTATGCATCTCCAAACCATTTATGCAGCAATATTGTTCCATTAATAACATGATTCCAATAATGCTATTATTTCAGCAGTTCCACTCTTCTGTTAAAAGCAAAACTTCTTCATAGTTATCGAAACCTCAGTGCCCATTCTTATCTTCTTGTTTACTTCTGAGACCAACACACAAAAGCTTTGTCTCCTCCATTCCTCTAAACAACTCTCAAAATGGTTTTCATATAAATCTTGTTGCCAGCTCCTTCCTCATTGTGTTAGACTCACGGAGAGCATCAGACCCGGGGTGTCAAGCCCTCCCTTAGAACAGTCGCTACCCTTGGCCCTTAAAAGCCACTCTCAGTTCTCCTTGTATCTTTTTAGTCTTCACTGCTGATTCTTCCAAACTAACCTTCAAACATTCTAGATTTCAGCTCTGCAAATTTCTCATCTAAACTTTTCCCTCAATGATATCCCCCCATTTTCTCTCTTTAATGGCTCTGAATGCCAGTTTTATCCTGATGACTCTCACATTCACACATCTGGCCATGACCTTTCCCTTGGGACTAAATACTCATCTCTTCAATGTTCAAACTTGACATAACCCATAATGAAATATTGAATTTACCTGTCAAACCATAACCAACCAGCCAACTCTGTCCCTTCAAAGTCCAAAAGTTCAACCAACTCTTCCCCTTCTAACTCCAAAATATGACAAAAATCTAGTGAATTTTTATGCCCTGCATTGCTAACATGCTGATGCAAATAATTATTGTACATAGACGGGATGTAAACTACCCTGCTAAAGTATTTGCTTCCATTTTGGTTCCATTACATTTATTTTTAGAGCATCCAAACTGAATTTTTTAAATAAAAATATGACCTCACATTGGCTTCTCATCTCACTAAGTGTGAAGAGTTCTGTAAAGAATGGCCTCAAGATCCTTTCAGATTTCAATCATCCTACTTTCTTGCTAACATCTCCTCCTCTTCCAACCATGCAGAACTCCTCTGACTACTGAGCACACTTCTTACTCAGAAAATTTGCTCTTCCTTCTGCTTGGAACTCTCTTTAATAAATATACACCTCCTTGGTTTGTTTTTCATTTCCTTAGGTCTTCAAACAAAGCTTTCCTTATCTACAATTTATAAAAAGTTTACTACCAAATCATGTGCATTGGCAGTTTCTGCTCTCCCTCACCCTGCTCCATTTTTCTCTCCATCATACTTATTGTCCTTTGACATATTATCTAATAACTTTTATCATCTGTATCCATCCATGAGAATAAAAGATGCTTCAGAACAAGGATTTTGTTTTGTTCTCTGCTGTACTCACAGGGCTTAAGACAATACCAACCACATGGTAGGTGTTCATTATATATTTGTTGCATGAACAAATAAATAAGTTAATGATGGACAAATTAAACTATATTTTCTTATTGTCAATCACAGTTTGACTCAAATTACAATTGTTTAATATTCAAGTCAATAATCTCTAATAGTCCTGCAAGAGACTTTTCTGTGATGGCTAATTAAGCGCTTCATTTCCAAACTAAATTCCTATCCTTGGGTCCCTATTCAAGCTACCTGAAAGCACTTTTGAAAGAACCCCACACAGATTATTATTTATTCTTTTCATTATTCCACGACATTCTCAAAGATCGAGTAAAAACACATGTCAAAGCAATTTCTCTCTGTTTCTTCTGATTAAAATCAATATTCTTCCTGCTCTTAACAGCAGTAAAAATCAACACAGCAGTTTCTGTTAACTCAATAGAATGTCAAGTGATATCTTTGTGCATTGTTACCAGCAGGGATATCAACAAAATACTACCAACAGCCTATAATCGTTGCTGTTTTTATTATCTACAAAATGTCATGTGTGCATATGGCATTTCACAAAACAACACAGTGAATACAAAGACCCTATCTCAAACAGCTCAGAGCTTATTGAGACCAAAACTTAAGAATAGGGAGTCAAAAATTAAAAGGAGAGCCTGCTGTTGTTGAGAAAAGAATATAATCGATCCAAGTGGTTAGGGCAGCTGATAAGTCTCATTCCCGTTTTCATGACTCTAATATAGTTTGACTCTGTTCTCTGAATCACAAACAGCAGCAGTAAATCTTGACTTTCTCAAAATACTGCTCTCTGTTGGTCAGTGAGAAGATAGGTCAGAACATAACCACTGTGAAATATTGTTAGGAATATCAAACAACAGACAGCCCACATTTCTCCAATAATTACTGGCATCATTTTGTAGTACATTACTATATAAAGAAAATGGTCCTTCCCAAAGACAATCCCATAAAAATTGAATTAAGCTTAGCCTCATAATAAATTTCTAAATTTATATCTCTTAGGATGTCTAATGTGGAATAGTGTTTGCCATGAGGGTTGCACATCAGAACATTTACAAGGCACAGAAAGTGACAAGAAAGGAAGCAGGTTACACATCTGTGTACTGGGAAGACAGTAATGAGAAATGTGGCAAGTACTATACAGACTTTGTCCAGCAGGGACAACTGTCTCTCAGGAAGCCAGGCTGATGTCATAGGATCAGGCAGAGTCAAAGATACTGATCTCCCAGTTACCCAAAAGCAGCCAAAATCCATGTTTATATGTAATTTTCTAAATGTTTATATGTAATTTTCTAAATTTTTGCTCAACTGAAATAACAACCTGTACCAGGAAAACAAAATATACCTATGAATGAAATTTGCCCTTTTGAAAGATTTGGCTTTAGACTAGTCTCAAATGACTGTTTTTTAATGCTTTATTTCAAGCTAGTAAATACATATGATGTTACTTTGTCATTTAAAAAAATACATATTGCATCCCCAAACACCTAAAATGCACTACCAATAATGTATTGCTGCTCTCTTAATCAAAGCCAGCAGAAAAAAATCAAAATCCACTCATGAGACATAATATAGCAAAATGAAACATCATACAATTCTTGGGGGCAGCCATATTAAAATATACTTACTTGCTTTCTTCTTAGGAGTTTATGGACATTGAAAAATACAAACATTTTATGTTAAGCAACAAGATATAACTTCTCTGTAATTAAAAGAAATTCTTGGAGGAATGAGGCTCTGTAGAAAGTGTAACCAGCCAGATCCCACTGCAAAGCGCAGGAAGTAAATGCTGAAAAAGTATTTCATTCATCAGGAAACTTTTTTCAAATTGGAAATGTGGTAAATGTCTTTGTTTTGCAATAACAGTAGATATTTTGATTAGAGTCAAAAAATTTACTTCAGAAAGAGACATTCTTAACTGTGCATACTTGTAATCCCAGCACTCTGAGAGGCTGAGGCAGGAGAATTGCAAGTTCAAGCCCAACCTGGGCTATTTAGTAACTCGGTGAGACTTTGTCTCACAACAAATTTCAAAAAAGGGTTAAATGTATAGCTCAGTGCAAACACCCTTGTTCAAAACCCAGTAACCCCGAAAAAAGTAAGAGAGAAAGAAAAAAGATTTCCTTTAAATGTCTGTTGTTATGAATAGAGAAATTTATCAGACTAATTAGTTGCATTTCTCTTATAGATTACCTATTTTCCATTCAGATCATGATGTTTTCCTTCATTGGAAATCACAAAATGTTTCATGGTTTTTCCCACATTGATCTTTATTGAGATTTCTCTAACCTTTATTTCTTCAAAGAAATATTCTTAATAGTATTTTAATTCTCCCATCATTATCTCCTTTTTTGAAATGTTTGCCATTCATATGTTAGATGTCAGTGTCATTCTCAGTCTCCTTTTCTGTCTTTTTGCTTTTGCTCTGGCGGATACTCTTGACCTCAGCACTGTCTTTACCAGCTTAGCATCACCATGCACATTTTACCATTCAGTACAATAGATTTGCTTTAATATAGCGAATCCTTTGCTGCTTGCAGATTATTCCATTTCATTGTCCCTATTTATATTTTATGAAAACATAAGTGTTTCAAGATATTAATAAAATATCCATTTTTTTCTATTTCAGCGCCCTAAATTACCCCTTCTTGTTTGTGGGTCCCTGAATGCCTATCGTTCATATATTGTCCACCCATCTCGATGTTATCACCGTGTTCTCTTCCTCCATCTCTTTTGCTTTTGTTCCAGCAGATTCTCCACCATGGATGGGAGTCTTGGGTACGTGGAAGAAACATGAGTCAAAATACAGGCTTCCCAGTCATGTGAATAGACAGAGCTGTGCTGACCGTGAAGAAACTCACAGAAGTACTTCAGTATGCTTCGCTTCCCTCAGGAAGGGTTTTTACTGCAGAGTTCTTGCTCCGCCTCGTCCCCTCTGTGTCTTGCAGGATTTCTTCCCTCTTTCTTTGTATTCCACAGTGTTACCAAGGGCCATGCCAAAACAGATCAATAATTTTCTTTAGATACAGTCCTTGAGATTTTTCTTAGAGGACAAATATAATGTAATAAATGGAGAGGGGAAAGTGAAAACAGATGAAAAGAAAACCAATAAGAATAGCTTTTCTTAAGTGAGCCTTTTAATTAAACACCTTGATATCAATCTAGATCCTGTTCTGATCTCTGATTTGTTGTTGCTGTTGCTGCTGCTGCTGCCGCTGCTGCTGCTGCTGTCATTGTTTTACTCTGATTTTAGTATATTAGCCGGGATTCCTTGAAAACCTGTTTTATCTCTGGTGTTCCACATTAATATTCTCTCCCAGGTCGTGAACACTCTGATTCTACAATTTCCAACATGTCCTCAAAAACTTTTATCCACGATTGGCACTCAATCTTGTACTTCAGAATTTCTATTTCATTTATTCTCTAAAACATCTTTTAGTTCATGCTGAAGTGGAAAAGAACAAAAATACCTAGGCTCAGACTACTGTCTTAAACCAGAAATCATTAAGAATTCTTACCAATTCCCTGTTTTGTCCTATGTGCAATAAAGTCAAATTGAATATATCTCTACAATGAATCTAAGAAAAAAATGGATCTATGTTCTACCCATTCCTTTCTGGTCCACTGATATCAGTATTGTCCGGAAAATAAAAGGTCACTGAAAAAGGCAAAACAATAATGAAAATAAATGATCTATATTTAGTCTTCTTCCCTGCAATATCAGGCAACACAAGCAGTAGAGTTTGAAAAGAACAACAACAAAAATAAATAAATAAATAAATAAATAAATAAATAAATATCATTGCTACATAAGTGTTCTATACAATATCAACCTGCTTTACACATAAAATAGGCAAAAGGAAAACCTAAAATATGTGGAACTCAAAAAACTCCGAATTCAGAGACAAAGAAATGTCACTTATCACCTTCAAAGCAGGTTTAAAACTTCTTCAACATTTATTGTAGTGATTAAGAGATAACTACAAATACAGGAAAATATATACATTAAAAGAACTAAATATAGTAACAAAAATTTAGAAACAATCTAAAAATCAAAAATAAATGTTTGAAAGTATTGGATAAATAATTTAAGTCTATGATGCATTATTCTGCACCATTCCATCATTTACACCATTCCAGCATTTAAAATGAACTTTATATCTATATTTATTGTTAGGAAAAGGGTTTTGTAAGTTTATGTCAAGTATCTCTTTTTGACATTGGCATAAAAATGTACATTCATCTTTAATATATACATGCACATACAAATACACACATACAGTTATATTTACACAAATATGCACACTCAAATACACACACACAAATGAGTAGCTATGTGGAGAACATGAAAGATTGCAGGAGTGGGTCAGAAAGATGGGGCAGGCAAGCAATAATAAAATACAACCAGCGAGTGAAGTCTTTGAAAGATAAAACAAAGGAAAGCATGAAAAGAGGTAAAGCTCAGCCCAAAAAGACACAGTCCCAGCAAGAGAGAAAGTGTGACCCAAAGAGGTCACCCCAGTCAACATGAAACGTACAGAGTTACAGGAACAAGGATTGACACAGAGAAAAGCCCAGAAGGACATATACTAAAAGGTTAATAGTTATTTAGTTTGAAAGGAGTGATGACAATTAGTTTTTGCTATAGTTCTGTATTTGAGCTGATTTTTCACAATGAAATACTCAGCTTTAATAATCACAAATAATAAAATATAAAGCTACTTACCAAGAAAAGAATACTGGGACTCAGAGAATGAAAGGTACCAACTCCAAACACTGGAGAAAAACAAAATCCTCAAATTCTTATGCACTAAAATTAATGAAAAAAAAAATTTTAAAGTCTTAGAAGCTTTGGATTCTAGTTACTTAATGTATCTTAGTGCAGCTATAAGAAAACCAGAGCCTGTGTCTTTTAATTTATTCTATAAGACCCAATGTATGCCAACAAAGAAACATATTTCTGATTCAGAATATCATTTCCATATGAAAATAGCACATAGATATTTGCATTTCATCTTTCCTCTAAATCTCAGAACTTCAAAGCTTTGAAGCAATTTCAGCATATCGAAGTAGGAACAAAGGGAATCAGCATCATGTCACCCAAAATCAGAAAGAGAAGGAAGTATTTTCCCAGGCAGAAACAGAATTCTTGATCAGAATTACAAAGTTCTTAAAAGTATCTTCAGAGACAGATCCAAATGTAAGGAAAAGTTTGAAAGGTGGTGCACAATTTTGCCATAGCAAAGGTCATAAGATATGCAAAGAATAAAATAAGTCACTCTTTGTGCCTCAGACTATTCACCAAATTACTACTTTTAATTATTTCATGATGCTGCAAAGGAATTTATCAGGCTGAAAAGGAAAGCTAAAGATCATTTTTAGCGTGAAAATCACTAATATGTTTTATTTATGAATTTTAAAGCTGGTAACTTTCAATTCACTAAAAAACTGGCAATCAATATTATAGCAAAAATGAATTTTTTCCACTTAAATAAATGTCTTATTGCAGATAAATACAGCTGTGTTAAATGATAACAGTAAATGTCATATTCTCAATATTAGACAAAAATAATGCTTAGAGGATTATAGATTAGAGCTTTTATTTCTACCAAAGTATTTAGTAAGCTTCATTTAAAATCACATTATAGTTAATATGTTCATCTCAAGTACAGGATTCAAGTAGAATAATTGTGAGTTACTAGAAGTTTATTACTAGATATAATATATCCAGAAATCAGAAGAATTTTTTCTTAAAATACATCATTGATAGCATCACTACTTGCTCAAAATTATTCAGTGATATTTCACTGCACTCAAAATAAAATTCTGAAATTAAGCACCATCCATAGTTCTTCCAACTAGCTGCCCATGATTCCTTAACTTCACTCATAATATTCATTCTGTGATTTTTGTTCCATTCATGAACAAGTTTATTGCCATGCAATATATTACCAATAAGCAAGTAGACATCTAATTTTAAAATTTAAATTAACAGTGTGCATAGAAAGTACACTATAAAAGACAGCTATAAAGAAGATAGGGAGATCTCCAGGCCTTACTATCAGAAAGTCTGATTTAGTAACTTCAAAGTAGCACTGAGGCCCAGGCATCCAAAATTTCAAAAGCATCTCAAAATATACTGAGGTTTAAGATTTTGGGAAAGTGTTCTGGATAATCACCTTGGCTCCACCACTTCATCTTGTTGTATTACACTTTGAAGTTTTCAGAG